>CAJINV010000036.1:0-115032 GCA_905178155.1 Amoebophrya sp. A120
TCGCACATTGGAAAGGGCTGGCAGATCCCTGGTAAGCAAATGCACGGGGTACGACTGGACCCGCTCTCCATGCGGGGGTCGTGCCAAAAATTTTTATGTCCCACCCGCCCACCCGTTACGCTGATTCTTCGCGCCCGCGAGCGGCCACTCGCGGTGACAGAAGAACGAACAGGGAGGGGGCGTAGAGGCATCCCAGCGGGCTGTCTCTACTGTGAGGGACCTGGAAGCCCTCGCTCTCTCTCCCCATCACGCCAATACTCATGCCCCTTCTGGTGGAAAAAAAATCAGAAGATGTCCGTCGTGATAGGGGGTAGCACAACATCAAACTTACGGCATGTTGATGTTGGGTAGTGCAGGTATAAGTACAACTGCACCACTGGCCTGCCTGCGTCTAAGCAAAAGGAAAATCTAAAGCTCGGTGCTGATCAGACACCAAAATGTAGATCAAAACAAGCCAAAGTGACTACTCCAGTACTGCTCGCGCTCAGTGTGAATAGTATTCGGATCTTTAGGTCACAACACCGACATTCCTAGGTCGTTGTCATGATCACCAGAATGAGATCAAATTTCTTCGATATAAAAGATGGCTCAGCGGAAATGAGAGGATCAAGAAAGAGTGAGGTAACAAATTAATTCCTTAAGTTACCGGGTAACTTAGTATCCGGCCGGCCGCCGGACGCTAAGTTACCCGATTCCAGCCGCCAGCCCGTTCCAGCGGATCGGACCGCTCCCGGGATCCCGGAGGCTGGCGGCTGGAACCGGGTAACTTAGTGTCCGGCGGCCGGCCGGATGCTAAGTTACCCGGTAACTTAAGGAATGAATTTGTTACCTCACTCAAATAACTCAATGAAGGAATGCAATCGAAAACGCACTAGAACATGTTGCGATCCATTGATTGATGCATGTCTTATCTTCAAACTTCTTTTCAGTGAAAGTCAAAGGAATCAGCGCACAATCAGTGTGACTTACAATTAGCAGTGCCGTTTTATCAACATCATTGCTTGCGATTTGCATTTGTAGAGCTAGAGGTGTATTTACGCTGGCACGCACACGCTACAAGATCGAAGCTGAACTTCGGGCCGATTTTTTACAACATGAAGTAGAGTTTGTTGAAAGTAATATAGTAAATCGTTTATTTTTCTTTGCAACCGCTATCCTATTCGAACGAAACTACAAGCAGCAAAATGGCGTTTTTTGGTCTGAAGGTGAAGCCGGGAAAGCCGGTCGCAGTCGAGGATCCGTTGTCCCCTATGTTGTTTTTGTCTCGCGTCACGGTGCCCGCTGACATGCAGAAGGGGCAGAAAGCGACGCTGAAAATCATCTCAGCGCAGGACAAACAAAAGTATAATTTGAATCGTAGATACACGTTACAAGATCGAAAGTTCTTCAACACGCAGAAGTGTCTGCATTTTTACCGCGGCTGATGAATAAATGGCGAAATAAATGTAAATAGTTCTTGTCTGCTACAGCTTTCATCTGCCTGAAAGTGAAAAACCAAGCCACGAAGTTCTAATTCTAGTTCTACAGATTTTCGAAAAAAATAACAGCCCGTCTGGATTTGCCGTTGCGGTGTTGAAGCCAGGTTTCGAATCGGCCGCTGTCAACCTCTATGTTGATCTATGCATTGCAAAAGTATCGTACTAGTAGTAATTGCAACACAAATTTGCTCAGCATGACAAATGGAATTTGTCATGCTGATTTGCGTTGGGAACGAGATTTGTAATGCATGACTGCAATTACTACGAGTACGATACTTTTGCACAGGATATGATCCGATGGAAACCAAATTCGTAGCTGACGGGCCGGTTGCCCTGGATTTGACCGGATACTACGCACCGGATCAAGGGGATGACGATGACGATATGGATTGTAAAAATGTCTGGGTCTGGGAGATTGCGAGACTTGTCATGCTAATCTGGCATGACTCTGGCATCTGTATTGCGTGGCAGCCAAGAGCTCCTCTAGCCTGTCAAGTAAACACGCAGTTTCTCATGCGGAATACGCAACACAGAAGCATGAAAAAACTTGTCATGCTTGGCGGCGCATATACAGTGTCCGTATTATTCAGTGACCTGCATCACAACTTTCCAGACCCAGACATTTTTGCATTTGATAGACGAGTCGATGGAGTCGATGGATCTGGATGAGGAAAAGGCAACGCAAGGCGAGGAATCTTCCGACAAGGACAAGGTACTACACACAAGCTGATTTCGATTTTGAATAAAAGTAAATCTTAAAACTGAATTTCACCTAAATCCGAAGTATGTAGGGATAACGATAGCATAGCTGTCGTGCTGACCTCTACTCGAATAGTAATATGACACGACGCTGCTAACAGCAACAGACCACGTCCTTGCTCGCATGAAATGATAGATAAGTTTAAGTAGTACATCACGGCCAACAACATCTTCACTACAGAAGCGCGCGGAGGACAAGAAGTTTTGCCGCGACGTGGAGAAGCGGTCGCACTTGGTGCCACCATATCAACTGTAAAAATGTCTGGGTCTGGAAGAATCCAACTTGTCATGCTGATTTTGGATTCTAAACAAATCTGTATTGCATGAGCAGCAAAGAGAGTCCAAGTTTTGCTACACGGAAAGAGCATTTGTCATGCGGTATAGGCATCAGCAAGCCCTCACAAAATCTGTGACGCTAGGGCATGCATCACAGACGTCAGGAGTCATGCAAAATGTGCATGACAAACCTGGCAATCTTCCAGACCCAGACATTTTTACATTTGATACACCAACGATGGACGACGAGGAGGAGGAGGAAGAAGAGGAGTACGAGTCTGACAGCGAATTGGAAAAAACGGTAGCTATGCTGAATGACCGCGCCGCTGTCAGTGCTGGTGCTGCAAAGAAGGATCAGCAGCCCGCGTCCGAGTCGGCTGACAAAAAAAATGTAACCTCAACTACTCCTGTGGAGAAGAAAAGCGAGCAAGTGTCTCCTGCCGCCGCAAAGCCGAAAATTGAAGCCGTGGAACTGCAGAACGACGTTCCCTCCGCCGCTCCTGCGACGGAGGAACAGAAGAAAACCGAAGACAAAAAGAACGCAGGCGCAAAGCCAACCACGACCAGTGCCGACAAGAACGAGAAGGAGGTAGCAAAACCGGCTGCCAAGGAAACCGTCGAGTCGGACCTCGAAGACATGAGCAGTACTATACTTGGTTCCGGGCGACTTCGATAGACTTTAGAGCGCTTAGTTATAGATGCACTATAGTTGAACTTTAGATAAACTATAGACTTTTTGTGTTCGGCCGTGAATTCTTTGTGGCCCTCCCGTTGGCGCCTGCCTTGTTGGCTGCCCATACTCACGAAAAAGCTCGCATTGCTCGAATTTACGGGCAAAAGCCCGGACTGTCAGACCAAAAGCCCGGACGGCCAGGCACTCACTTCCGAGATCTTCTGCGGCCTCGCACCTGCCTCGCCGCCTCTCCATCCTGCTGGTTGGCCCAGCTTTCCGCGCTGAATTCGCCAAGCAAAGGCATATTTTGGCGCAAGGTTTCCCGCGCGCCCGCAGTTTGGCGGATTTCTTCAACCATGTGGCGCAAGAACAGCCGGACCATTGTCGCAGCGCCGGCTGGCCTCCCCCCTCTGTCTTGATCCATATGCAGAAAAAAAGAGGCGCCGGAGTGAAAAAGTGCGCAAAGTCAAACACTTTTAAAGCAAAAGTCATGGACTTGGCACACTTTTTCGGCCCTGCGCCTGTTTTCTGCAGAGTTCGTGGCGCCATGATCTTTGCGTGGGTGGCGCATTGCCTGCGTCGCGCGGCGGAAAAAGGTAGGCGGCCGGATGATGTCTGTACATATGTCGATCGTGTTCAGAAAAGCTCTCTGCCATTTGTGCAGGATTCGTTTCAGAAATTCCTGCCTGAGCAGGCAGCTCTTTCTATTAAAAAGCAGCTTTTTTCCAATAGAAAAAGCTGCCGCAGGCAGCTTTCACGGAGGCAACTTTTTCTATGTGTTGGAAAAAAGCTGCCTGAGGCGGCTTTTTGGCTCAATTTGGAAAAAGCTGCCCAGGCAGCTTTTGTTTTTTATCTGAAAAAAGCTGACTGAGGCAGCTTTTGTTATTTGACAAAAGCTGTCTGAGGGAGCTTTGTTATTTGTGCCAAGGAAACCGTCGAGTCGGACCTCGAAGACATGAGCAGTATACCTTTTTGCGTTTTGAGTAGTAGTTAAGGGTTGAAAAAGTTAAGGTTTGCGTCAGGGTTCTTTTGGTTCGTGGTTTCATAGATGTCGCAGCCCCCGCCATTGTTCCTGTTCGCACAGATTTTGTGCGAGGTCATCGCCCATCCAGATTTTGTGCGAGGTGTCGCCTCAATTCTGACGAGCGCGCGCTGGCTGATTTGTGGGTCAGCATTTCCCTCGAGATCTAGGCTGGCATCTACGCCAGGCGAGCCGCCTCGCCCCGCGCGTTACTTGGTACACGGGGCAGGCTGCCCGGCTTTTATGCCTCCGGATCTCGTTCCGCAATCTTGCGGGACGACGTTCGGAGGCAGAGGTAGAACACCTTCCTGGCCAACCACAGAGATTTTTGTCTCTGTGGTGGCTGCCGCCAAGGCGGCAAGGTTTTGCTCAGGGTTTTGCTTCGAAAAGGCTCACCGCAATCGAAGCAAAAACTTATTTTTTTCGGGAGCTTCCCCCGAGCTAATAAAATAAGTTTTTGCTTTCGCTTTGCTCTCCTTTTTGTGAACGAAAGCGCGGAGTTGTTCTGGGCCGGTAGGTTCGCCCATATCGTGTCCAGGCAACCTGCCTGGCCTTGCAAGCTACTTGGAACAAATGGCAGGGCGCCCGGCTTTTCTGCCTCCGGATCTCGTTCCGCAATCTTGCGGGACGACGTTCGGAGGCAGAGGCAGAGCACCTTCCTGGCCAACCAAAGAGACGCCTGTTGATGCTGAGGCGTCCGCCGCCGACCTCATCTGCAAACCAAAGCCCGATTTTATTAGGTGGCGTTTCGGAGAAAAAATAATTAAGGTTGTGGTTTGAAGATGAGGTCGGCAACCCGGTTTGCCCGGGGCTTCCTCCGAGCTAGTAAGGTATGCCAAAGAAGCCGTCGAGTCGGACCTCGAAGACATGAGCAGTATACCTTTTTGCGTTTTGATTAGGGGAGAAAAATCCATTGCTATCATCAAAATCCTGACCAGAACACGCGAAAAAAAAAGGCTGTTTTTTGGGGCTTTAAACTTTTTCTTTTTTTAGGCAGTCGACGTCTTCGCGCAACCACTCCGAATAAACGTCTGGGCCCGCCTGGGCAGCCATGGTTTGTCGCTGCTTCGGTTGTCGGGTCTTCTTGGAGTCTTGCCCCACATGTGCCGGCCGTTCAAGGCGAGGGAGCCCCGGCTGTGAGCGCGCAGCCCTTAGCAAGGCTTCAGGATTTCTGCTCCTCGCCACTGTCGATGGCGCTTGCGGGTTCCCAAGGCGAGAGCTTTCGAAAGAACAAGACAGCGCCATTAGATTTCGTCCTGCCCGGCCCCGAAGGGGGGTGGCTAGGGGGGTCGGTTTTGCGGGTACGTCAAATCGCCGGATTCTATAGGGGAGAAGGGGGTCACTTTTGGGGGTCGTTTTTGGGGGTGGCTTCTGGGGCTCTTGTTATTGTTGGCAAGTGCGGCCTCGTAGGTCTGACTCTTCCCGCCAGACCGATCGGGCCACAACAGGACTGGACTTGATGCGCCCGCCGGGCTGCGTCGGTCCTAGAACCGGGGCGATGGCCTGACCGCCTTCGGCACCTGGGAAACACGGGGGGCGAGCACCCGGCGGCGCCGCTCACTCCTTCTACCCAATGGCTTCCTGCTGAAGTTTTCATTTATGTGAAACGCAAAAGCCGCAAGCTAAATTTGCCGGGGCTGCGGCGCTCGCAAGCGGTCTGCCAAATAGGGCGAGACCCCCCAAAAAACAGCCAATAGGCTGCCAAGGAAACCGTCGAGTCGGGCCTCGAAGACATTATGGATTGCAAATATGTCTGCGTCTGGAAGAAGACAAACTTGTGATGCGCATTTCAGAACACAGAAGAATCTCTCATGCATAGGTAGCAAACGCTGCCCAATTTCTGTCACCAGAGTGGGCGATTTGTCATGCGGATTCGGCATTGCGAAAGCTTCTCGAAACCTGTTATGATAGAGCTTCCATGCCACACCTTCTCTGTCATGCAAAACCAGCATGACTCTTCCAGACCCAGACATTTTTACATCTGATAGACATGACGAGCAGTATACCTTTTTGCGTCTCGAGCAGTAGCCTTGCCGCCATTTCACGATCCATATCCCCTGGCTTATGCTTTACCAATGAATTGATATCTTCTTCTTCATCAATCTATGATAACGAAAATAAAGAGGGGCTGCGGCAACTTCTTGGACTACTTCTATACATAGCATGGTGCGACGAGGACAACCACAACTTCCGTGTTGAGTATGAAAATCAAATGAATAACTAAAATATCGAAAAACGCAGCTGACGAAGAGGAAGAGTTATACGAAGAGGAGGATTTCGACCCCGACGAGGAAATCATCGCCCTTGTGCGGGAGGCGAAAAGCCGCGGCCTGCAGATCAATCCAGCCTTGCTGGCGAACTACGAGGAGGCCCTTCGTCGCACCGGAGAAGAGGACATGGAATTGGCGCCCCCGACCAAGAAGCAGAAGCCGGCTGCAGAACAGGGGGCCAAAACGGTGGCACCCCCTCAAGGGAATAAAAGCAACCAGAACAAGCAGACCAACGTCAAAGTGAACAAGAAATAAACAAGCCTGGCAAGACTAAGACACGGATCGCTGGCGCACCAGTATTGCCGCCCATCTGCAGCACGATTATAAAATCATGGCGCTTCACCTTTATCTGATCGGCATAAACAATTTTTTGTGTTGATGAAATACAACGAAGGAACTAAGTGTAAATGTTGATCGAAGCTAGGAAACGAGGAATGTTGCCATGGCAATGAAGGCCAGGCGCCATCTTCACTACATGTTAACGCGGCAATGAATCATGATGAACTTGAACTTTCTGGTGCCCTGCATTTTCATTTTTATTCAAACACGCGCTGCACGAACACATAGCACCCTCCTCATACATATGTACTTTAGTAGTATTTTTTACTCTCAGCAGCAACATCATATCCAGGATGATCGAGAGTAGTACGCTCCACACGTATTTTCGCTTCAGTCTAGACAGGCCCGGTACCGTACTACACGACGACGCAACAAAAAAAGATCGAAAAGGACGACAAATCAAAATCTGACCTTCATGCAAGCAAGCTATTCCGACTCCATCCATCTCCAACAACCTCATGATCTGCAGCAGCAGGCGTGGTCATGATGATCTTTTATTTCATTTGTCTCTCTCCATTGCAGCAAAGAATTTTCTAATTCCCCGCTCCGTCCTGATCGGTGCCGTGAAGGAGCAGGTCGGTGTCGGTCTCGGTGTGATGCTGTTGCATGCAATTAATGTAAGTTTTGTCCTCATACATCGTTGTGAAAATCGTTCACTCGTCCCGTCACAAGCTTGGTTTCAATTGCACAAAAAAATTCCAAAGGAATCGCTTAGCATTTTTCGTCCAAAGGAATCGATTAGCATTTTTCGCTGGAGAAGACTCCACTTCCTGCCGTTTATCTTCGTGCAAAGAAAAACATCTCCACAATGTGAATGTGTCATTCGGTCGTTCAAATATTCTACCTACCTAGTATGGCTTCGGTTTTGATGTGGTCTCAGTACGTATGGTTGAGTACCCTGTCGGTGGCCATCATCGGAAAATTGCTTTTTTTCGAATTATTTGTATGCGCAAAGTTGTGGTCTGCCGAACGGACAAAAAGCCAGATTTTTTGTTGTTTTTGGTCATTTTTCGTTTTTTTTTTCCGACTTGGTTACGCTAAATACCTACAATCATGAACGAGTTGTTCACTTCTTTTCCTTCTTTTCCTCAAGCTCAGGGAGACCTTTCGCACCCAGCCCCACTCCCCCATAGAAACTAGCATATCCTGCTGCCTGTAGATGTACACGTTGCCCTGGCCCTACCCATACTGTTGATCAGCGCTAAATATTTCAGATGCGGGCTTGCACTATATCCTAGTCTGGCATTGCATCGAGCTGAAAAGTAGAGTTGTTAGACAACGACTATAATCAGTTTTTCTAATTCGTTTGTGTGCTGCTCCTTCAGCTTCATCTACATTTATTAGTCTCTTACATTTTAGTTTTACCTTTGACTTGCACGTCGTCACCTCGACCTCCAGCAATTGCAAGTTATTATTTCTCTTCAAATTTAGCAGCCTGCTGCAACTGGCTACTTTCAGACGTGCTTTCGTGCTTCGACAGTGATCGTCCTTCCACGACGCCTTACTTGGTCGTTGCACGAGCTCTAGAACGGCCTGCGGCTGCGGCAAGAACATCAGCATGTTTCCTTCCAAATCCAGAAATTCTGCCTCGGCTTCTAGCTCTTCGAGTAGCAGCAACAGGTATCCAACACTGCTGAGCAGCGCGGGTGAACGAGTCCTGCTAGCCGGTCCATCTGCTACATCAACCACTAAGCTGGATCCACAGGAGCATCGCGGCGGCTGCTCCAGAACAGCAAATGACGTCAACAAGGTGGCGCGAATCCCATCCTGCAGCTGCTGCTGTAGCTGCGATTCGTCTTTGCCGTTGGATCAGTTACAACACCTCCTGCTAACAGAGGAAATGTTTTTGGAGCGCGGCAGCACTTCTCCGGAGCAGCATTCTCGCAGCTGCTGTGCGGACCATGATGCAACTCCAACGTGTCTATTTGCTCCGCTCACCCTGGATCGGATAAAGACCCCGCCGGAGATCCTGGCGCTTCAGATGGAGAACCAGCACAATAACGCGGCACCCGACGGGTTCTCCTCGACGCCGTCGTCGTCATTGTCCTCATCGAGTGCTCATTTCGAGCAAGCAAAGCGGGTCGACGTGTTTTCGCTGTTGCCGAACCACTTCCAGCATGCGCAGAGAAACCGGCAACGGCGACTGACGGACACGAACTATTTCCAGGAGTCGGCTCGGTTCGTCCCGGGGCGGAAGAAGACCAATCGCAACGCGTTTGAGCCCGCCATAATCGCGCCCAAGTCGCCCAAGGAACGCTCCGGTGCCCGCTCCGTGCGGGAGCACCACGAGCTTGCGCTCGATTTTGCGGGCAAAAAAACGAAACCGAAACTCTACCTGCCACCGGAGGAAAAGGAGGAGCTGGATAACAGTGTGCTTTCCCCGCGCGGAACCACGGCCCGGTTGCAGCAGAAGATGAGCAAGCAAGAAACATCACTGCAAACGACGAGGACCGTGTTAGAAACCACCGCGAATATCGACCTCGGGACGTCGACGGCGAGCGCCGCCGCGCTGACCGACACCATGCGCCGCACGAACACCACGGCTACCGACTTATCCACCAAGGAGCTTCGCAGCATCATGGACGAACTGATCATGCCCACGGAACGGCAGAAGTCGACCGCCCAACTGGAAATCGACAGCGACGAGGACCAGCTGTACACTTCGGACGAGGAGTTTAACAGCTTGAAACCCAAACAGAAGGAAAATAAACCCGGGGCCGGCCCGACTTCTCGCAACAAGAAAATACTAAACGCGAAGAGCGGCAAGCGTCCCCGGTCCTCGTCGCCACCGGTGAGCACCACTTCCAGGACCTCGTCCCCGCCCGGCCTCCAGCAGGCCGGCCAGGTTTCCGTGCAGGCCGGCGGCATTACCTTCATCCAGCGGTCCGAAAACGAGCAATTCGACGACTTCGCAGCAGAAGTTGACGAGGACGACTACGACTCGGACCTGTACAGCGAGAGCCAAGACGGGTTGTCCAGTTTGAACGCGTTTTCGCCGGAGGAACGCATCAAGTTCCTGCAGACCAGCACCGACGAGGAGCTGTTGGAGAAGGGTGTTTTCCGGTTGCGCAAGGTCACCGTGGTCTCCGACCGCGCCACCGAGTTGCGCAGCAGAGAAGCTGTCGAAGAGGAGGGCCGGGACCGGGCGCGGAAGGGGCGGACCAAACTGATGTCGATCGCGGAAAACGATACGGAGCACGATTTACTGGTTCAGAAAAAGTACAGTGAGCCCGCGCGGGGGCACAGCCGGTCCGTGTTCGACACGTACATATGCATTGCAAAAGTAACGTACTAGTATAAATTGCATTACAAATTTCCTCAGCATGAGAAATAAAATCTGTAATGCAGATTTACCTTACCAAAGAGGATTTGTAATGCATGACTGCTATACGAGTACGATACTTTTGCACAGGATAGTACATGGACGACAGCGACGAGTCGTCCGAGGACGAGTCCGCGAGCAAACCCAAGGTGAGCAAGTTCGACGGGCGGTCCTCGCAGGAGAAGCAGCGCACGCGCGTGGAGGAGATGGCGCGGCGCGCCGAGGCGGGCGCGGGCCGCCACGGGCCGTTCCAGCTGACCAACGACGTGAGCCCGTTATCTCGGTTTGGCAACCTCGCCGTGCCGGGGGACTTTTTGATTCTGGAGGACGTGCCCGGGATCGCGAAGCTCTGGTTCTCCACGCCGGACACGCGGTCCGTGGGCAACACGGACCCGAAGCTGAGCCAGTTCCGGTCGCCCTCCACCATCGTGACCAACGCCGCTTTGTTCCCGCTCAAGGACCGGCAGTTTAACCGGCCCCCGCCCGGCGCCCGCGAAGACCTGGACGTGGAGGCCACCGAGTACACATTAGGGCTCGACGGCGACGACGAGGTGATTCTGGTGGACGTGCCGGACCCGGACACGATGAACTTGGTGGTGCCCCGCGCGGTCCGGGATCCGCACGAGTTCTCGCTGGAGGTGAACAGCAACCAGGCGCCGCGGAAGCAGATTCTGCTGGCCCGCATGGTGGAGGACCGGCGGCGGCTGGAGACGTCGCTGAAGCAGACCATCGTCATGCGCAAGGGCCAGGTGGACGCGATCTCCAAGCTGTTCGCCCGCGACGGGCAGAAGGCCACCCGCGCCTGCGGGCCCTTCTGCTTCCCGCGGTACTCGGAGTACAAGCCGGCGCACGGCATGGGGCTGCCGGTGGTCGAGATGATGCCCGTGTTCGAGGACCGCCGGAACCGGTTCTACCACGTGCGCCGCGTGCTGCGGCCGGCCCGGATCAACATGATCCGGAGCGCGCAGCAGAAGGAGATCGACCGCGTGCTGCTGGAGCAGAAGAAGGCCGCGGACCTCGCCAAGAAGGGCGGGGGGCTTTTCGGCATGAAGAAGAACTTGCTCCGCGACATGCTCAAAAAGGACGGCGGTCTGATGGACCAGGTCCGGTCTAGTATCCTGGTCGTGGACCACAAGTCGGTGCACCACAAACCCCCCTACCACCTATGAGAGTGCACAACTCCCCCTCCCCCTCATTTGTATGGCATGAACAGCAACACAAGCAACAGCAGAAAAGCAGCCTTCGCATGACAAATCTGCAACTGCATGCGGATTGTAGTACTGTTTGAAGTTCCAAACTTTGTCATGCTAGCAGTGCTTACGAGCAAGGTGTGCGCTTGGTATTTTGCATGACAAATGAGGGGGAGGGGGAGTTGTGCACTTTCATACCACCTGCTCTACTCCCTGAAGCAGCACGCGGAGTCGTGGAAGAAGTTCGGGCTGGACTGGTGCTACGGGATTCTCTATCAAATGCAAAAATGTCTGGGTCTGGAACGAAGCAACTTGTCATGCTAAATCTGAATCATGTAAAAATCTGTGTTGCGTGATTACCAAAAGCTGTGTCCACTTTTGACCTAATGGAGAGGCAGTTTCTCATGCAGGATAGGCATGATAGAACTCTCACAGAATCTGTCATGCTATGTCCTACATACCAGACCTCATGGGTCATGAAAAACCTGCATGACAAGTCTGGCATTCTTCCAGACCCAGACATTTTTGCAGTTGATATTCTCAACGACCTCACCAGCGACGCGGCTCTCGGTAACTTTCTGTGGGAGGTTAATTGGATGGGCATGGACCAATCCGCTCGTATGTTCAAGGCCAGCGTCGGAGCAGAAGCCAAGCGGCTATCGGAGAACAAAGAACTTTTGCTCAGTACCAACTATAGCTATTTACTTGTGTTTTTCATCTTTTTACGACCCATCTTTATTTGTGTTGGCACCATCTACATCATCTACATCTACTTGTGAACAACAGCAAATCAGCAACAGTTTTGATGAATTGATCTTTATCACAGATATGTTTACGACGGTTCCCGACGGTGTGATTCGCGAGATGATTAAGAAGAAACGCGAGATGTTGTATTAAATGTAAAAATGTCTGGGTCTGGAAGATTCTAAACTTGTAATGCTGTCTTTGGATTCTAAAAAAATTTGTATTGCATGACCAGCAAAAGGACTCCAGTCTGTGCTACGTGGAGAGGGCATTTCTCATGCGGTAGAGGCATCACAAAGTCCTCTAAAAATCTGTGATGCTAGGGCATGCATCACAGACATCCACATCATGGGTCATTCAAAATATGCATGACAAGCCTGGCAATCTTCCAGACCCAGACATTTTTACACTTGATATGTTGGGGAAAGAGACCAACGTCGAGAACGAGCTGCTCCAGGCGGACGTGGAGCGGATCCGGAAAGAGATGTTGCAAAAGCAGGGTGTGGACCCACGGAAGGCCACGGAGTCGAAGATTATGGAGAACCACCGGCACCACGAGACGGAACTGCGCGACATGCCGCTGCGGCACGTGCCCCAGTACATCTGTGCGGTCCGCGACATTTCGCAGGCCTGCGAGATCCGGCAGGCGTACCCGCCTTCGCACCCCCGCTACGCGAACATCAGCCGCCTCTACTGCGTGGGGTGCCGAAAAATCATCCTCCGGCTCGGGGAGCGCACGACCTTCTTCTACTGCCACAAGTGCATGGAGCGCGGGAGCCAGCCGTACTGCCTGTGCAGTAACTGCAACGACCAGTTCCGCATGAGTCTCATGGCCTACAAGCTCTTGGAGGACACCGCCGAGGCCGAGAAGGAGCGCATGGCCGCGGACCTGCTGGCGAGCATGGAGCAAGACGACGAAGATTCGAACGCCAAGAAGGCCACTGCTGCACTCTTTGGGAGTTAGCGACCTGTCTAGCAAAATAAATATAAATCAGCACAGTTCTACTTCGGAATAAGAATCACGTTCATCGGACCGTGACGACCAAACAGACTAAGTATCAAAAGCCAGAAATCAGTCACTGACGAAGACAGGTGCACAACTAGAAGAACGTGCTGAGGGGCCCAGATGTTGACCGTTGCTAAAGCACTGTTCGCATTTTTCTTCGGCTCGTCTCTCCGTCAGTCTCGTCCTTCCGACCGCTATACAAAAATGCTGCCGTTAGTCATTTTGATTTTTCCACAAAGAAAAATGTAGTCGGGCACGGGTAGGGTTTCTTGGCGCCGTCCCACTACCTCCGAAAGAGGTGCTTTTGAATATGCACTTTCATGAAGTCAGCGACGTGCTCGACTTCTCTTTTCTATCTTTGTTTGTGATGTTCGTGTTGTTGTTGATCTCTTCTTTTATTTATGCGCCTCGCTAGAGACGCTCGCCAGGCACGATGAACTCATTACAGGCGATCACATAATCACGATCAAAACAGCTCGGTATTATTTGAAAACAGGTGTGAACGATCCTCCTCCTCCCTATTTGAAACCGTAACATTCCTCGATCACGCCACAGCGTAGTTGCCGCAGCCCGTCTTTTTTTTGTGGTCGTGCAGAAGAGATTCTTCAAATCTCGTTTCCGGGTCGCAGTCGGCTTTGATTTGCATGCTCGTGGTCGTTTTCCTTTTCTCTGCGTACTTAATTTAATCCTCGTGCAGAAACCCGTCATGTAACCAAACACAATAATAATCAACAAACGAAAGAGCAGGGGCAGGGCACCAGTGTAGTTGCTATTATTTGTGTCTAGACTGTGTCGGAATTCTTAGGCGATACTGCCGAACAAGAGAATTCTGATTCAGTCGGTTTTGTTCTGAAGGAAATTGTTACAGAAGCTACACAAACACCAACACAACGAAAAGCGTAATGGGTCAAAACAAGAGTGACAGAACATCACCATCGACCACATCGTGACCACGACTACATTCATTGGGTGCTATCCTGCTCACGAGCCAAATTCAGCATCCGTTTGCTCTTTTCTTGCTGGAATTCTTGTGGAATCAATGCGAGCATCCACGACATCTACTGTCGGTTCCGAGCAGGACTTGAGGGTGAGGGCGGAAGATGGTTTGTCTTCACAAATTGTGCAGGACCACGCTACTTTAAAGTTTCCCGCAAGCTCGCCCGATTTATTTTTTACGGACGATTCGAGTGTCGAGGAACTTTTTGGTGGCAATAAAGGTAGTTTTCGTTTTCATTGGGAGCATCAAGAGGAAGAGGAAGAAGAAAAAGATCGTTGCTGCGCGGAAGCGGACTACGACCAGGACAGTGCTGAACTTGAGTCCTGGCCTAGCCTTTGTTCTGAGCTTCCGCCCTGTGTGTCCGCGGAACAAGAAGACCTTGACGACCAGAATGCAGCAGGCGAGGTGGACCAACCTTTGTGCCCCTCCACCACGACGACCCAGGAGAAGCACGTGCCTTTTGTGTTTGATACCCCGGGGACTTCTCGCCAACAAGGAAAAATGAGCAATTCCAACCCTACGCTGCTGAAGAGCGCTTTCGGGTTCTGCGGATTTGCGAATCGAAATAAGACAGGGCAAACGCGAGGCACCCCAGTGCATCAAGAGATGAAAGCAGCACACGACCAGCATGGGCGACAAGAAGGACAAGAAGGTCTTCCCCCAGCGCAAGAAAAGGTCGGACCTTCGCCAGGAGGTTGTACTGTTGACCAAAGAGCCCAGCAGCCGGAGCTCAGCAAACCGAAAGCCAGTCAGTATTCGCACCTCCGGCAGATTGGCAACGGAGCCTATGCGACCGTGTGGCTGGCAGTGAAAAAGACACGACCAGAGACGCACAGCACTCAGGCCGCTTCCGACCCGTGCTACGTTGCCGTGAAGGAGATTTCTCGCGTAGATGCTGAAATGACCGAACGCACGGTGCTGAACACCTGGAACGAGCGCAACATCCTGAAGAAACTAACGGAGGAGCAGGTCGGACAAAACAACGCTGGCTCGGGCTCGTCTGCCCTATCGAAATGAAGAGTTCTATCGCCACATTTTTCAGGTTCACGCGCGGTCGTAGTAAGTAAGTGCATGTATCATGAAGATGACAATGAATATCAAAAGACTACCAAAAAGCCCGTGTAATTCGTCATTTTCCATGTACGCAATAAAATGTGCATTCCTGAAGTGCGGAGCTATGGTGTGCATGACGAAGCCATCCTGCTCATATGATAGAGCTTTTTTTCGCTTCCATACTAGGCTTCTTGCAAGTTCGTGTATTTGCTGGACAGCTACACGACCGCATCAAGTCTGTATCTCGTTCTGGTATCAAATGCAAATATGATATGTCTGGGTTTAGAGCAGTGCGATTGACTTGTCACGCCTAATTCCAATACTTACCAATGCTGCAGCTGAACTCGTCTCCAATGCTAATGCATCTTACAGAACAGCGTTTGCGCTTCGTAAGCCTCTGGCATGCAAAAGCGCTACTTTTCATCGACCTTGCCCGTTGTGCATCACTACAGAGACAAAGCACACAAAGAAAAGTGTGTCCTACCTCCTGACTGCATACCTGATTAATTGATGCTGTACTCTAGTACTATTGGCATGACCACTTTCGAAACCCAGACGCATTCGACGCACTGCATATGTGGAACTCGCCAACCATTCCTCCGTCTTCGAGCACCTCAAACTCTGCTACAAGCGCCGCTCGGAACAAATGCATGCGAACACGCCCCCGGAGGAACGGTGTTGGTGTCTATCGCGCGGGGCGGAAGCCGAGCTTTTGTTGACGCCGTGTAAAATAGATTCATCTACCAGTGCTTCTACTTCTTTTGCGGACGGCGACGGCGGCAACAAGATGAGCAGTACGAACACGCACGAAGGCGACGCCACAAAAACGAGGATCCCAGCTTGGGAATGGACTTTTGCCAAGGCAGAATGGTGCGCCCGCGAGATTGCGACCGCATTGAAGTACTTGCACGAGAGAAAGATTGCGTACCGCGACATGAAACTAACCAATGTGATGGTGGATATTAGGAGAACGACCACCGGTAGTACAACAAGAACGAAAGCCCCGACCCCGAATCCCGCGCCGACCTACGATGGAGGAGGTACAACTTCTACAGAAAGGACTCCTCTGCAACGATTGGTCTTGGTGGATTTTGGGTTTGCCACCGACGACGACGCGCACCACTGCACCCACGTGCAGGGGACCATGCGGACCATGGCACCGGAAATCGTGTTCCTCAATTCCTCCGACAAGAACGATTCGACTTCTACTATGTTGGACGTCGAACAGGATCATGCTCTAGTTGGCTCTGGCTCTCCCCCGAAGACCTACGACGGCTTCCGGGCGGACATTTGGTCCTTTGCGTGCGTGGTGTACGAACTCTTTGCCGTGGGCAGGCATCTGCTCCCGGGGTATTTCGAGGATCTCGAAATTGACACGCACAACTATCGCCGCGAGTATGATCTCGGTACACAATTCCGCCTCCGCATTGTTCTCCCCGATAGCATCAATCGGGATCATCTTCTTGTTTCTTCTGCAAAATACTTGCACACCACCAAGTACAGTCGTTGCTTCTGCTTGCTTTTCTTTTTCGGCCCTGTGTGCATGAAAACCACAAGTTAATGACGGAAGCCCAAGCAGGACAAGACTCCAGATCTGTGCGCAGTTCTTTTCTTCTTTGTGCCATAGCAACATCTTTTTTTATATCTTGCTTTGACCTTCGAACAGTATAGAAGACAAGGGATTGTGGACTCCCATAGGAAACTGGAACGAACGGTGGCACTGCTGGAGCAGAAGGACCTGGCGGACATGTCGACGGAAAATCGCCGCTTCCCAAACCATGTGCTGCATGAGGAGCGGTGGCAGCAGGTCTTCTGGTTCTTTCTGAAGTCCACCGTGAAAAGAGACCCGGCGGCGCGTCCCGCGAACATGATTGAAGTTATCACCCGTACAGGTGTTACGACTTCAGCTGTTCTTCTTGCAACATGTAAAGAAAAGGAAAGTTCATCTTCATTGGCATTTTCTTTCTGCGTCCGCCTCCGTGTCGATTTACTTTGCATGATGATTTTTCCTGTCCACGAGTACAGTGATCGTGCGCGGCCTGACATGTTCCGACGTTTATATAGAAAGATAGTACCTACAACTTTCCATTTTTATTCTTCGCAGCACTTGAGATTGTAACAACTGAGCGGGCGTCTATAACAGTCTGTGACAGATTCTTTCCGGCGCGGACCACTTCATCATTGGAGACGATGCGCTACAACGGAAGAAATCATGCGGGTGAAACTGATTTCCAGGTAGCATTCAGCGAGGACCTGGACCTCGTCAAACAGTTTTCCGACGACACAAGAACAGGAGAGAGCCCATTTGCTCAGCGGGGGCGCGCGCGGGCACGCGCGTTTCGACTTTTTCCGGCAGCCGAAGACGCCGTCGATCCCTTCGAGGGGTATTAGAATCTTTATCTCACCCAGGGGGCCGTCGAGCAAGAAACGAAGTCCGTTCTTCCATAATATTCCTCGGCCAAAACGGGCGTACAATAGATATTTTTACTGGACGGAAGCAACATCTCAGTCTTGTTGATCTTACCGAATTTTGTTACACAAGCAGCTCACTGTTGAACTACAACTCTGATCTTATATTTTTCAGAAAGTAGATATATATTTTTTAATATTGGTACTAGTATCCTCACTCGGCTCTCTTTGTGCTGACCAGAAACATATTTTTTTAATCAACGCGCCTAGGCCAACGTGCTCTAGTCTGGAAAAATCTATACGAAAAGCAAAAGAGCTTGGGCGAAAGATTCATAAGTTTTTATCGGCGATGATCTCCAGCCTGCTAAAACTTCATCTAGGAAAAAGATAGCAGGAGCTACGCACTTGTTTGTGAGTGCAGCGCCGCTTTTTCTCCTTCTTTATTTTGCCGTGTTCTTGTTTTGTTTTGCTTTTGCGCAACGTTAGAGAGATTCAAATTTAGCAGCTGCAAGGTCAAAAGTGTTTGTGCTTCTGCTGTCACTCTTCTAGATGGTGTTTTACCTAGGAGTTGGTACATTCTTGATTGTCTCCCTTCTGGCCCAAAAGGTTTTTAAGGTGTTTATATCTCTTTTCGAATGTGATAAAGACGAAGCGATAGATGCGAGTATGATCTTTTGAAGAAACGATCCGCACAATTTTTACTAATTTAGTTCTTGTTCTCTCTGTTTGTAGTCTAACCATGCCAACATGCGACTTGGATCATTCAGTTCTCTGTTTCGTTTGTATTATTGATCCGTAGCAAGAGCTTGGGTGCGCCAGATCATGTTGCTTTCTTTTCGTTGTTGGAGATGTTGCAGGTCATGGCATCTTCGTATTCTGGTGTGGTTGCACACATTTGGACCAATGCTCCACGCCAATGAAGAATTGTTGTCTTTGCTTTCTGACGCAACTGCTACCTCCAGCTCCACCTCTCCACCTGTCCAAGCAATTTTCTTTTTAGCACGAGCTGCTCGGTTTCCTGTGCGTGTGCCGTCGTGGAACGACGTTGCTAGCGAGGGCACAACTGCTGAAGACGACGGCGTGCAGCAGGCCGGTGAGAAGTACCAGATTCTACACAAAGATTACCGAGGACGAGGTAGCCCCGCTCCTCGTGCACGCCCCGAAAATCCGACGTTTCAAGTGCAAAATAATGTAGCTCCGTTTACGACGGCCGTCGACCACGGTGTCCGGGAAGAACCTACTGCTACCGACGCGTCGCGACCTGAGCCGGCGGGCGCGTCTTTCTTGGTCGACGAACCCCTCTTTATCACTGCGACCACGATCTGCGCCGATGAACTACACGTCGATAATTTGTTGCCTAGAACATCAAGCACTGGCGACGAACCGCAGCCTGCTCAACCAGAGCGACATGCGGAAGACGTCGCTTCAGGTCCCGCTCCGCTGGGCAGCGCTGTTGGCACCGGAGATGAGCCGCCAATTGACGACGCTGAAGTTGTACGACCCTCGTCACCACAAGCGATCCGCCTAGGACCCTACCGCAACGCAATTCTCGTACAAGAACAGGATGAAGACCCAGAGCACGACTCCTTGTCCTTTCCGGCTTTCAAGATGGTTGAGAACAAGAATAGCACAGTGCTCGCGCTAGCTACCACAATGAAGCATTTCGATCGTCCCTGGCCGGATTCTGTGGCATCCTCAGGCGTTCTTGTAGACTCGGAGGAAGTATTGCCTCTTGATTGCGTAGCTGCTACGTGCCACCATCCACGGTATAATTCTGCTACTTCGCCTAGCAGTTCTCTCTCGAGTTTTTCGCTGGGTCCACCGAGGAGTGTAGTGCACGTTGCGGAGCAGAGCCTTGTTTCCATGACGCGCAGTGACAGCTTGCTTGACGCCAAGGAAATCGATGTGGAGGTTGATCCTCTAGAAGAAGTAAACAAGGTTCCGGCACAGTACAAAGCCGGGGAACCTGCAGCTGAACAGGCGACGTCTCCGCCACATGCCGACTACCCGCAAAATTCAACAGGTCAAACTACAGGGACTGCATTTCATGACAACGTGGGGCTGCCTTTAGGTGATATTTTGAACAATGCTGGTGGGGTAAAAGATGCTACTGAGGATGCCTTCGTTCGGGTAGAGCGTAGCGACGTCGACAGAGTGCGAAAACGCAACAAAAATTGTGCTCCAAGAGCCGCGGCTGCTGGAGGGTCAAGCGCTCGTGGTGTCACAACCGCAGAAGACGTTGACAAGTTCGCAACTGAGTGTTCGGCGACGGCAAGAAGCGGAAAGGACAACCTCCCCGGACTTGAAGCTAAGAGTGGTAGTTGTGCAGCGACAACCGCAAAACGCTCCGGACCATGCCTTGCGGTCGAGCAACGACCTCAAGAACTACATCATTCCTTTTGCGTTTGTTCCGCAGGTTCTCCACTACTTTCACGGCCCGTTTGCGCGGCAGATGACCTCGACGACGAGCCAATAGAAGTGGAATCTACTGCTGGTAGTAGAAGCCAACAAGAAGACCACGCTGCTCTCTACTGCGCCAACAGCGACCAAGCCGAGGCCCGTTACTTTCTCTTTGAGGAGTTGCTGCGCATGGTGCGCGGCCCGGATGCGCGCATCGACCGCTTTCAGATGCGGGAGCTGCTTGACCTCCTGCAGCTGCCCAATTTGATGGACCATTACATGACGCACCAAGCAAATGGCCCGGACTCGCCAGATGTCGACTGGCTGTCCTTATGCGGTGCGCAACTCCCCCGTCCCGCTCCTTTGGACAAAGGCCTGGGCAGGAACACAAGTGAAAGTAAGTACCACTAGCAGCGTAGCTTTCGCATGACAGATTTGCGCGTAGCATGATGTACGTAAGTGTTCTTTGGGGGGCGGTCGAACTTCGTCATTCGATTTGATAAATGTATGACCGGGCACGCGTGGTCTTGCGAGCCTGTGAGCCAAGGCCGACAGTGGTCGGTCTATATTTTATGAGCGGGCTCAACCCGCCCATCACGGTAACCAAAACCTGAGTAGCATGAATATGAACCAGACAGGGGCGCAGTTTTGCGTTGATTTTCCTGCTCTGTGTTTGACATGCTGGGTTTTCAGGGACTTGCGCCCCTGCCGATGGTAGCTTGATTGTGATTCGCCGAGGGTGATTAGAGCTGCTATTTTGCTCTGCCTTAGGCCGATTTATTTCCTCCTGATTTCTCCAGTTCTGGAGAGGGAGAGTTTATTTTCAATCCTAGTTTCGGATTATGATTGGTCTCCCCTGATTTCTCTCGTTCCGGAGAGGGGGAGAGAGTTTATTTCCAGTCCTAGCTTCGGGCTAGGTTGGATTTCTCCTGATTTCTCCCGTTCCGGAGAGGGAGAGTGGTTTTATTTCCAGTCCTAGTTTCGGGCTAGGTTGGACTTCTCCTGATTTCTCCCGTTCCGGAGAGGGAGAGTGGTTTTATTTCCAGTCCTAGTTTCGGGCTAGGTTGGACTTCTCCTATTTTCTCCCGTTCCGGAGAGGGAGAGTGATTTTATTTCCAGTCCTGGTTTCGGACTAGGTTGGATTTCTCCTGTTTTCTCCCGTTCCGGAGAGGGAGAATTGAGTTTATTTCCGGTCCTAGTTTCGGTCTAGGTTGGAGTTCTCCAGATTTCTCCCGTTCCGGAGAAGGAGAGTGATTTTGTTTCCAGTCCTAGAAGTTTCGGGCTTGTTTGGATTTCTCGTGATTTCTCCCGGTTTGGAGAAGAAGGATTTGAGTTCCCGTCCTAGCTTCGGACTACGTTTGATTTCTCCTGTTTATTTTCCCCCGATCTGGAGAAGGGACATTTATTTTCAGTCCGAGTTGCGGACTATGTCGGATTTGTGCGGTTTTCTCCCGTTTCTGGAGAGGGAGAATGTAACTCCGGTCCTAGTTCCGGACTAACTATGTTGGGCGTCTTCTATTTTCTCCAATTTTGGAGCGGGGGGCTTCGCCCTAAGTCCGGGGGTTTGAAGTATGCCCCAGATTTCTAGTTTCCAGCTCGAGGGAGGGAGGCTCCGTCCTGTTTCGGATGATTTCTTTGCGAGTGGCCTCCTATTCCCCCCTTGCGAGGAGAGAGTAGGGAATCCATTTCCCCTTCGGGGTCGATTTTGTTTGATTTTCGCATCCGTTTGTGATGGCGGAGTGAGTCTCTGCTTGATTTCGCATTTTTATTTGCCGCGCTTTCCCCGTACAAATCGGAGTATCCCCCTTGTGTCTCTCAGCGAGCGTGTTTCAGTCCTGTTGTTAGTCGGGCTTGGAGCAGTTTATCGCCACACATCTCTCGTGCTGGTGAGGGAGCATCGGCCGCGTTTATGCCGTTTCTTCGGGGGCTTCTCCACTCTCCCCGCTCGGGGAGTGGGTTTCTCTTGGATTTCCACTTGTGAGGGCAAGAAGTCTATTGCCCCAGGTTCTCCCGGGTGCGGAGAAGGATTTCAGGGTCTAGCTGCAGGCTGCTTTTCTGCTCTAATTTCCGGCTTCTGCCGGCTTTGGTTTTCTTGTGGGTCTCACTTTATTACTCATTTTCGAGATGTGCTTGCCCTTGCAGGCTTCTTTCTCGAGGTCTACTTGCAAGGTTTTGCTCCGTTGTATTCGACATGGGGCGCCATTCTGACCTTGGTTATTTTCATTTCAACCTTGCTCGGCTTTGTGGCACTGGCGGTTTGAATCCGTTAAACCTAAAAGAGGGCAGGCGCGAGATGGAAAGGCTAGGGATGCGCCCGGCGCCTCGTGCGCCGGGGTTTTGTTTTCGCGGATTCTTTTGGTTCCGGTTTCCGGGTTTCTGCCGTCCCTAGCTCCACGAGCCGAGTCGAGGGCTTGAGATGAAATGACCAAGGTCAGCGATGGCGCATGTGGCGCAGGTTTTCCCCTGTCGGGATGTTTTCTTTCAAGGTATTCCGATTCTCCTCTGGAGGGGGTGATCTTTCTATATGGAGCTTCGTGCCCCTATGTTGTTTGCCTGTGGTTTTAGGACATCTTCAGATCCCTGTTGTACAGGGTGCGAGGAGTGTTGTGTCAAGAGTCGATCCGGTTGCATCATTACGCAGCGATGTGGTATCCTCTTCCGAATCCTTTGCCCGCCTTTTTCGGTTCAGGGGGCGAGAAGTGTTAGTCCCTGGAGAGAGGAGGTCGTCGGGCGTTTTTGTTGGGTGTCTCATGTTTATCGGGCAAACTTTCGTATGTGTGTGTGAGGATTCTTGGCAGGATTGTAGGGGGCACTGCGCCTTCCCTGCAGGGCTTGGTCCTTTTCTTTCTGATGTCGCAGCATGCGCGTTGACCGGATCACAAGCATTACCTCGAGGTCCATTTGGCATGGTCATGGGTGTTAGTGTTTCTCGAGGTCCTCACGGCCATCGTCGCTGAGGTGGGTGTTGTTTGCTTACTGCTCCAGAGGCAGTCTTAGTGAGTTCGCGCGCATCTCCGGAAGGGTGTCGCAGATGACGGCTCCAATCTTTTCATGGGCTCCGGACTCTCTTTCCCTGTGTCATGGTGCCGGGTGGCTCCGAGTTTTCTTTGCACGCAGTGTCTTCGGAAAGGATCCCGCGCCGAAGTTATTATTTCCGTTTGAAACACACAGCTTGCGCGGGCGTTGTGGCCACCGCCGCGAGGTCTACTCTTGTGCTTTGGAAGGTTCCTTCCTGGATAGTTGTTTGGTATGCAGGTCTTTGACCTGGGGGCGCGTTCATCCCCGTGGGCTCTTGATCTGAGTACTTCTTGTTGCTCGATGACTTTCCAGCATTTCCCCGGCCGCATCCCGGCCGAGTTGTCAGGGTTGAGACCTCTTTCATCAGTGTGCGAGTGGTCAAGCGCACTACGTATCCGAAGTGAAGCCGGAGCTTCCGGGGAGTTATTTCCTATATTAAATGTTCTTACGCTGATTCTTGGGCAGCGCTTCTGCCACTAGCTGCTCTTGTGGTTTCGGTAGTTGACAAGGATTTTGCTAAGGGCCAGGGCGAAGGCGCTTTGTTTCGCCCTTTTGGAGCCTTGTTGGGATGCTGTGTGACAGTCTTTGGCATCTCAGTCGGTGTCGTCGCACGCACTCTTGCGTGTGGGGCGGCTGTTCGGTACCCAAATTCATCTCCAGCTGGTGCCGTAGGGTTCTTTGGGTCGCGTCGATGCGTTGCGTCTCCGCCGGTGGGGTAGGCTCTCCACATGCTTGGTCGCGGGCGCCTGCACCTCCTGACTCCCGGAGCGCACATCCAACGATGATCATCCATAGGATGATCTATCCGTCGGAGAAGATGTTGACTAGATCATAAAATGTATGACCGGGCACGCGTGGTCTTGCGAGCCTGTGAGTCAAGGCCGACAGTGGTCGGTCTATATTTTATGAGCGGGCTCAACCCGCCCATCACGGTAACCAAAACCTGAGTAGCATGAATATGAACCAGACAGGGGCGCAGTTTTGCGTTGATTTTCCCACCCTCCCGCCCCTCTTCTTTTCTTGTTGTCTCTTCTTCCGAGCGGATGGATCATGAGGCTTCGCGCCGCTTCATTTTTGAGGTGTGACAGAAGCCCATCACTTGCATTCGGGAACGGGGGTAGGCTCTCCACATGTTAGGTCGCGGGCGCCTGCACCTCCTGATTCCCGGAGCGCACATCCAACGATGATCATCCATAGGATGATCTATCCGTCGGAGAAGATGTTGAGTAGATCATAAAATGTTGCATGACACAACCTGAGGGGTACGAGTCGAAGATGTGCACTCTCATAGTCCTTCCGGACGGAACTGAAATCTTTGCTGGCAACGTCGCTAGAGTCACGGTCCCCATCTTGTTCGCGCGCCGCACCCGCAGCTTTCCCGATCATCTGCTCACATGGCATTGACCGCTCAGCGGCAGAAAAAGAAGGACCTCGACCACTGGAAGAAAAAATTGCGGGACGCAAAAAGCTGGACGAGCCGTCCCAGCAAGATGGACCTGCGGTCGGCTACAAGAACAATAAGGCTGTACCCGTTGGTGCGGGTCGTGATCCTCTTCTTCAGCACGCAACTGCTACAGCAGGCCACGGAGGTTCTTGTTCGCATGTGATTTTTCTCCCGGTGATGCTCTTGGTGAAAGGACGTCTACGGCAACTAATTGGCAGTGCCGACCATTGGGCCTGCATTGGAATCGATATCGAAAATGGAGTGGTGGAGCTCTATAACAGTACCGCGGGGCAGGGTTTTGCGGAGCTCCACTCCGGAGTAGAAAAAGCAAAACTGTGCAAAGAAATTACTTCGCGCGCACGAACTCAGCATGCCCGGGCATTTCGACAGCGGGACCACATCAAGGTTGATACCGCGGCTCCGGACGGTGCGCAAGAAGAGCGTAGTCGCTCGACTGTTCTTGCGGAAGATGAGAGTGCCGCGAGCTTTTGTTTGGTTGCGTCTGGTGGCCAAGGAGGAACAAGAAGAGCGAGCACCAGTGACGTATCTACTGGTACTGCTAGTCAACACTGCTATAACATTCAAGGCGTCGCCACAAACGCGGATCCTTTTCTCATGGTGCAGAAACCTCTAAGTGAGTTCTGGCAACCGGAGAACGTGACCTGGCTGGAAGATCATGATCTAGTAGAAGTAGCTCCGGTGCAGCAAGACGAAGTAGAACAGACTTCCGAGGCGGTGGCGGCGGGTCAAATCATGACAAATGATTCCCGTGAAAGTGAAGCCCTGACACGGCAGCAAAGGGAGACGCCAGACGACATAGAAACGTTTCTCGAAACGGAGAACTTGCTGGCCTTTCGCGAACAGCACCGCGGCGTGTTTTCCGCTCTCGCGGAGCGCGTCCTGCAGCACGGCAAGGCCAGTTGTCGACCAACTCAGTTTGTGCGTGGCCAGGGTGGGGAGTCCTTATCGCTGGCAGACTTTCTGGAAGAGGTTCGGAGCCTCGTGATGGAAGTGCTTTCTGAGGCAAAGGGCCAGAGATCCCGTGGCGCGACGGTAGATCAAGGACGGCAAGAGCAAGAAGAATGCTCCGTGGAAATCGACAGCGCCCACGTGCCCCTGCAGCATGACCGGAACAGCTGTGGCTTTTTCGTGTTGCACTACATGCTGCACCGCACGAAATATCCCAGTCTGCAGGCCTATCTCAGGGCCGCGCTCCTCGAAACTCGGCGTCATCGGCTTCGCGCCTGCACCGCTGCAGACATTATCGATCATGTAGTGGTCGAAGAAACCACGAGCGTTCACGTAGCCGAGACCGGAGGAAGTTGTGCCGTGATGGCCGACTGCGTGCGCGAAGAGGGTACTGCACCACCAACTTCATGTTCTTCAACAAACGTGAGCCTCGACGCAGATCATCTTTCTGGTCAAGATGTATTAGCGCCGGCAGAAGAACAGAAAACCAACGCAGTCTCAGTCACAGCAGCGCATATAGTTCTAGAGCACAGGAGACACAGTATTCATGAGCTTGCGCCTCGGCCGCATACTGCAGCTAGCACACATGATGGTAGTACCTTGCAGCCCCCCAGCTCCTCCTCCTCGACGCAAGAAGAAATCCTCGACAGAGATGAAACACCTGTTGACACGCTGGCTTCTTCCTCTTTCTGGCGGGAGCCGTCTCGCCGAGGGTTTCTCCTTCAGCCCCCCGCATTTTCCAACGCTGCTTATCTTGCGATGCGAGGACTGTTTGGCGATCTATTCAGTGTGGGACCACCAGTGCGAAGCGCAGCTGAAGTGATCATGAGTGAAGACCAGCAGGGGGTCGCTAACGAGGACACGAGCGCCTGCGCCACTGGGACGAGCAGAGCGGAGGACCGTGCGCCTCTGCAAGTCACATGCTCGTCACATTCACGAAGAAGTGCTGAAGAAATAGAGCCGTCTACCACTTCCATCGCGACTGGAGCCGCTAGTAAAACTACTGCCTCTTCTACAAGTAGCGTAGCCTCTGCCTCATCTGGTCTTATTTCGGTACCAACCGTCCCAGGCGGCGCCTCTACAACAGTGTCACGCTCCCGCAGCGCGGAGCCTACAAACAGTAACAGAAGTCGGTTTTTGGTGTCCGTACTTCGCGACGAGGCGGAGCTTCTGCGGCAGTTAAACTCTGGTTGGATTTCCAACTGGCGCACCGAAGAATTAGCTCGACTTGTTGATCGCCGGGCGGTTCAAATTTGTCAGGAAATTTCCTGCGCTGGAACACTTAGTACAGTATTGGACGACGACTGATACTGTGCTACTTAGGTGTAATCGCGGTCGTGCTTAAGTGTAGTCCCGGTCGATCACCAGATATAACCGCTACAGCAACTTTGATTCTTTGTACCACTTCCACTCCGGGTTCTTTTCTTCAGCTATTATTTAACTTCCAGGTAGTTCTTCTTAATGTACTCAGTCATTAGTCGCTCATGAGGCCGTATTAGTATTTTGTTTCCGCGTATTAAGTGTGAGCTACAGCTAGGTAGAGAAAAATACCCACTCCGCTGTTGCGGTTGACAGTTGTTTCTGTGTGAGATGTAAGCTGCTATGCTAAGCACCGCACTTACACTGTGGCTCTCCAATACTAGTCCGCTATCTGACTGATGTAAAAGTTAATTCTCGACCTGATTCCTGATGATTGCAAAATGACAAAAATTTCGAAATCTTGTCACGATAGTTCAGTGCTGGTCTCGCAAACTTCGCGCTCTTGCATCTGTGATACTGGTTCTCTGGTGTGCAATAATTATGATCCTTCCACGCTCTTGATTCTCTTTTTCATTCACATGGTTCTTCGATCGCAAACGTGGACAATGATCATCGTGATCATGCCGTTGCAAATTTACTTACAAGAAGTCAAGCGATCATGATTTATGACATCGTAGTTTTGACTTTTCCATGCGGATCTCAAGTAGTTTTTTTTTATTTTTTATTGAAGCCCCCCACAGCCGATGTCGTTCGTATTTTGTGTCACCACATTTCAGAGATCCTGAACCTAAGTCATCACCGAATGTGAGTCATTTTTGACGCAACATATCAACAAGTTATTTAGTCAGTCTCTTTCCTTATCTAGAAGGTCCAGGTTTGTTTACAAGTAGGGGGAGTAGATTCATAGATTTTTGTCAGCGATAGTGTTCATGAATCTTCTGTAGTCATTTTGACGACCCCCGGCCCCGAGATCCCTGTTTCATTAGGTAAAGAAAAAGAAATCATTTCCTTTCCCTGGTTTGACCTTAAGAAATTCCGCGACAAGTTCGAGAACGACGAGAAAATGATGATGATGAATCCCGCTATGGCGGTTCCTCAGCAACCGCGGCATGAGCAGTACCCGGAAAGCCACACCATTTACATAAACAATCTCGACGACCGAAAAAACGCGGATATTCTGCAAAAGGAACTCACTACAATCTGCGGCGCCTTTGGTGAAGTCCACGACATAATATGTATGAAGTCCTTCTATCGACGAGGCCAGGCCTGGGTGGTAAAAACGAATGTTTTTTTTTTACTTTCTGATTCGTCTCTTCATTTTCTCTCCTCGTTCTGCAGGTTTTTCACAATCAATATTTGTGCTCACATGCTGGCTTTGCGAACTCTGACTAGTAACTCGGTTTCTCCAAACTACGAAAACCTCAGGTATACAAAAACCTCGACAGCGCCAAGGAGGCGATGGCTGCCTTGCAGAACTATCCGCTATTCGACAAACCTATGCGACTTCAGTACGCAAAAACGAAATCAGACGCTATTGCAAAACTGGACGGCAGCTTCGTACCACGACCAAAGAACACACTGAAACAGGACCCAACCAAACGCGACGCAGCAAAAAAAAAGGTACATACTTTTCCGTGTCCTGGCACCCAGCATGTCTTCATCAGACTGGTCCTTTTATGCACGCGCAAACACATGTGAGTTGGTTTAAGTTCTTCATTTGTTCACATTAGTTTGCTTTTTCCGAGCCCTGTAACTACCGTGCTAGTAGGTACTCATTGTTCATCTTGACGGATGACCTACTTGTGTGCTACCGCTGCTGAAAGGACAAGAAGTTTGCATTTCTGCTCCATTGATTCAGCGCCAAAAATAAACACAAACAGGCGGAAGCGGAGGCAGCAGCAAAGGCTGCAGGCAACATGCAAGCTGCGTTTGCAGCGGTAAACGCAAACCCAATGTCGTTTTTCCAGACCGCACAGCCTGTCATGCATCAGAGACCGGTTGTGGGAGGGGTACTTTGACATTATTGTTGATTTTATTTTTGATAGAACGAACTTATACTTCTGCCAGTACCATGCAGCACTAGCAGTATATTCATGAAGATTATGTCTTTCCACGCTCGCTAGATGTTTTTGGACTCCATGTAACGTTGTTCTTGTTTAGCAGCTCGGCAATCACGAGCTACAAACCGCAAATAGAACATTTGCGAAGATGATACACGGGAAATTACTAGTATCTATACCACATATCGCTATATTAATCGCTTTCAACATCTCTACTACAGTTTCCGAACGAGACTCTGTTTGTGGTCAACCTTCCGCCTTCGGTAAACCAGACGATGTTGCGCATGTTGTTCGGACAGTACTCCGGCATGCGGGAAGTGCGGCACGTCGAATCACGACAGTGCGCCTTCATCGAATACGTTTCCGAGCCCCACGCTACCGCGGCATTGCGAGCCCTCGCCAACTTCGACATCAAGCCGGGGCAAAAATTGGAAATCGGCTACATGAAAAAATAACGCCCACATGATGTCAATCGGAGAACGCGTCGTGAAAGAGGAGCACAAAGATAAAGTAAATCTCACTGGCCATCACGATGGCCCCGATGCTTTTCCTTTTTGACACGTCAGGAGCAGCGGATTACGCTCCTTGCGTTCAACATCGCGACTAAGGTTGAACAGCACCGCTACCGCCTCCGATCCGGAGCAGCCGATGAGCATGTGCAGCTTGGTGGACGATCCAGTGTGTCAACCGACGATCATGTAGACGACAAGGAGACATCAACGACGACACGGCAGCTTCTGATAATTATCTTGTCAGAATTATGTGTAGGTCTAGGTGTAGGGCCAGGAGGGCCAGAACGCATGAATCATTAACATGCAAATAAACATCAACATACTCCGTCGCAACGGCAAATCTTCGCAAGCAACTCCAGAAAATGGAGGTGCAGACGCTACCATACTAGCAGCGCGTGGTGTTCCAGAAAGAGTAGTCTGCCGAGAGGTCTTCCTGAGAGCAGATGGAAGCGACAGGCCGAAGTTGTGATCTTTCCGTTTGTTTGAGTTAGTTTTAGGTCGTAAAGTCATTCTCGTATATTCTTTGAGTGAGATGAAATTGCATTTGCAAGCTTTGCTGTCATAATGGAGGACCTTTTCCCCACCTTCCCGCACTCGTTGCGGCCCACATCAGCCGCAGCAGCCTTCTATGGGCTGCAGGCTTTGACTTTGCTTTGCTTGTGGATTGCGGTGTATGCCGGAAGTGGAGTCGATTTTTTGCGGCTTGGTCAGAAACTCTCAAACACCGCACTGAAACCGCCCTGGTGCAGAAAAAGTCTCTTTCTGACGGTGTTGAGCGCCGGGGTGTACCTTCCGGCATCCTACAGCATCGTGCCGCTCATGTTCGCCCAAGCAGTGTATGTGGAACCCCTGCTTGCCCCGCGCGTCTTCACAACTACGCCCGGTAGTACTAGGGCTCCCTTATCTGCCATGTTGCTTGTGGCAGCGTTTCGTTCTGCGATCGCTGTGGTAGTCACTATCTTTCAGTTGGGCGACTCCTCTCGCACGAGCAGTCACCGAGATTATCTAATGTTGTATAACTGCTGGATGTTAGCTGCAACTGGCTGGCTCAATTTTTTTACGACGGGGCTCCTGACGACAGTACTCACCACCACTACGCGACCTCCACCCGCCTGGGACCAACTCGCGCAGGCTGTCGCCTTCGGTCTCTGTATTTGGTACATATTCTCCTGCGGGGTATCCAAAGTTTTTGTCGCCGGATTCCGAAGCTGGGCTTTTGGAGATACCCTACTCGCCATACTCGACACGTTCTCGCAAAAGTCGCCCCGTGGTGGTGGCCCGGTGCTTGGCAGGCTGACGAAGTGGCTCGTTGCACAGGCCGCGCTAGTACAACCCACGGTGCGCTCCACCAAACAACAAAACCACTCGCTTGCGGAGCCGCTGCTACAGCATCAGAAGAACCAGCAGCAAGAATTTTTGACTTTCGAGGATGCTGGCCACCCAGGAGTCGACGCGCGACCGTCGCTGACCAGCACTGGCACTTCTACCGCAAAAATGGAAGCTGACTCGTCGTCCTGCTGTGGCCGCTGTGTGAGAGGGTTTCTGAATCTTGCTGCGTTTTTCACTTTGGCGTTCGAGTTCATCGCTGCCCCCGTGTGTGTGATTCTGAACGTGGTGTCCGCTCTGAATCCGTCCTGGTCGAGCGCCCGAGATTGGGATTCCAGCTGCCGACTCTTCATCGGAGCGGGGATGATTTTTCTTCATTTGGCCATTATCAAATGTAAAAATGTCTGGGTCTGGATCTGGAAGATTGCCAGGTTTGTCATGCACATTTTGCATGACTCCCGATGTCTGTGATGCATGCCCTAGCATCACAGATTGTGTGAGGGCTTCCTGATGCCTATACCGCATGACAAATGCTCTTGCCGTGTAGCAAAACTTGGACTCTCTTTGCTGCTCATGCAATACAGATTTTTTTAGAATCCAAAATCAGCATGACAAATTGGATTCTTCCAGACCCAGACATTTTTACATTTGATAGCCATCGGAGCTGTGCAATCTGGGGCGATCGGTGCGTTCTTTTTACCTTGTGCTGCAAGCTACGTGTACGGCCTCACTTGGAGGTCTAGTGGGGTCGTCGAAGTAGAAACGGCGATGGGACAACTACCTCCACAGGAGGAGGATGCGAGGTCGTTGTGGACGAACCAAGCAGCGGCTGTCGCTGTCCAAGCGCAGCAGGCTGCGGCGCCGTCAGTGGGACCACGACCAAAACAAGACAGTGTGGATGCCGATGCACCACAAGAAGTTATAATTTTACAAACCCTGGCTGCGCTTGTGCTAGCCTTCGCTCCCGTCGTGACTGGGTTCACCTGCTGCGATAGTGGGCTGCTTCCAGAAAAATGGCCCTTCACACCGATGGCATTGTTTCCGTGGAATGCACAGCAGTGGAGTATTTTGCACGATTTGCTCCTCCGACAGGACACGCGAATGATTGCCGTTTCGAGGAAAAGCCTCGAAGGAGATGCTGTCATCTTACCAACTAGTATTAAAGATATGGAAAAACCAGCCCTGGAAGGAGTTCGCGTAATCCCAATCGAGTACGACGCTGAAGTGCCATTGATGGAGCGCGAAATCGGTCCTCGTCCGGGCGAGTCAGTAGTCGCCTATGATCTGTGGTCTCGGGTTATTGGCATCACGACCTTTCAAAATCTCCTCCTCCAGGCAGTATTCCAAATCATGGCCGACTTTCCCTTGTACACGGCCGCGGACGACGTACCGCCACAACAAGCAGTTCCCTCCAGCCCGACATTGCAGTTTTTTCGGCTACACGCGGCGCAGCTCCTTCTGGACGCAACAGACTCCTTCTTAAAACAAGAGCAGCGCGTCATTGAGGTAAGCACTGGCCGCGTCCTCACGGAGTGTGCCTTCGTGCGCGTAAACCCTAAAACTCTACGTATCTCTGAAACGCTTGCCCTCCCGGGTACGACTAGAGCGATACTTTCTACAAGTCCGATTATCGTACCGAAAAAGAATACGTCAGCTACATCTTTGGGTGCGAAACTGCACATCTACCACAGTGCCCAAGAAGGCGAGCCGTTGTGCATTTCTACTCAAGATGACCTACGATGTTCCGCGTTTTCTTCTGTAGTTTGGATGGCTTCCTCGTTTTTTGCCGCCCGTTCTCCGACACACCACCGTGCGGTCGTCAGGAGGGACGGTGATGTTTTACGGACTACGTTGGTTCTTTACATGTTGACTATCAGGGTTGTATTCTGTTTTTTGCTTCCGAGGTCGGTACAAATCAAATCCCGGCCTGAGGTGCAGCTACTGGATGCTTGCAAAACACTGGTATAAAAATACCATCGAACGGACCCAATCTTGTCCGTTTTTCGTTTTAATAGGCATTGTCTCAACAGGAAGGTTGGTTCTGCAACTTGGCAAAAGTGTAGTACGATTGAGTCGCGCTGATGTTGCGGCACTCGTTGAGGCGCATGTTCGCCGCGGCGGCCGAGCCAGCGCAGGAGTACACAAACAAGCTACTGCTGACCATGGGGAGCCCCCACGAAAACCTCTTCCTGCGTAAACCTATCGAGTCGCTGACAGCCCCGGGTCGCGAAGGTTCCTTCACGGTGACCAACAATCACTCCCAGCTGGTGTCGCAGCTGCAACCGGGCACAATCACGGTCAAGGAGGAGGGACAGTCAAGCACTTACTTCATCAGCGATGGGTTTCTGTTCTTTAACCAGCCCGCTGACAGCTCGGGCTGCTGCACCGTGGAAGTGAGCGGCTTCGAAATCGTTCCCACCGACATGCTCGACAAGGAGAAGGCAGCCACGCTGATTCAGGAGCTCAACGCGGGCCCGAAGGAAACGGAATGGGACAAGGCAAAGATTCAGCTCGGCACCGGACTTCTCAACCAAGTCATCAAGAGCGCCACCGCCTAACTACAATTGATTTTGTTTGTTCTTCGTCCTCCTGAGCGCTGAGCGAGTTGTCCGCGCCAGTCTCCGACAAACGTTTAAAGGATCATAATTCGCGAGACAAAGCGTCGCTTCACTGGAGCCGCGGATGGAGCTAAAACTGGTACCGCCAGAAGTTATTACACGTTGTGTGCTCATTGAGCGCAACCTCATGATCCCCTCTTCAACTGTAACGAGGAAGACGCTATTTACTAGCTTCTGCTATCAGCAGAAAACAAAGGCGCTTCTTTTTCATGGAATAATTTGAATTTTTGACTGAATTCCGCACAGGTCGGTTCGTCCAGGCTTTTATCCGCGAAGCTGCCATGCTGGAGTAGAAGCTCCTTTTTGCGGCCTTTCGTGTTGATGCTTCCCTCCTGCTCGGAACATCAAGGGGAAGCAGCCGGATTCGGCACCGCGACCACGAGAGCTGCCAACGCCTTGCCTCAGAAAACCACCACTTACGGTGTCCGTGAGGCAACTGGACATGCTCTTCTCCAGTGATGTTGGTGAAGAACAATAAAGATCGCCAGGTGATAACCCTCCACCCGCACCTCTGACTTACTCTTTCTTAGCAAAAATGCTAGTTTTTTTGAAGACCTCAGGAATCATCCGAAAGAGAACACTTCACAGCACCTTGCTCCGCAAGCGAGGAATAGTCGTGCCCGCCGGCAAGCAATAAACTTCGAAGCAGCGACATCAGCATACTGCGGAGGACTTCATATCTGATTGACTGATCCTCCACACCTTGTTCCACTTTCCGACCGCTGCTGCTGTCCAGGATCGATTGTCCTGCAAATCGGCAATCTTTTCGGTACTTACTTCACTTCCAGAAAAAACCGCCGCGAGGTTGATTCTACCTCGCCCCATATGCAGCAGCACAAGTAGCTGATGATAAGTACCACCGCCTGTGCTCCTGCTAGCTCACTAGATGAGCAATCTATCGTGTCAAAATCAAATAATAACGTTGTGAATCGTAATGGTAATCGCCATCGTGGTCGTCCTCGTCGTCTTATTTATTGAATCTAGGCTCCTACAGATGTTGGTTATGGTTTACGAACTGAAATTCTGGAGAGAAATAAAGGTCGCGACGATACAGATGCTTCTTCTTCCATGGAGATTGATCATCATGTTCGTCCTTCTGCCTCGTCCTCGATCCTCCGTCGACATCGTCATCGATCGTGTCTAGTATAAGGTCGCAGAAAATTAATCAAACTCGATTTGGTTGTTTGTGTCGCCCTTCTTCATCATGGTCTCGTCGTGAAGATTTTTCCTGATGTCTCTTCATTTTCTGTGCTTGGAATTATCGGTTCTCATGAAGAACAACATTACATGTAAAAGCACCCAACGAAGTTGCAAGTCAGAGCTGGTGGCTCGTACGTTACTCCGACCAACGAAATTGAACTCGCTTCGTTGTGTTTTTTCCGCTCATCTTCCATTTTGAGAAAAACTAAACAATAATGCGTGCCGCCAGGCGTTTGCTTGAGCAAGCAAAGCCCCAACCGACTGACTCGGTTGAGGAGGATGAGCCTCGTGTGCATGCTCCCGTCCCGATCCTCGTTGTCGGCAAGGAGCAAGACACGGAGGACCAGGGCGTGTTTAGTCAGCACGACGAAGGCGAAGAGCAAGATGATGCAGCAAGAACAGCAAGCACAACGGCCGTTGTGGGCACGGGCAGGGATCTTCCGTATCCGGAAGATCATCGCTGGAGAAGGCAGCAGCTAGCTGAGGGTGCTGGAGCAGCAGTAATTTTAAGCCCCCTCGTCCGGCACAATTCTGCCAGAAACGAGCGGAAGAGTGAGATGCTGGCGATAAACAATCCGCTGCTCGGAACCACAACTGTAGAAGAGCAAAGCAAACCGCCGAACCGCGCTGGTTCTCACACAGCGCTCGATCAAACTGGAATGGACGGTGACGGAGAAGAAATATCAAACGTAAAAACTTGAGGCATCTTCTGCGCCCACCCCTCACTCTCAAATCGAATGGGATAGGATACTAGACACAAGGACGAGCTACACAGTTGAGCGGCTTATCAAAACATGTTGGCGGTGGAGCCTTGTATTTTCTGGTCATTGTGCAAGAGCAAGTGCGGTTTTCTGCACGTGTTGTATCAAGATCGCTGTACCGGTGCTCTCATTTGACTAGAAGCTATCCTCCTGGCTCCTAAGTAGCTGGCGAGAGAAGTTTCAAACAAGGTTCCGTATCCGTTCCGGCACGAAATAATCGCCAATCCATGACCACACTTGCATCAAATTGCGCCTTGTTGCATATTATCCCCATTGATTTTGCTACGTGTTTGAGTAGACGGGTTGAAGTGATATGTCAAGTCTTGAAACTGCATAAAATTTTGAGTACGAAGAACAAGACAGCGAGACGAAGGGCGGAGGCGCACATGACGGTACTACGTGTTTGATGTTCGTACTTTTCTTCGACGCCCCCATTGCAAGTGGTCAGCACGGTGAACAAGGCTTCGCTAATGGCGGGTGCAATCCTGTCACGACCAGAGTCATATATTTTTATTTATGGTCCTTTACGAAAGATAAAATACATGACTTTTTGCCGAAAAACTGCGCTTTTTTGAAGTAGAGCATACCGTCGTGGGCCGCGGAAAGAAAATTGAAAAAATTGCAACAAAATGTGAAAAATTGCTTAGCTGAGAACTTTCCTCGATGGATTCTTAGCGCGACGGCATTATCGTTTTTGAAGTTTGGATTTGTACTCTGGGAAAGAAGAATGCGGCAACTTTTGCAACAAAAGTTGGATTTTTTCCAAGTACAGCATACCGTCGGGGGCCGCGGAAAGGAAATCTACAAAAAAGCAAGAAAATTTTGCAGATTTCCTAGCTGCGAATCCGCTGCGAAAAATTCTTAATACGACGGTGCTCTCTTTTTGAAAGTTTCTATTTGAACTACACGAGAGACAAAATACATGAGTTTCTGCAGAAAAGCGGCGTTTTTTTGAAGAAGAGCATACCGTCGTGGGCCGCGGAAAGAAAATTGACAAAATTGAAACAAAATGTGAAAAATTGCTTAGCTGAGAACTTGCCTCGATGGATTCTTAGCACGACGGCACTATCGTTTTTGAAGTTTAGATTTGTATTGTGCGAAAGAAGAATGCGGCAACTTTTGCAACCAAAATTGGCTTTTTTCCAAGTACAGCATACCGTCGGGGGCCGCGGAAAGGAAATCTCAAAAAAGCAAGAAAATTTTAAAGATTTCCTAGCTGCGAATCCGCTGCGAAAAAGTCTTAACACGACGGCGCTCTCTCTTTTGAAATTTCTATTTAAACTCTACGAGAGACAAAATACATGACTTTTTACAGAAAAGCGGCGTTTTTTTAAAGTAGAGCATACCGTCGTGGGCCGCGGAAAGAAAATCGACAAAATTGAAACAAAATGTGAAAAATTGCTTAGCTGAGAACTTGCCTCGATGGATTCTTAGCACGCCGGCACTATCGTTTTTGAAATTTAGATTTGTACTCTGGGAAAGAAGAATGCGGCAACTTTTGCAACAAAAATTGGATTTTTTCCAAGTACAGCATACCGTCGGGGGCCGCGGAAAGGAAATCTACAAAAAAGCAAGAAAATTTTGAAGATTTCCTAGCTGCGAATCCGCTGCGAAAAATCCTTAACACGGCGGCGCTCTCTTTTTTGAAGTTTCTATTTGAACTCTACGAAAGATAAAACAAGACATGAATTTTTACAGAAAAGCTGCGTTTTTTAAAGTAGAGCATACCGTCGTGGGCCGCGGAAAGAAAATCGACAAAATTGAAACAAAATGTTGTGAAAAATTGCTTAGCTGAGAGCTTGCCTCGATGGATTCTTAGCGCGGCGGCATTATCGTTTTTGAAGTTTAGGTTTGTACTCTGGGAAAGAAGAATGCGGCAACTTTTGCAACAAAAATTTGATTCTTTCCAAGTACAGCATACCGTCGGGGGCCGCGGAAAGGAAATCTACAAAAAAGCAAGAAAATTTTGAAGATTTCCTAGCTGCGAATCCGCTGCGAAAAATTCTTAACACGACGGCGCTCTCTTTTTTGAAATTTCTATTTGAACTATACGAAAGATAAAATACGTGACTTTTTGCAGAAAAGCTGCGTTTTTTTAAAATAAAGCATACCGTCGTGGGCCGCGGAAAGAAAATTGACAAAATTGAAACAAAATGCAAAAAATTAATTGCTTAGCTGAGAACCCAGGCTCGATGGATTCTTAGCGCGACGGCATTATCGTTTTTGAAGTTTAGATTTGTACTCTGGGAAAAAAGAACGCGGCAACTTTTGCAACAAAAGTAGGCTTTTTTCTAGGTACAGCATACCGTCGGGGGCCGCGAAAAGGAAACCTACAAAAAAGCAAGAAAATTTGGAAGATTTCCTAGCTGCGAATCAGCTTCGAAAAATTATTCACACGACGGCGCTCTCTTTTTAAAAGTTTCTATTTGAACTAATATGCGAAAGATAAAATACATGAGTTTTTGCAGAAAAGCTGTATTTTTTTGAAGTCGAGCATACCGTCGTGGGCCGCGGAAAGAAAATCGACAAAATTGAAACAAAATATGAAAAATTTCTTAGCTGAGAGCTCGCCTCGATGGATTCTTAGCGCGGCGGCATTCTCGTTTTTGAAATTTAGATTTGTATTGTGGGAAAGTCCTATAATGCCGCTCGGTGAGACTGGGAACGCCAGCATGCACCTTGTGGTGTAGTATTTTTCCTTGCAGAAGCATAATTTTGTTCTTTTCTTCAAATAAACAGAATATTTCAAACTCATATTTCATTCCAGTGCCGCGACCGCAGATACCTGCGTTTGGCTTTCCCGCAGTCACTTTGCAGTCCGAGAATTCAGAGGATCCCTACCCCGGGGGGCGTGGCAGTAGCATGGTGTCCTACCCGGATGACGGGGCACATCCAGAGGCGTACCGAAGCACTTTGTCCTACCCCGCAAGCCAGAACGAGCAGCCGGAGCCGGCCCCGGCTGTCGATGCTGCGAATATGGACAGAGCAGTCGAACTTCCGCAACCAAGCTCTATCACCGGCCGTGTTACCGAGCCCGTACCACGGCTCGCGTCCGCAGCAGCGGCTGTGGTTGGGATCGCTCCGTACTACTAGCTTACTACAAACTTTTTTTTACTGATTTCATGACAAGAGAATATATCTCTACAACTACATGTCAGGGCGTTGTGATTGTGTACCTGCATCCTGCATGCTTGATGTCATGATGAGGTGGTAATGTTCGATGGAGGATTGACATGATTTACGATTTCCGGATACAACAATCATCAAGGCAGCACGCAAAGTGCATGATCGATTGACATCAGACCCTCGTCGATTGCACGGGACTCAACGAACACAATCGAGACATTTGGCAACACCATAACCCCTGGAGAGAAGTCCCTTGCAACAATTCCTGCGGAAGTAGAAGATGCAGGACGGAACAATAGCAGTGGAAGCAGTGCCAGTGCCGCAAAAAAAGCTACAAGTGCCTCTGGAAAGACGAAACAAAACCGGAAATCCAGAACTTCCGTCACCGAGGCACGAGCGAAAGGAAAAAAGGAGGAGGACAAAGCTACGAAAGCTAATAGCGCAGTGCCCGCGACTATCAAAAGAAAATAAAGGTGTTACACTTACAGCAAACACATTTCTTGGAGCAACTTCAGAAAAAGAACTAGAACAAACTTGCTGTGCATGGCAGAGAAAACTTGCAATTCAGAGATCATAAGGGAAAACACGAGGCAACCAGACCTGGTTGCCGGCAAGCACGCCTGCTTTCCGGCAACCTCTTTTTTGCGTGTTCTGCAACATAATGTCGTGTAGCAATTGTAACGCTTTTTCCTGTGCATAGCGCCGGCAGCGGGAACGAGCCCGAGTAAGCAGTCCGCATCCGCAGTTTCGGTTTCGACAACCGGAACAGGGGAACGAACTTCCTTTCAGAAGAGGCAGGCCCGCAGCTCCAATTTTCGGAGCATTAAGGAGATTGATTCACGGCAACTGGGCTTCAAACAGCACGGACAAAACCAGAAGCGCCTAGAGCTCGCGCTTCGAACATCAAACAACATCATGCAGCAGGTACTTAAGTACTTACATATGAAGAAAGTATTATCAATGTCTAGCGATTCGTAGCACTGGTCAGAAAACAAAACTTGTCAAAATCGAAAAAACGAAGAGGAAACAGAAACAAACGGAAACAAATGAAGGTGGCTGCGAGCCGACAAAACCAAAACGGTGTCGGACAGCAAGGGTTCCTCTCCGAAGAGCAGAATAGCAGCCGGGCCTCTGCGCGTGAACTGGATGACTTGCCTTTCAACGACACCGACCTGGAGCAAACCCCGCCCGTGGAGCAGAACAAAGCCCGTAGGAAAACGCAAAGCCTCGCGGAGTCTAACGCTACATTGGAAATCGGTCCTGGTACTTCAGCATCTACCGGGGGGCAACCAGCATACGGGGATTCTGAAAGCGGTACGCCGGCGGAGCAGGCGATCGCAAATACTTCTAGCCCGACCACCGCTTTTCGTCTCCGCCTGGCGGGGAACCGCGACGGGTACCAGGCACTAGCCTTGGACGGCCAGAAGAAACGTGAGACGAAACCTTCCCTGTTGGTGCAGCAAATCGTCGCGCCATACAAAAAAAACTTCTCTTTCCCACCGGAGGCCGGCAGAAATTACTCCCAACCGACCGGCGCGAGGACCCCGTCTTCTACCAGCGGCGCAAGTCCCAGTCCGGCTGGCAAGGCCGCGTCGGGCGCCGCAGCCGCTGCGTCATACAGTACTACAAGCAGCGCCCGGCAGCGCGCGAAGGACTACCATAAAGAATTGAAGATGAAGCAGAGGAAAGAATCGCCCGCAAGAAGAATCCGACCATCTGGAGGGATTGGGACGGCCACGAGTCCAAATGTCAAACAAGCGTCGAACTCGAATCCCAGCAAGTTGAATGGCAGCAAAAGGTCATCTTCGGGTGCCGCAGCGTCATCTTCGAGCAGCTCCGCTAGCGCGCCGGCCGGCGCGGCTTCGAAAACCGGCTTGACCTCGTCGTCGTCAGCCTCCTCCAGTAGCGGAGGCACACCGGGCGGGCTCCTGCTGACGGGGGGAAGGAGGAGCAGTGCCAGCGCTATGAAACTGAAAGGCGATGAGTTCGAGAGCCTGCTTCGCGCCGGCTACGTGCGACGACGCAAGCAGGAGGCTGCGTTTCGGGATACGCGTGCTACGCCGAAGGAGCTGGTGGTGAAGGACGAGGTTTTGCAGCGCGTTCGTAGTCTCGACCTGGAAACGGTGCAAAAACTCAGTTTCAATCCACACATGCAGCGACAGTACCTTCAACACGTCCTCCTCAACTCGCCCGGAGTGGACAAGGATGGTCCTGGCACCCCCGCGGGTACTGCCGCGAGTCCGACTTCCCGATCGAAGCAACGGCTGGTGCCGCAACTTCCTGCGGAGTACCGCGTGCTGGATCAGCTCGAGGATGCGTTCAAGGACGGACAGTATTGGTGGTCGGTCAGCGAGCAGCATAGGAACCAAGCGTTGCAAGCAGCGAAAGTGGACGAGGTTTTGCGACTGCGCATCCGCCAAAACGAAATCTTCCACCAAAACTTGGCAGAAATCGCGCAGCTGCGGCGCGAAAAAGTAGGAGACCGCTCCTTGCTGTCTGATTCTGGAGTTGTTGGACGAACATCTGGAGGAGGTCCCGCTCGCGGAAAGGCAGAGAGACCGGCCTCTTCCTCGGAGATGAGAGCTCTGCGATCTAGTAGTACCTCAGCGAGGACAATTCTGCCGATGAAAAATTCTGGCGAGAACCCGGTCGAAGTAAACGAGGAACCGGACCGCAAGGTATTTTTATCCTCGGATCCTCTAACACGCCCTGTCACAACGCCCGCTCTTCCAGCCCCACTGCTGGACTACTTGCTTTCGAGGCGCATGCAGCTCCTTCGAAGTAACGCAAGGGGTAGTGCAGACCGCAATAAAGCGGCTTTGTGGAGAAGCAACTCGACTCCGCGGACTCAATCTCGCATGACCGTGAGCCTCGACGCTGCACTGGGCGCTGCTACTTTCCGTAATATGAACACCACGACCAGCAGCATCAAGCGCGTTGGTGGAGCCATGCTGGTAGATGAAGACGAGGAAGCCGAAGACGGCTTTGTGCGTTTGGACCTGACGGCACTCAGTCCGCCGACTACGGTCGCCGCTAGCCCGAGCAGCGCCCGCGCCGTGATGAACAAGCCAGCCGCGACTGCAGTGGTTTCTGTGAAGGAACACTTGCGTCAGCAACAAAGCCGGTCTGCTGTCCCCACTAGTACAACCGCTAGCACATCTTCTCGCGCAAAAGTTCTAGCCTCCTTAGTGAACAATCGCGATTTTGCGTCCCCCAGCCTCCTCGTCAGTGGATCCCTACCAGTCTCCAGCGATGCGCCCGGGACAAAAAATTCACAGACCTCGACTACCAGTCTGCTCGCGTCGAACAAAAGCAGGACAATTGCTGCGCAGGTGAACTCTTGGAGCCCACTACTGAGTCCAGTCCCTTCTTCCACCGTCAACACAGGTGCTGGCCCGAAGTTAATGCCACAGCCGAAACAGTTCGACTTTTCTCCCACCATTCGCCCCCGGTCATTACTTCCCGGAGAGCAAACCATGCAACTACAAGAGCCGTCAATGCCGGAGCAGACAAGGCAAATGATGAAAGGCCTAGCTTCTGCGTCATCCTCATCTTTAAAAGGCACGGCATCTATTGGTCGTCCACTTGGCTCTGCCAGCTTTGAGACCACAGTTCTGCAGCAGCGCCTCGGTAAACCTTCGAAGTCGAGCGAGGACGCGGCGTCCAAAAACCTGTTCTACGGCGAGAGAAGTAAGGACGCAACGAGAGTGGTCGTGGACCCGCAGCGCGACGCTGGAGATGATCCGATCCCGATTTCCCTGCTGCACAGTAAAAATACTGATGCGATAAGCCGGCGGCGCAGCTCCGCTACTACTGTCCTACAGGATTCCGCTACCGCAGTGCCGATGATTGTCGTTGCAACCGATCCTCGTCCGGACGAGGATCAAGTATCCGAAAACAAGTCGGAAACCACTTTTGACTACCTGCACACGCAAGCGCGGGCACAAGCAGCAGAAGAGCGCAAGACGAGACGGCGGAGCTCCACGGCTGTGTCCGTCGGGGTGAGTTCATCTTCCACTGCCCAACATGGATTTTCCTCGGCAGTCAATGTCATGCGTGCGGCAACCGCCTTGCGCAAGCAGTTGCAAATTAGCGATGCGGGTGGCCCGTCCGCCTCACCCGTCGATGCTGTGCGACAGAACGCACCTGTACCGATCTCTCCCGAAGACAGGGAGGACAACATGGCGTATAATTTCTATTTCGTTATCCTTTGTTATTGTTGGTTTCTATCCGAAGATACTGAGTGAATAAATACAATTTTAATTGCTTTGTATCTATGTCTATGTGTGTTTTCATCTTCTATTCGCGCACGTTTCGGCGCCCTGGAGCTGCCACCATCTACCGCAAAAAACCAGGGCAAGATCTTCGTCTGCCATAATCGACTCCGGCAAGAGTAGCCAAGTGGCGGCGCTTCTAGAGTACGCCGCGGATGAACAAGTAGAGCGCGAGGAGGAACAACTTTTTGACACTGCGCTCGCCACCGGCGCCGCTCGCGTAGAGGGCTTGCACGCGGCGGTCCTTGGTGCGGAAGAATCAGACCAACGTGCAGAGCGACAATCTGAATTGTATCTCCCCCCAAGAACAAACTACCACGAGAATTCCATCGTGTCACGTCCCGCGCGGACCCGAACATCAAGTAGAGAATGGATGTCCAGTAGCGCCTTGTCAGTTTTCTCCTCGTCCTCTGTTCCGAATTCCGGAATCAGCAAGGTGACTGCAGCTCAGAGCAGGACCAGTAAGGATGAAGCGGATGCGGTCGTCGAGCAGTTTATGAGCTCCCTGTCGCTGGGAACCATGGCACGCGAGGGCGATGACGAACGGAATGCTGGTGCATCGGCCGCCGCATGGAACAAAAATCGCTCCCTGCTGTACCAACACGCCAGCAGTGTCGCTAGCAGAGCGAGCCTGCGAGCGTACGAACTGAACTTTGCTTCTAAACACTAAGACTAACACCTGCTCTATGGGCTTTACAATCAAGTGATAAAGTACGTCTTTCCGTAATTCATATAGAAAATAGAATAACCAAGCAAACAAACAATCACTGTCTTGGGCAAACGTGCACGTGCGTGTATTTCATACATCAGATTAGCACGCCTCCCCCTCTCGTGCCGAGTTTTTCTAGTTTAAGTTCGTCTTTCTTCGTACGGAAAATCAACAAAAGATGCAGACTCGTCAAGCAAGTGCAGCCCAGCGTTAATCGACGGTGGAACCCTCTCCCGAGCAGCACCGAAAAAAATGTAAATCGCTCATCTAGTACTTCTTTTTCCGAGAAATTTTCACTTGGCCTTGTATTCTCCATCTTTCTGCTCTTCTCGCAGCATTGTCACGACTTGACTCTGCAGACGTTGAGAGGAAAACGCTGAACAGCTTGTAGTAATCAATCGGAAACTCCTTGTAAATCCCCGCCTAAAAATGCTCTCTGTATTAACACGGCTATGAATTGACTCGAAGTTTTCAAGTTTGTACATCGTGCGCAGACGGCAATTAATTTTAGTCAAACGAGTATTTGAAGCATAATGTCGACCTCTTCCCGCGAGGCCGCGCACACGAATCAGAACGAACTTCAACACGCGCAGTTCAACAGGAACAGCGAATCTTCACTCAGGACGTTTCGAAATAAGTATGTTGTGACGACAAATCAGCCTATCGGTTTCGGTAGTAAATGAAGCGCCAAAATTCGACGTGTCGTTGATACTATCAACACAAAACGCTTTCTGCACCAAAGGCAACACGCGTCTACCCCGCATGACTGTCGTATACTATAGCACAAGAAGCAAAACGATCAAGATCAAGCTTTTAAGGACAAACGCATCTGTCATAATGGAACTTTTGAAGTCCAGTGTCGGTCATCACATGGAGATGCGCTACCGTAGCGATGGAGGCACTTGTACTAGTAGATCAACTTTTGCGATCACTATATACTTAGTCACAGTAGCAGAATTAGGGAAAATATGCTGCTCAAAGCGATTGCACTTGGTTGTGCAACTTCTAGCAACACAACGAAAACAGCACATCAACTCTCTGTCTCTACTCCTGGAGATGATAATCTCTGTTTTATTTCTACAGTTCCCAGTTTCGACGTTTCTTTACACCCAACATGATCATGAATGTACGTAGGTACATGAATAGTACATTGTAATATTTCGTCCGCGCGACACCGTGGAGCGACCTTCCTAAGAATATAAATATGCATACGTTTGCTGACGTTGAAACCCCCAAGAACCTAAAGTACTATTAGTCACATACGCGAAGAAGTTTCTGATCGCCGAGCAGGAGGACATCAAGAGGTGATTTGTATCAAGTTCAAGTGAATCTGTTCAATGAAAGAGCTGCAAATAATGTCGAAGCACGAGTCAAGCACGTTGACGCACATGGCCAGCGCGGGCGGCCCCGCCAACTTGTCAGAGGGTTTGCACATTCCGCACCCCGCGACGCAGGTGTCGACCTCCGGTGCACGCGGGGTCGGGGGCGGAGGTGCCCCCGGTTCGCAACTTCCCAACGGCGCGCCACAAGTAGCCGACGTGCAGGTGACGGGGATGCGGCACGGCAACTTTTCCCGGCGCCGCCAGAACCACGCCATCTACGACCACAAAAAGGACAGCTTTATAGAATGGGTCCGCGGGATACTGCGCACCAGCTTCGACCTGGACACGATGGACACCAGCATCCCCATTCTGCTCCAACAGGTGGAGGAGCTGGTCCGGGAGCACATCGAGCGGCACGAGGACAGCCGGCTGGCGCGCATCGTGCCCGACGTGGCCACCTTCTTCACGCCCCTGAAGCTCCGAGACGCGTTCCTGATCTACAACAAGAAGTACCGGATCACGCGGCGACGGTTTGTGTACCCCACCTTCAACGAGATTCGCCACGTGGTAAACCTGGCCCAGGTGCTCGGCCTACCCACGCTGAAGCTCATGACCTTCGACGGGGATCAGACCCTGTACCCGGACCAGAAAAACCTGGAAGATTTGTTCCTGGCACAGCAGCTTCTGCAGCTGCTGCAGGCAGGAGTGAAGATCGCGCTCGTGACCGCCGCTAACTACGGCCTGAACGGGGAAAAGTACGAGACGCGACTGCGCGTGTTGCTCGAGTATTTCTCCGCGAAGAACCTGTCGCGGGAGTACGTGGAAAATTTCTACATTGTCGCTGGCGAGTCTATATGCAATGCAACAGCATCGTACTCGTATAAGTGCATTACAAATTTCCTCAGGATGAGAAATAAAATTTGTAATGCTGATTTACCTTCAGGAAAAAATTTGTAATGCATGATTGCAATTACTACGAGCGCGGCACCTTTGCACAGCATAGTCTAGCTACCTGCTGAAAATCGGGCCCGACTACCGCATCCACCCGGCGCAGGAGCAATGGCCGATAAAAAACGAGCGGAGCTCCTTGACCACCAGTAGCAGCAGCAGTGTGGCCGCGGCCCGTATGGTCCCGAGTAACATAACACAGAAAAAAGTGATACCGGAACAAGTAGGAGTGTTCCCGGTAGAAGAACAAAAATTGGTAGAAGACGGCGAGGACTCAGCAAATAACCGCGGGTCCACCAATAGCAACTCGTCCGCCGCACAGCTGGACAACATGCGGCACGTGCTGGACGCCTGCGAGGCCACGCTGCGGCAGGGTATCTACGATCTAAACATGAAGGCGCAGATTCTGCGGAAGGCCACCTCGGTCGGGTGCATCCAGGCGCACTTCAAGGAGCCCGGACGGGAAAACCACTACTTCAGGCGAGAGCAGCTGGACGAGCTGGTGTACCGCCTGCAGGAGACGCTGATCGAGAACCGGGAGCGGATCCACTTTCCCTACTGCGCCTTCAACGGGGGGAACGACGTCTGGTTCGACATTGGCAACAAGAAGGAGGGCATTCAGGGCCTGCAGACGCTGCTGGGCGTGGAACCCTGCCAGTGCCTGCACGTGGGCGACCAGATGGCACGCACGGGGAACGACTTCATGGCCCGATTCATTTCCCCGGTTTGCTGGATCGTGGACCCTTCGGAAACGAAAAAGATCCTCAAGCACGTGCTCCGCAAGCTCGGCATAACGTCGCACCACCGCTCGACGTCGGCAGACAACATAGCGCCGGTCGGCAGTCAGCAGCATCTCCTGCTTTCCCGTGATGTCAGCAACGCGTCGCAGTCGGCGATGCTGGGGACGACGGCCGCGGGTAGTGCAACTCCTGGGATGAACAATCTTGTCGCCGCCGGGGGGACGAGCGGCAACAACTTCTATGCGCAGCAGGCGAACGGACCGCCGTCCTCTGCGGGTTCCTCCAAGAACAATCTCGCCGCAACATCGTATAGTACTCAACAAAATTATGGCCCAGCAGGTGGCGCGACGTGGTCGACGTCCAAGAGATCTTCCAAAGGCTCCAACTCGCCTCAGACCGCCTGGGGTCCGTCTCCAATCTCGATAGTGCAAGGACAACAGCACGGTGGAGGTGGTAACCTCGATCGCGATCGGAGTCGCAGTTCCTCGCCCAAGTTCCAGGCCGGCGCGCCACCTCCACGACTGTCAAAACTAAGCTCCGTGGGCTCGAAGGATGGCCCCCTTTCCACCACGAGCATGGCCGGACGAACGATCGAGACGCAATTCGAGCTCCCCTCCCACGTGACCGGCATTCCCACCTCCCCAGAACACCCCAGCCGCCAAAGTCAGGAAATACGCTCTTCCGTCTCCCGTCTGCTGGACGCTACGGCGACGGAGGCCGAGATCGCTAAAGCAAAAGAAACCATGATTCGATGGTCCCCCTCCCAGGATAGCAGCGAAGGCAGCAGCACTCCCGAGTGCACCCCGAGGAATGACGAGGAGGACACCGCTTTTTTCGAGCATAACGAGCAAGGCACAGCTTTTTACACAAGGTCGGGAACTGGCACTACTGGCGCACAGCAGACGGGCGAAAGAAATTTCTATGCAGGAGCCGATGGAGTATTTTTTATCTACTTCGTTCTGCGGTGCATAGTAGTTCTTGTCGGAATGTTTATGTTTTCCAATGGACCTCGACGAGAGGAGAAGATAAGGCAAGAATGAATACGAACTCATTTCATTTTTACTGTAATTCGCGTGCAAAAATTTTTACACCAGGACCCCGCGAAGCTTTCACTCGTCGTGCAAGACGCCGCACAGGACCCGCTTGACGAGGGTATCAACGAAATGACAACGCAGTGGCAGCGACGCGAGCGCGCAATGCGTGAGAAATCTGGAAACACATAGCAGGCCGGCTACCATGTTTGATCAAGATACGATTGGCCCGGGCACCCTTGTTGTGCTCAGCAATTTTTGTTGGTGCGCCCGCAAGTACTAGTCCTGATTGCGAAGTAGCCTCCGTGATGACGATTTGATTTTTCGCTAAAGTGTTTCGGTAATATCCTAACTTTCACTTGTGCTCGCAGGCAACCCGCATGGTGGCGATGAACTATGTTTTTTCATTTTCCCCCCGTCTATTTGGGGCGAAAATTGTAATACTTGGTTTCGTGCTGTATTGCAGTACTTCTGCTTGCACTCTAAGTTCTTAAAGACCACTTGACATCCAGATCCACTAAAAACCATGACTCAGTTTTAGTGGCATGAAAATGCCAGTAGGCTTTCTTTCAGCATCTTTTCATTTTGTCTGAATTTGGTTTTGTATTTGTTCGCAATCGATATCAATCACATCACATAAAAAAAAGACCGGATCCACGCGAATTGTACTCGTCACACGCCAGATCACGATCGGCCTCGCAGAAGATTCGCAATCTCGATGACCAGTGTTCTGTTTCATTAAGGAGCAATACTTATTTTGCGGAGATGTTGTGTATTTTGTTTTTGAAAAGATAACACGAGGGTTTCGATCTCGCAATTTTCTACTAGAAATGGATCGCTGTTGTCTTCGAATATACGAAATAAAGCCTGTTGGAGTCGTGGCATTTACCAGCAACGGAGTAAGGTATACTATCGTGATCGCACAAAATAAATCGTTATCGACGTCATTTCTCTGTGGATCATGAATACAGGTCCGCCCCCGCGATGTTTACTCCAATAAAAATCATTTAAGACTCATTGCGCCCTCGTTCAAACATTCTTAGTGCCCCAAGGACTAGTTGTAGTCTCATGACGGAATCCGAATCATGGGGCTGGTGGAGCCAACAATTTGTTTTTGTTATCCATTGGACGCAAGAATCTTCGTCGTCATTCCTCCGGCACTAATAAAGTAACAACAAGGAAAGGACTATCTAACTTAAACTTTATCTTTAGGACATACTCTTGAAGAGTTCTTGCACGACCTGCATCAAAAATTACCATGGGCGGGCGTGGGGGAATCAATATCTTGGGCCAGAAAAAATGGCACGTGTGGAACATGGACAACCGCCTGCGGGTGGAACGCGACGAACGACGGCACCGCGAGCAGCAGGAGGCCGCGCAGCGAGAGGAACAGCAAGGCCGGTTTCAGGACAAGGTCGCGACTCTCAAGCGTAAGAACCGGGGGGCAAAGAATGCTGCACTGGAAGACGATGCTATCACCAAACATCTGGAAGACCAGGCCGCAAGCAGACGAGCGACCAAGAACATGCTGACAAACGGCTCCTCGTCCTCGTCTTCGTCCTCGACAACCGCAGCTTTATTTGCAGCGGCATCCGCAACGCTCGGAGAGGTCGTGGGTGAGGACGACAGTGACCTCAAGAAAGCTCCGGAAGTGCGGCACGTGAATTTTTTCCAGGAGGAGGAGAAAGCCTGGAAAGACGCGGAACTGGCACGGGCGAAGAAGGTCGAGCTGCAGGCCAAGGGTAGAATCCTTGGAAAGAAGGGCACCTTGGACGGCATGAGCGTGCAGCGTGAGATGTCTAGTGACATCGCGGATATCAAGAAGCAGCCGGTCCCCTGGTACATGAAGACAGGGCAGCAAGCCGCAGGAGCAGCACCTGGTGGTGGTCGTGCTGCCAGCTCGTCGTCTTCAAATAAACTACTCCAGGACCACGACGAGAGGAACAGCGTCGACAAAAATAAACCCAGCAACGATAATATTCGTCAACTTGTTCAACAGACGAACCAGCTACAGTTTCTCGCACCACAATCGTCTTCAGGTAAAGATGATGCGAAGAACGGAGCAGACACGACCCACACATCGGCAGAGAAACAGGAAGTGATGATAAAGAAAGGCAAGCACAACAAGAAGTCGAAGAAGACAAAAAAGCGAAAACGCAGCTCGTCGTCGTCCTCAGCGTCGTCGTGGTCCGAAGAGGAGGGGGCGAAAAAAGCTTCGAAGAAGAAGAAGAAACGGAAAAACGACGATCTTCTTGCTTCGTTTGATACTTCAAAACTATTGTCCCACTCGCAGCTCAGAGAAAAAGACGAATTGAAGCAGCAAGTAAATGGTTGTAGATAACAGTTGTCCAAAAAGCGTTGAAAAGTCGACCGAAATTCCTGGATACTTACCAAGAATGTTGAGAGACGCTTGAGCGCTGGCCAAAACGCGTTTTTCATCGGTCGTTGCCCAGAAAAGGTTGCTGTTCTTTAACTCTTTCCACCTTTGCGTGAGGGCACCGCACGTTTTCAAACAGAAGTGCCGAGAGCATGAGCGGAGAAGCGAAGCATAGTGTTCCCTGTTTTGTGAGAGGCTTTGGTAACTCCCCGGGTCTTCTAGCTCTGATCTGGAAAAGCAAGTACACGTGGTGAATGAAAGATCTCAATGGACCATGTTGATGAGCACAAGATGGATCCGATACATACTTAGCAAGAAATAGCAAGACGTAAATGATGTCTGCAGGTGGCATGAGCCTACGAGAAAACAGCTCTTGCAAGAATATCCCAGAGAGTACAAATGTTGTTCATCTGTGTGGTTGCGCACCCCACCGTTGTATTAGCGTGCTATATCTAGTATAACGAAAAGACGCTCCGAGAAAAATGGAAAGACAGTATATGTATAAATGTGATTTAGAAGAACACGATGAGAGCCTGAAATACATAGCAGTGAGCTACTCGTCTGAGGTGTATGCTCGCAACAGAGGATATCGCCGGAAATACGACAGCTTCTGCTAGATCTATCATTCCATCTTGTTGTTTTATCGAGCCAGCGATTGTCAATGTGAGTAGCTTTGATTTTCATTTTCTTCTTGAGTATATATAAAAGTACAGTGTTAAAAGACCCATGTCTACTAGTGGTGGAGGTGTATTATCAGGCCCCACCTGGCAGTAGGGGGGACGACGACGCCAAACCCAAAGTAAGCGCTTCGCAACTGCTATTACAGGAAAGCGACGAAATTCCTACCAGCGCGCTTCTTTACCATCTCTGGTGCTACTTCTTGATCTAATAATTTACGTATGCTCCCCATGGATTTCGAAGAGTGGGGAGAGAGTAGCGGCGGCTCCCAGTTGGGAAGCTTTGCGCAGCTGGTAATTTGCGGTGTAGTTGGCTGGTATTTCGTGCGGGGGAATCGTGCGGAGCCGGCAAGTACGACCCCCTCCTCACCCTCGACCAGCAAATCAAGAAAAAAGAAGGACTGTGCGGGTGGTGTTAGTAGCGACGACGAGCCAATACAGGATGCAGCACCCAACCACCTGCGGCCGAAAAAGAGCCTGGCCAATATGACTTGTTCAAACTACCACTCGTCCCACTCTCGTGGTCTCCAAGCTCTACTTGTGCCTCGACGTCTCCCATGATGATACCTTGCAACTGTCTCTCATGTTTTCTAAACGCACATCTGTTTGAGTTTGACAGTATCTATTAGTAACGATTTGCAGGAGGTGGAACCAGATGTGGGACAATAGTTTGAGCAGGTGATACGCATGGCCTACTTTTTCTACATCTCCGGGGGATTTCTGACAGGCTCACACCACTTATACCTGGAGAATTATGAGTACAACTTATATATTGGATACCGCTCCTGTGATTTAGTCACATGCCTCTTGTTGAATTGAGGTGTCAACTTTCTTTCATTTCTTTCAAATAGAAAGGCCTGAAGCCCGTAGGTGTATCATCTACTACGGTGAGCAAGACCACGTCTTCATGAAGGCTACAAATCTAATAAGCCACTAGACTGCGCCAGCGGCGCACAGGCACAGCCACAGCCCACTCGGTTCGTCAGGCCGCGCAACAACCGTATATTTAGACATCGTCGAGACGCGAAATGCAAAAATGAATCATCAACACTTTTTCAGGTACGGCACGACCTACTTGTTCACCCTGGGGTACTTCTTTATCGGCATGTGCGCCGATGCGTTCCTGCTCCCGGTATATGTATACAACCACAACCGGAACGTGCACCCCCAGGCCGTCCAGGAGTCCTTCCGCGTCTGTCAGTTGCTGTGGAGGTTCTGCAAGCTCTGCTTGCTCCTGAGTGTGCTTTTCACGGCGTTCCTCGCCTTTTTCCCCGTCACGTACGAGTACGCCACAGGGGAGTTTTTGGCGAACACCAACGGAGTATGAGACTGCACAAATGTTACTCCTCTCGTCGTCACGCGTAAGCATACAACCACACCATACATACGAGGATTCTGTTCTTGTCTTTTGGCACTGCTTGCATGACAGCTTCTATCTTCCCGCAGCCATTGAATTTGAACTCGAAGATCGCGCGGGGGCTTGTCATGCAGTAGCGACAGTTCTAGTTGTACAACCAATCAATGCTTGTGTTATTGTTCATGCCCTTCAAATGATGGAGGGGGGACCGCTTGTGCAAGCTCATACGAGGCCACGGTGATGCAGAACCCCTACGACGTTCTGGAGATACCAAGGGGCAGCACCATGCCGGACGCTCACAAAGCCTACAAAAAGATGTCGATGAAGTACCACCCCGACAAAAATTCCAGCGCTGACGCCAAGGACAAAATGGCCAATGTCAACGCCGCTTACGAAACGATAAAAAAGGTACTTCAACATCTACTTTGTGCTTTCATGATTACACTTGTTGTTGCATTCCCATTCTTTATCGCAGCTCCGCGCACCTGCTGAAAAAAATCGACAAATGATCATTCCAGGGCACGATCGGGCTGGAATTCAGTGAAGACGGACTGACGGAGATGGCGGAACGATGGGTGGAGAAGTGGAAAACGCTGCTGAACTATTTGGAAACCTCGTCCAAAGCTCGCAAAAAGGAGAAGGAGGACAAGACCAAAAAGGCCAAAGAGACAGAAGACACACCATCGGATGGAACGACCAACAAGAAAACCAGCGACAAAAAGAAATCATCTTCCAGCACAAGGAAAACAAAGGGACGGTAGAGAATAAAATCAAAATCAAAGTCACCCCTACATTAGATATAAAAACATGTCGAGTTTTTTCAAAGAAACTGCGCGATCTTTGCTACTTCTATCTACCCCCATCAAGAATTTGTCACGTATTTGTAGTAGTACGTAGCTCTTCTTCACAGAAGTGATTCGGCTTCCCGTGAAAACCAAGTTTTTTCTACATTTCCCTCGCATGTACTGACTAGTACTCCCCAGCAACGCGCACTGGCCCCATCCTCGACGCGCATTCTTCAGCTAGAGGCTAAAGAACCAGCGCATTGTCGAGAGCCCTTGTACGAAGGCGGCGACTTTTCATCTTTTGCACAGTCACAAACTTTCTTATGTTTGTGTGGTGGTCGTTCGAAGAACAAGACCGTGCATAAAACATTTTTGTTGTGCCTTTGCAATCGAAGGACTCGCATCTTCAATACGTGCTTTCCAGCGAGGAGGACAAAAGTACACGGAAGATCCGATCGCTGCAGCAGCCTGTTCTCTTTCCATACGAATACGGTCCCGGTCGTGTGTGTTCACCGCAGAGAGGGACCCGCATCCATGGGAACAATGTCGTGAGCCCGAGAAACAGTCGCAGATTCGTGTGCCGTTCGTGCGTCATTTATTTCTGTTTTAAGCGTGATGTCCAAGTATTATGGACCGAAGCTTCACAAGAAGAATAAACCTACATCCTGGGGAGCAAAAAAAGAAACAGCCGTTCCAGACTTTTTGAACTTGAAGAGAGGCAAAAATATCCTCGTCCTGGTGGGTGAAGAAGCCGAGCAAGCATGAGATGACGAGTAGACGGCGACCCAGTTTAGGGTGAGGTGAGCAGTGCTATTGCTTCTATTCACACCGAGTCGGAGTCGCTCAATGAAAAAACTAAAAGCGTTATCTTCAATTTCACGCTCACCTTGAAGAGAAGGAGAAGCGCGCGCGTCATTCAATTTCTCTTTCTTCCAGTTCCAGCTTGCATCGCTGAGCTCGATTTGCAGTTTTCCCGAGAAGATGGACCTGCAGTTCTGCACGTTGCATCATTAAAATTATTCAAAAAAAGCAAACGTCGACGCCGTCCACGTCTCGTTCGGACAAGGAGACAGCGCAAGGTGGCATCCATTCGGCTCTGGGTGTAGATTCTACTAGTTCTGCGTCTAAATTTAGTCCCTCCATTGCAAAGAAGGCTAAGAATGACTGTTGGCGCAGCGGGAATTTCTTCGGCTGCAATGCCACAAGTGCTTGTGGGGAAATTGAAGGTTCTGGGCGAGACTTTTGGACTAGTCGAGGCGGCAGGCACAGAACACCGCATCCCGATTCCGACTGGCGTTTGTACTACTTATACTTAATCGATGTCTATATATTTTGAATGTATCAATTGAATCTTTCTCTTTGTCTTTCTGGTTCTTCATCGTGGCGAGGCACATTGTCGTTCTAATCATGAAACACTTTGCAATTCGCAATGTGAACTACGTATGGACACGAAAATAAATATTTCAGTCGTGAAGCCGGGTCAGCTCGTGGGTTTCACGGTCAGTGGGGGATCCACCGAAAGCGAAGTGTGGGTTGCAGTCGACGGAGTTGACCAAGATATTGCAGAGCGAAAGTTTCCGTCGTGTGTGGGCACCGTAGCAAGGAGGCGTTGCGAGCCGCCCTTGCCCTTGGCCGATGATCTGGATGTCAACGTTCCTGACACGACCGCTGATCCAGCCACGGCCGAGCACGTCGATAACTCCTTCGTTCTGCGCGTCCGTGTACCGCGCTGCAGCGAGAGCGACCGCGTCGATCAAGACTCGCACGGCACGACGGACGCAGGAGCCGCTGCAAGAACCATCCGCCACAGAAGCACGGAAGAGAACATTGACGAGACAGAAGATGACACCATAAGTACGAAAGCAAATTGCGGGAACAAAGCTAGTGGCACGACCACGCGAACGAGCAGGGCGAGTACGATGGCATCATCCACAGCTACACCGTCGTCGTCAAGCAGTAGTTCATCTTTTTGCGAGTACAACCCGAACGACGACGGCTCGCAAAAACATTTCCAAGAGCAAGTTCAGCAAGGGAACCCTTTCCGGACCTCGGGTCTGGCGGAGAACGAGGTGGACACCGCTGGTGCTGGAGCTGGGGCTTCTACAACCGGGACAATTACAGCGCCATTTGTACCATCAGAGACTGCAGCAGCTCGCATCCAGCAGGTGGAAAATCACGCTGGTGTCCCAGCAGATGAAAGTACTAACTCGCACAGAGGCATCGTCCCCCCAGAAGACGCACAAGAACAACAAGATGAGTACCCAGCTTCGAACTTTCCCAATCTTTGAAATCACTAACACGGTACGTAAAGAAAACAGCACCTCTAGTAATCAGGCATGTTCTTGCATGCACTTGCAAAAAGAAAACTCGCACGCGTTGTGATCTTCTTTGTTCATCTAGGACGTCCACGCTAAGATATTGTAGCACGGAACAGGCATGCGCGCAACTTCAGACCGAGTGGAAATTGGGATCGATTTTCGTTTTCAAGATTCCTACCAGGACATCCCGATTCCCGAGAACCTGTTGGAAGCAGCCCGAAGGTACCTGCTGCAGCATAGCTGCTTTTTAGATATTCTTCTCGCTATCCATGATCCAACCAATATGTATATCCTTCAGAATCTGAATGTGAATCATTATCGTGGTCATGTGACCGTGCCCGTGCGGTAGCTAGAAGTATGCCATTGGCCTGTGAGTATGACTCCCAGTCCGATCTTCACATGACAATAACTACAAGCATTATAACACACAGGAGTCTACAGGAGCCCCTGGCAATCGGAGCGGTGCTTGCGTGTGAAGTGCAGAACGGCGAAATCGTTGCAGGCCCTGTCTGGAAACAGATAGTCGCAGGTAATGTAAGTTGTAGCTGTTTTGCTGTCATGAACATGCACATATTGGTCACAAAATCTGTGAGACCTCCCAGATACATCACTTGCCTGACTCGGAAGTTGAGACTTCCACGCGAAACGATTTTTTGCGAGGTAGTTTTTCCGCTTATGCCACTGACAACTGAAACTGTCCCCATCTGAGGCAAGCCGAGCCGCGTTTCTCTTCTGTGTCATTCTCGATAAGAGTCATGAAAAGTCTCGATGCAATACCAATGGAGTTGCAGAAATTCTCCTGTGTGGCAAGAAGAATGAATGACCGCATGCGAAACTGCGGTTCTGCCTGCTGTGGGCGGACCACGTAGATTTTTGAATGCGATATCGAGACGCGCCTGTTCCCGAAGCGCGCGGCCACGAACACCGAAGCCGATGCCAGCGACGCTCCAACAACCACGGCAGCAGCTACAGGTGGCGGCAGAAAAAACGCGCTAGCGGAAGAAGCAGACTTCAATGCGGCACTGCAGGCGGCGGAAGATCTGATGAACCTCGAGTTTTCGACAACGGCCGGAGGTGATCATGACGTCGAAATGCGTCCTTCTGAGGAAGAGATGCAGACGCAGGCCGCTGCAAAGCTGCCACAGGACGCAAAGGCAAACTCCTCCTCGAGTACTATATCAGAGAAAGAGCTGCAGCATGAAGGCGCGCAGGAAAAGCCTTCTGCCGAAGCTTCTGCAACAGGAGCGGCACCGGTACCAACCGGGACGACACCCGCCACATCCTCGTCCTCCACCACAGCGCAGAATAACATGCAGGGAGTGCATATGGAAGCGTCGGGATCTGGACCGAAATCAACAAAATCGAAATGATTTGTGATGCATAAAAACGCTACCAGTTGGAGCCTCATTTTCCAAGTGGGGCATGACAAATTTCGGGAGCAACAAAATCCAGCCTGTCATGCTGTTTGGGCAAGGAAGGCTGCTCCTCTCATGCTACTCTGGCAGCGCATCGCCTTCCCCTAAACGGGCCTGCATTCGGTCCCATTTGCCTCCTCCCCAACACAGGCCATACGTGCCCTACATTTTATGCATTACAGATTTTGTAGATTTTGATTCTAACACCTCCATAGTGCACTCCGCTAGATCCGCGCGGAGTCGGCATTACTGGTGTGACGACGACATCGACACGAATTTAGAAAACATTCGTATGGGCACCGTGACGTCGACCAGCACCCCAGACAATGACCACACGGTGATCATGACCATGAATCGAGAAATGATCTTTTGCCCGACCGAGTATCTGCAAAAACTTCGGCTTGCGCCCGGCACTGACGTCGCCTGCTCCGTCTATACTGACGAAGATGGGCATCCAGTGGTAGTTTGTTACTCCACGTTTTTCTGCTTCTTGCTGGTTGAGAAGCAAAGAGTAAATACATACGTAGAGCTGCAATCCTGATAGCTATATGCAAGAACGAGCTTGGTACTACAGTCGCCTGCTAGTTCACAATTTCAACTTCTCTTTCAGGCCGACAGCAGCAAACCGCTCTGGGAGCTCTCCACGCCATTCTATCCTACTGATAGCATTTCTCACATCAAGACCACGACCGAGCGCTAATATTGTAAACAAGCAAGATAGAAACTACAACTTTTTTGACTATGCATAGTACTTGTTACGCGGTGATCTCCGCAGCTGAAGATCCTGTTCTAGACATGTTGTCGACGACATATCTACAAAGGCGAGATGAGACCGCCGCATTTAATTGCAGTAAATACAGTTACATCGGTCGTGAGCATGTTTTTGTTGTTGTCATGCAACTATTGACGAAGGCGCAATCCTGAAAGACGCCATGTGCCGGCACGACTGATTTCTAGGATTCTAAGGAATGCTACTTTTTCCAGTATTTCTTCAAAGAGGAGCAGGTGCCATTCTTTGGCCAGTACTACGGACGCGTGATAAATCTAAGCTCGCACGTATCATACAGAGAAAATGCAGAACGTAGAATTCGCCCTAGACCAATACCATTGGCGTAGGCAAGGCTCTTGTAGATCGGGGCTCCTGTCGTTCTTGCGATAATATCGGAGCACTGGAGTATTGCTTTCCGCCCAGCAACTACTAACTGTCTCTGTCAAGCGCAACAAGCGCATTCCGGCGCGCGTGAAAATAAACAGAACGACGCTTAGCTGCAAGCGCAAGCATTGGTTCGCGGTCTCGCGGCTGCATTTATTCCTTTTGTGTCGATACCAGGGAAACGGCTTCATTGATTGCGACGCGCTGAAAACCGAGTACGGGCACGACCCTTTTGTCCACCAAAAGATTATGCGTCTCTGCGACATCCAGCTGGGGGACATGATCAACTTTACCGTGCACATCAACAGCAGTGGCACGCCCCAGGTTTCTGCCCCGGTTTGGCGGAAGTGCGAGGAAAACCGGAAGAAATTACCTCAAGTAAGTGCTGTGTTTACCCATTTCTGAACCTTAGTTGCCTTGGTACTGGTGGTATATATTCAGGTATTTGCATTCCCTAGCTAATTGACTTGGCCGTTCGACATCAAAGCGGGTGTTTTTTGGTCAAGTACTGGTAGCAAATTGTTGAAAGTGAAACACATTATGCCGGCCACTTACTCTCAGGAACTCAATGAGCGCGTACAACAGTCACTCGCTCGCCTAAAGAAGCGAGCACGCAATTGATGTCAATTTCGTTTCAGGAACACCAGCATCTTCAGCATGGGAAGGGCAGCGGACGACCGCAGCAGTCAGTCTTGGAGCAAATGAAGGGCGCAGCCGGGATGTACATGAAAGGTGGCTCGTCGTCGTCCCTCGCGATGAGTATACTGAAAGGCGGCGTTTTCCCGCCCCATCCTGGCGCGCTGAGCATGATGAAGGGCGGCGTCGCGCCATCGGCGCACCCACAGCTGCGCATCCCCGATCCGATGCTCTCGTGCCCGGCCGGTTCTCTGGGTGCCTTGATCGGCAGTCCGATGGAGGAGCAGTCCGCGCGAAGCAGCCCCTCCTTTCCGATCGGCTCGACTACCCCCAACCAGCAGCAGCCTTTCGGTACCAGTGTCCTAACCCCTGGGGGTTCTAGCGCGACTTCTCATCAAGGCTCTTATGGCCCTGCGACTTTTGGAGGTGCAACTAACAGAAACCGGAATCAACCCCGCGGCCACCCTTACGGCGCCCAGGCAGCTGGATCTGGGTCACACTTCTTTGACAACAGCATGAAAAATGGATATGGAGATATGCTGGAAGAAAACATCACACAACTTGGTGTCCTGCTACCTCTTACCTGAACCTGCCCCTTGGAGTTGGAGATGATGGCACCTCCACCTCCTGTGCTTTCGGCTTATAGACATGATTAAAAAACTAAAAGCCTTCGACGTTTTTCTGTGCATTCGTTCCATCTCTGTTCCGTTCACCAATCTCGTTAGACAGGAAAAAGCTCGAGTCGAAGGAGGTAGGACCACCTGGACAGCACCATCCATATGCCGTTGATTTGGTACAACGTGTACAAGGTTTTGTATGATTTTGAAAGTACTATAACAGGACAGCTTGTGTTCTGCTGCATAATCTCAGTCTCGTCTAGGGCGCAGATGACAGGAAACGGCAACTCGTCCGTTTCGCCGAAGGAGTATCTACACCTTCAGCACGGTATGGATTGTAAAAATGTCTGGGTCTGGAACATTGAAACTTGTGATGCTAACTTTGGACTCTAGAAAAATCTGTATTGCATGACCAGCAAGAGGAGTCTACTTTGTGCTACGCAGGGAGGGCGTTTGTCATGCGGAGTACGCATCAGGAAGCCCTCTCAAAATCTGTGATGCGCGGTCGTGCATTACAGACATCCTAGGTCATGCAAAACATGCATGACATATCTCAGAATCTTCCAGACCCAGACATTTTTACATTTGATACACGGGAACTGGGAACTGACGGGCGTCATGCCCAACTCGGCTGACGCTCGGAATCCGTTGGCCTTCAATCCGGACTGCGAGGGCTGTCTGAAAAACACCAACACCATGGGGCACGGGTTTCTCGCTTGTCCTGCATTTCCTGGAGACGATGTCTTCGTTCACAAAAAAGTAATGGAAAGGTACCACGCCAAAATGTTGATTTCTCATTACCAGTTTTGAAACTCCGCATCTTCAAGCGATTAAAAAGATATTTTGATTTCGTTTTCGTACCGTCGAAAATAATGAAGATATTTGAACGCGCAATTCATTTTCGTGAAGTAGAGCAACGGCATTTGTCGGATCCCAAAACCAGGTGCAATCTCTCCGTCGGAGATCGGGTCCGGTTCAATGTGCACGTTAGTGCTACGGGCACTGCGCGTATCCTAGTGGAAATAATGTCTTCCAGCGATAGCATTACCAGGGTGCATGTGATGTTGAAACAAATGCCTTCAGGAAAGAATCTGAAAAAGGCAGCAGGTTGCATAAAAAGAACCCAATATGGACGCACTCCTATCTATGCATCACAACCAGGGGGCAAAGAAAATCCTGAGTACGTCGCAAGTCCGGCTGATCTTTTACCTTGGATAGCGCAATGCTCGGCACCGGTGTGGGTGTACCGTGGGCCAGCGCCGATGATGTACTGAGTCATCTTCTAACACTATCACCGCCAATAAGTATTTCCCTCACGACTTCAGATGAACCAGAAACCTCGGCGTGGCGAGCGACGGTGAAACGCCATCAGTCGACTGCGCATCCATTTTTCCCCCCCGACTGCTGAGAATAGGCAAAACTTCGAGGAAGGTTACGGCACCGGAGGATTGCAGTAGTTTAGATGATTCTATCGGAGGCAAATGTGTCTGGGTCGCGAAGACTGCGTATTAATGTTTGTCAGGCATCTTCTGGAGCACGCAGCAGCTGGGCATGGGATGCCAAAAAAGCATTACAGGCTGTGAGCAGAAGGCTTCCTCATCATGTCTGCCCAGCATGCGAAAACGAAATTCGCTATTCGTGTAAGAAGAAGAGGGCAGGAGCTTTGTTAATTTGTATTTGGCCGACACGCAATACAATGATCTTCTTTGCGAATGCGATTGCGATTCAGTCAGACGAGTCAGCATGACATTCAAGGACCAGATATCTTTGCACTGGATAGATTCGACGCATGGGTTTGATCTCATCGACGAAACGTAAATCGAAAGAGAATAGTCGTGGAAGAAATGTTTCAATGAAACTATAGTAGCTGCTCTACACTCATCTAGTTTATGCTTGTCGTGAACGTAAATTTAATGAATTACGAATGTAATCATGACGTGAAAAACAGTAAAGAACAGTATATGGCAACGCCGCGGCTGCGGTTGTAATCTATGATGTACAAACGTACAATGAATAGTGCTATGCGTGATTTTTCGCCGGATTTTTGTGACTAGATTATCGCCCCCCAGCAGTTGGAAGATGAATTTTTAAAAGCCCAATATCTAATGACAACAGTGCAACTGTATTCTACTCCAGCAATTTTAGCAATTTGGTACTAGTATCCAAAAGGACGAAAAATGCTGATGAACACAACATCGATCTCTTTGTTGTGGCCCATGCGAATGCGTGCCATGAAGCTACGTCGACGGATCACAAAGTACAAAAAGAAAGTAAATGCAAAATCAATAGCAAAACTAGGTATGGTAAACAAAAACAACATAATCGTTTCTTCAGTTCACCTGCGAGGGTCTACTTCTAGCGTTTGTGAGAGCAGTGGAATTTTTGAAGCGGTAAAGGCAAAGCATTTGTTTCTTCGGGCTGATGGACTATACAGATGCATAATTTCCTGCGGTTTTCTAAGCTCGCAGATGCGGCACAACTACTGAAAAATCAGAAGCATCGAAAGTGCAGTACAGAAGCAACTAGCAAGGAAGGTAGTAGAAAATCGCTGCTGGTGCCCGCCGAAAAAACAGCTCGACCCAGTTGGCACAGCAATGCTTTTTCCTTCCCGCCCGTACCAGATTTGCGAAAGTGCCCATAGACGTTATACTTAGTTGGATGCAAGGGCAGTACAGCCTTGCAGCTGGTGCTCGGTGATGCCTTTTATCCACGGAGCCAACATCTACGGATTGCAAATCAAGCGTGACTGGCGGATTTCAATCCGTTGGCAGGGCTCCCGCTGTTTTTTTTCCACTACGCATACCTAAAACAAACTAGGAGTATATGATAGATTTCCGCAGTAAATGATCACAGTCCCCGGGTTTCTCCACGAGTCGTGCACAGAACAAGTAATACAAGTACCTATCGCAGCTATAATCGCGGTACGAGGTCAGGTGTGTGGTGTCCGCCTCCGCGCACGTAGCCCTTTACTGGAAAAATCTTCGCATGAAGACCCACTGCATGAATATGCATAAATAATTAGTTGATTTTCATCGTTATTAATCTTCGATGCGACGTTGCGCGTCATGCAGCTCTAGTTTAAGACGATTGTCCTCATGCAGTACACGCCCCCTTGTTTCAAAAACGAAATGGACAACGAGGAACATCATAATTACAACATACTACAGCACATCAATCACAATCTGGACAATGTCCGGCATCTTTCCAGCAAGCTAATAAAGCATGACTGGTGCTAAAGCTTGCCTGGTGTCATCCTTGCTGCTCTCGGCCTGCAACTTGTCGAGTGCAGAAAATCCTCATGTTTTGTTCTGGAACGAGCAGTCATGATCTCACGCCACGTTTTTCCTTGTGATTTTTTGCATAAGAACCGCAGTCGACGTCGATCGATCCATCTTTTCGATCTGAACCTCCATTGCATTTTTTCAAAAATTCGGATTTTTTACAGTTTTCAGTTCGAGTTTCTTGGAAGGGCTTTTTATACGAGCTAGAGCCACGACCGCTTTTTGTATATATTTATGCATCTACTTCAAAGATGAAGAACATGATGGGGAGCTGCATGTTTTCGTCTGCAGTAGTTGTTCTTGCGATTGCCAATGTAGGAGCCGCTGCTGAGTCTCTCTGGCCCGTTGACGAATCGCAAAATCCGATTCCGCTTCCATCGCCTCTGTCGACGGTGGGATGCGAATGGCGGAACGTGACGGTGCCAGGAGTGTCTCCTCCAGGACGAGTGATGTCCACCGCCGCCTCCACTACCGAGGGACTTTTACACGGTAGGACGTCTACCGTCGAACACTACGCAATCGCTGATGGGTGGTACTCCTCCACGGGCAAAAACGTATCGGAACTTCGAAAACCGTTGCGCAAGGGCGACCTGGTACCGACGGGCGTGACCGCGTACGTAGCGATACTCTGCGGCACGACGGAGGAGGACCAAAACGAGGCTTTGGACGACGGGGAGGTGTTTTCCACCTCGTCTAGTATCCCTCTAGCTATGCTGCAGGAGCACGTCGAGTCTTCAGGCGATGATTGGGGCAAAGGCGATGCCTGGTGCGGGCCGGGTCGCGTAGAGGACCGGGCGTGCGTGTACGAGAATCTGTGGCACGTGCCACCGGCGCTCTCATTTTCGGCGGGGGCCAGGGTACTGGGAATATCGTCCACATCAAACATGGAGGAGAAGGATCAGGAAGCCGAAGCACGCTCTATTACCACCTCTTCCCTCCGGGACTGGGTGCTGCTTGACAACGTCAAAGAACTCAAACGCGAGGATTTATCTGCCAAGGACAAAAACAAAGAGAAGGTTGACGACAACGACGACGTGCTGATGTCGACGACACTTTTTGCCAGTGAGACGAATTCGCACGCTCAGTGGGCGGGTCGATGGACTGTGCGACCACAAAGAATCGCAGAGAAGAGCGTGCTGAAAGAAGTCGTTGCCGGTTTTTCTTTGCCGCCGCTTGTGGTGCGCGACGAAGTTCTTTTGGTTTCGCGGAGCGACGCAAGCGGGTCGGCCCACTTTCTGTACGATACGGTAGTCCCGGCGGTCGCGGCCGGTGCTGGAGCGGCGTCGTTGCACGACACCTCTGCGAGTTCAGCAGGACAAGCGGAAGGACCTCCTGCAGCAGGAGAAGTAGACTCTTCCACTTCTCGCAGTGTTCTTACGGAGGTCAGCAACACCAGGGGGCCGAAGGTCGTGTTTGTCGACGATTGCAGCCTGACGGGGCGGGGCCCTACCATCGAGTTCCGCCAGCAGAACGCCCCGGCGCCGGCGACATCTGGGGAAACTTGGTTCGCGAACAGCCTGTATGCTAGCAAATATGTCTGGGTCTGAAGGAATGCGAGTCTGTCGTGCTTTTCTCACATGGCTCTTGAATTTGTCATGCACATTACCCAAGAGCCCCATTTTTCTGTCATGCAGAAACGGAGTTTGTCATGCAGAATAGGCAAGAACACCTAGAAGCTCAGAAACTTGTCATGCTGCGCCAGCATTATTTGTGGCCTCCTCATGATACGCCACCCAGCTTCACAAGTTTCCAGACCCAGACACTTTTGCATTTGATAGCCTGCGCAGTTATCCGGCCACCTGCGCGATCATCACAAGACAATGGAGCGACGCCGTGTTCGGGGAGGGTCAATGGACCTCTTTATCAGCGTTGACGCAAAACCACAGGCGCGCGGTGCTGTTCCGCCGAGCGGCGTCGGGCGGCATGCAGGTTTTCTCGCCGTGGCAGAAAGACCATCCCTATCGGCGGCCGGGGCTGATGCGACCACTGTTCGCACAGATCCAGGAAAGGCTGGCGGCTTTCGCGGCGGGGGATCGTCGTGTGGGGCTCGGAGAAAATAAAGGGAAGTGCGAAAAGAACGAAGTGCAACCTCTTGGGGAAAAACGTGAAGTTGATGCTGAAAATAACTGTGCGAAAGATCACAAAAGTCAAGAGCTCTATAAAGACCAGGTGGCGAAGAAGAAGAAGTACTATGTGACAATCGCCGTCAAGAAATCCTCCGGGCGACGGACGATCTCAAACCGCGATGCAGTCGTGGCCGCCGTGCGGGAATTGGTGCGACAAATTGCGGCAGAAGTAGATTCTCCTCTTTCACCATCCGCACAAGAACTGGAGGTGGTCGAACTAGACGTCAGCACGCCGACGCATTTGAAACACCAGCTGCATAAAGAGGAACAACCACTTGCAGTTAGTGCTGCAGCTGTTTTGAAACAGGATATCCAGATTCTGCAAAAAACGAAGCTTTTGATCGCGAACGCGGGAACGCTTCAGGACGTTTACGCGTTCTTGCTACCCGAAAAAACGGCCCTCTACGTCCTTCCCATGTGTGTCGGCGTGCGGCAAGGGTGCGTCAGCGAGACCTTCTTCTTCGCGGGTTTGAGTCCGACAATCGCGCGGCGAGAACACTTTGTGGATGTGCAGGAGCTTTTGCAGAAAGCGATGGAGCGAGAGGATCATATAGCTAAAACCTTGCAGCAGGTCGAGAGCACCAGCCGCGAAGGCGCGGACATAGTAGACGAGGATGAAGCTGCTGCGTGGATGTTTTATCCCACGCTTTCGGAGATGCTGTCGACAGCAGGATTCAACTTCCCGGTGGATGTGCCAAAGCTGGTGAATGACGTGCGCGACCTGTTAGTCACAACACTGAGCAAGAGGACTACATCGAGTGGCCTTGTTCCCTCCTCCGACTCTGCAGCGAAGACGCAATCCTGGGCTGCCGACTTCCTAGACGATCCCTTTATCCGATTGAGCACATGACATCGAGTTCGCCCATGGAGGACAGGAGAAGAAAATGGTCAAGTTCTTTGGCCAAATTCTATCTGTCACTTCTGTATCTTCATGAACTAAAACAACTACTGCCACATGTATGATGGAAGGAAATAAACTACTTACAAACAACAGACTGTAGGAAGATCATCACAAACCAGCTATCGCAATCCAGAAAGAAAAACTGCGAAGTTTAAATTTTTATTGATGTGAGCCTGTTGTGTTTCATTCAACAAAGGTTCTCCGCATACAACGACAAGGTTTTTATGTATTAAGGATTGATCACATTTTCCGTTATTTTTCTCTTTTTCAGGAGATCCACTGCAAAAAAAGAAGAACTTTTCCGCTGGTGATCACATGATTGAAAGAATCGAATCGTCCGTGTTTGCCCCGGCATTTTGATGAGGACGTTAACATTTAGCACCATCCCACCCGACTTCTGAAAATAAGCAGGACACCAGCGACTCATGATTTGTGACTACACGCAAGCCCGTCTGTTTTATCGCTCAACAGTTTTTGTTTTTGGCGTGAACCACTTGTATTGGCCGTATTCATCTGCATCCTAGTCGTTGTTCCAAAATCATAATTATGGTTCGCTTCGCCGTCGAGGGGTGCGTTCATGGGGAACTGGACCAGATATATGAGACCATCCAGGAGCTCGAACACCAGTTGGGCGACAAAATCGACGCCCTCCTCTGTTGTGGCGACTTCCAGTCCGTGCGAAATGAAGACGACCTCAATAATCTTGCCTGCCCGCCCAAGTACCGGCAAATGCACGACTTTTCGGCGTATTGGAAAGGCGAGAAGAAGGCCCCACTATTGACCATCTTCGTATTCATTCACATTTTGAACAAAGAATTTCGTCTTTCTGTTCATATTCATTACTGAATAAGTACGAATTTCATTGTCCCGCGCATCTTTTCATTCTTCACATCCTTTCGATATTACCACAAAGTACCTAGATGTGGGTGGATCGACAAATAAACTATGAATAATCACCAACCAGATCGGTGGCAACCACGAGGCGTCAAATTTTCTACTTGATTTATACTACGGGGGATGGGTGGCGGAGAACATCTACTACCTGGGCGTTGCAGGCGTGATCGACGTGAAGGGGGTCCGCATCGCGGGTCTTTCCGGGATCTGGAACCGGCACCACGTGCTCATGGGCCACCACGAACGCATGGCGGTCGACCGGTCCGGCAAGGTGGTGCTGGATGACAGCACCATGCGGTCGGCCTACCACATCCGCACCTTTGAGTGCGAGAAGCTGAAGCTGCTGCCCCAGCTGCCCAACCCGAAGCGGGTGGACGTGTTCCTCAGTCACGACTGGCCGCGGGACATCTGGAAGAGCGGCGACGTGCACGCGCTGTGGAAGCGGAAGGACAAGACGGGGCAGATGCGGCACGACATGACGGCGGGCACCTTCGGCAATCCTTTGTCTCAGGAGGTGCTGGACGTCGTCAAGCCCCGCTTCTGGTTCGCCGCGCATCACCACGTCAAGTTTCCCGCCCTGGTCAAGCACGACGATGGAACCTGCACCCGCTTCCTGGGTCTCGACAAGTGCCTCCCCGGCCGCGACTTTTTGCAGCTGCTCGAGGTCACGCCCGAACACGAGCTCAATGCAGCAAAGCAGGCGGCGGAAGAAGATCGACAGGTCGTGGAGAAGACACAGCAGCCAGGTGCTGGCGACGAGCGCGATATTAAAGCGGCGGAAGTGGAGGACCAAGCAGGGCCTCCGGAAGCCCGCGGCCTCCAAAATGAAAACGAAAATAACGGCGGTACTCATCTTCACAATATGACGGACGCCAGGGGAGCGTCTCTGGACTCGGTTGCACTCATGAGGCGCAATATCCTGATTAAAAACGTCCCCACACCAGAGTCAAGATGGGAAACCTGCTAGACAAATCAGCCAGTCTTGGTTGTCTGGCATGACAAGTTTATCCTCGTAGTGTAATGCTGTTTAGCTAGTTCAGAAGCATCACAGATCTAGCATGGCATGCTGATTTTAGCATCACAAATTCCAAAACACGAATGGAAAATGCTTCTCATAGGGCTCCGCGTGAGAAACTTTTTTGGCATGCAGAATTGCATGACAACTCTGGTGTGGGTACGTTTTTACTCAGGATACGCAAATTTTTCTCCTCATCGGGCTCCACCTCAAGCTATCCCACGAAAAAAGTGTTACAGTTACACATTTGTAGTCGATTCAGCAACACAAATTTCTCTGCATGAGAGAGAAAACTTGTAATGCAGAAATCCTACGGGAAAACACCTATGAAACGAGGCTCCTATGCATATCCGCCATGACAGAGCTTGTCTGTCTTGCTTGGCCTGCAACACAATGTGTAACTGTAACACTTTTTTCTCACGATGCGAGCGCTGTCGGCTTTATTGGGGGCACCGTCGGTTCGAGCAGCAGCTCCTGGTGTGCGCCGGTAGAGCAGGGCGCAGTACTATCTTCGCAAGAAGTAGACCAGAGAACTGAAAATAATGACGAGAGGAACATGAAAAGTCCCTACCTGTACCCTTGCTACGTTCCAGAGTGGCTCGCGATTCAGCGTATGAACATCGAGAAAACGGTATCCTGAGTAAAAACGTACCCACACCAGAGTTGTAATGCAAATCTGCATGCTGAAAATGTTTCTCTTGCGGAGCTCCATGAGAAGCATTTTCTAGTCATGTTTTGCAATTTGTCATGCTCCAGTCAGCATGGTATGCTAGATCTGTGATGCTGCTGAGCTAGCTCAAACAGCACTACACTACGAATCCAAATTTGTCATGCAAAACAGCCAAAACTTGTGGATTTGTCTAGCCGATTCCCCATCTTGACTCTGGTGTGGGTACGTTTTTACTCAGGATAAACGGACCGCGGTAACCACAATAGGCCTGTGCCTCCCCTGACGCTACCCACCGCAGTAGAGATCGAGACCATGAACAAACGCATTCACGTATCCTGAGTAAAAACGTACCCACACCAGAGTCAGGATGAGGATTTTGCAACACAAACCTAGGAGTTTTGTGAGTCACGCATGACAAGTTGCACTATGCAGTGTAGTGCAGGTTAGCAAGTGCAGCCGCGTCACAGATTCACCTGCTCATCCCGTTCACAGCATCACAAATTCCAAAACACGATTCGAAATAGCTCTCATGGGGATGCGCATTACAAGTCTTCCTGTCTTTGCAAATCTGCATTACAACTCTGGTGTGGGTACGTTTTTACTCAGGATATCACGACGCTTGTCGAAAAGGAGATGATAAAGCCATGTCGAGCCCTCGTCAACACATCAGCACCAGCAGCGACCGACACGACGACGACGACGACGAGGACGACGCCGACGCGCGCCGCATCTGGTTTGACCAAAGTAACGTGCTGAACCTGGATTATGGAAACTTGCAGCGAAGGGAAATCAGCGACATAATGAACGTGTCAGACATTTGGGACGTGCTCCGCCAGCCACGCCGCCTCGAGGATTCATCGAGCGCGAACATCAGTGAGAACCAGAACATAGCTGGCCTTGCCAGTGCTGCTGCTCCGGCGAAGGCCGCTGCAGCAGATTTATCTACCCCCGGCACCAACCCTGTCGGCGCAGCCGGCGATCTGCTCCCACGACCCGCGACAGGAGGAGGTGGCGGTGATGAAGACATTGAGTTAGCTTCTCTAGATGACGAAGATGACGACGACGCAGGAGCCTCCTCCGATGCTGTAGCTGCAGCTTATTCAGTGCAAAAGTATCGCTTTAGTACTTGTTCTGATTGCAACGGAAATGATTTTCTCAGAAGGGAAAGGCAAAACGGAACTCATCCTGCAGAATCAGGTACTCACGAAGAAACGCCTTGCATGCACGATTGCAATCAGTACGAGGGCGATACTTTTGCAGAGCATACAGTTGGTCCGCCAGCAAAAGTGACCAGGACATCATGATCGTCACGATCGTTCGAAAAGTTCACTTCATGTCTGGCTGAATCCAAATCCCCTTGTATCATTTTCGCAATTGTGTCTGTTTTACATGGTTCATTTTCTCGAAGAAGTGTCACTTCTAGGGTCGGAACACAGACTCCACCAGGTCCACCCCGCCGCCTCTTTGAGATTGTGAAGTATGAACGTGATAAATCACAGTGTTCCCTCGTCGTATGTCCGTTATCTAGGCTTAGAAAAAAGGCACACTCGCCGATAAGGACAAAATGTTTATAACGTTAAGGTTACGCAGCTTCCAATCTACATCTACTATGATGTAGCTTCGGTCTTAATTTCTCAGGTTCTTACTCTCTAGTCTACTCAAATTTCCCAAAATAATGTTGGCATTGGCAGTAACCTCAGTTCCCAGCACTGAAGTCCATTTTATACGCCTAAAAAAGATGTTTACAGGAGTGAAACGCATACGCAAAATCAAAGAACACAAAAAGTGATCTAATCTCACGACGGCACCTCCAAAAGTTTACTTGCAGCAGCGTCGCGCGTAAACGACCCCTGCCAAGAGGACTTTTCGCAGCAGCAAGCTGCAGTATCGCAAGGTACTTAATCGTACCAACAAAAACGCTGCTGCAAAATCTAAATCACATGCGGGGGTCAGATAAAAAGAAAAGTCCATATCACGACCATGAGACGTAGCAAGAGTAGTAAAAGCCCTGCACAGCCCACAAGTACGCGAAGTAGAAGTGTAGTACAACCTTGCGTCAAGACAGCGACGAAGAAAAAGCAGCTCAGTTTCAGTTCGCAGACACGTGACCAAACTGTAGATCGTGCGCGACTTCTTCCCACGACGACAAATAAGATGGCATCCACGTCATCCAGCACAACTGCCGTGGCCGGGGCGTCCCCGCACCGCGCAAAGATTGATATAGGACCCAGTCTGTTGGCGTGCGACTTGGCCAATCTAGGTGCGGAGGCACGTATGGTGTTGGAAGCGGGGGCGGACTCGCTGCACGTGGATGTTATGGACGGGAACTTTGTGCCCAACATATCCTGGGGAATGCCCGTCATCTCCTGCCTCCACAAAGCCGTCCCGGAGGCGTTTCTGGATGTACACTTGATGGTGTCCCACCCGGCGCAGTGGATCGAACCTATGAAACAAGCCGGCGCCAACCGGTACACGTTCCACGTCGAGACCCAGACCGAAACCGGCGAAACGGCCCGGATAATAGAAACCATCAAGAAGAACGGCATGCTGCCGGGCATTGCGCTAAAACCGGGCACCCCGGTCACGGACGACATTCTCAAGCTCGCGGAAATGGTCGACCTAACGCTGGTATCAACTGCAAAAATGTCTGGGTCTGGAAGATTGCCAGGGTTGTCATGCATATTTTGAATTACCCATGATGTCTGTGATGCATGCCCTAGCATCGCAGATTTCTAGAGGACTTTGCGCTGCCTCTACCGCGTGAGAAATGCCCTCTCCGCGTAGCACAAACTGGAGGCCTCTTGCTGGTGATGCAACACAAATTTTTTTAGAATCCAGAGACAGCATTACAAGTTTAGTATCTTCCAGACCCAGACATATTTGCAATGCATAGCTGGTCATGACAGTCGAGCCCGGATTTGGCGGCCAGAAGTTCATGGCGGACATGATGCCCAAAGTAAGTAATGTTGCTGACTTAAATAATATGTACGCTGAAGTTTTCTCAATTTTGACTTGTTCGACGAAATTTTTCTGAAGGTGGTTGTCTTTGTCAGTCACCGAGAAAAATAGCGACTACCGGAAGATCCGGACAGCTGCTGAGAAATTACGGCAATCTACTTTCACCAGGTTGCTAAGCTCCGGGCACATTTGGGTCCCGAAGCGAACATTCAAGTCGACGGAGGACTCGGGCCGGTGACGATTGACGAAGCTGCAAAGGCGGGCGCAAACTGCATCGTCGCCGGTAGTGCGGTATTCAAAAAAAAACCGCCACCCGCAGAAACTATTGGAGTGCTCCGGACCTCTGTGCAAAAACACGGGCATGGCAATATGACCCATTGACGTTCTGCTGGGCGTTTTTGTTTTTCTGGCCGCCTCTGCAAATTATCTCGCAGATGTCTGCATATCTGTACGGTGGCCAAACCTGCGAAAGAACTCGAGAACAACTCTTGCACTAAACAAATTTACCCAAGAACATCAACCAACGACATGTATGATTACGCAGCGTACAACTGGACCTGGCACCAGGCCGCGATGCTGTCGCGAACCGTCTAGACCCAAGTAGACGCAGTCGCGGGAAACGTCGCTCTGCTGGCGCCATCCATGAGGTGTTGGCCCTCGCGTGTCTGTTGTGTAAGCGAGCTGCGTTCGTTGTTCTGACAGATTGAAACTCCAGCTGGTCCATTCCAGCGTTCTTTTCCTGGCGGCTGATGTTGCTAATCTTCATCTTCTATCTTTTCTTCTGGTCTGAGATCATGATTATTTGTGGTGGATTTATTGATGCAGCACCGCGGCGACCAGCCCTGTAGTTGTTCCTCTTCAATAATGCTTGGCGGATAGTACCAATACAGAGCTTGAGCTAGTGACTTCCACCCGACACTATAGTGAAATCGACTAAAAATGGTAAGCCCTGGTGAAGGACCTGCGTCCCCTTTTAACGGCCTCTTCGAAAACGTAGCCGGGGGTCCCCGCGTTGAGCCCGAGACAGCAGATGACGACGCTGTTTCCTCCGTGTATACCTGGAATTCCGACGACGAGCCGCCCAGCGAACGGAAGGGCGAAAAGTTTCCATGTTCGTACGACAAGCTGGTCACTCGTACGGTCTTGCAGGAGGCCGGCCGCTTGCAGAGCCAGGAGCGACCGGGGGGCAAAGACCGCGTCCTGCTGGACTATAACCACGACCTGGAATGGTTCTCGCTGGGCGAAAACCAGCTTCCGTGCGGTATCGAGTGCGCGGTGCGGAAGATGCGGCGCGGGGAGGTTTGTCTGGTCGAGTACCCGCGGGCGGGAGGCTACTCAGAGCTCCAGTCCCCACAGTTCTTCGATGACCACCGGAAAAAATTCCGACCGGGCTACATTGGTCCGGCCAAAACCTGCGAGAGTACTATCACGACCAGCGAACATGACCAAGGAGCTTCTCGCGGAGTAGTCTCTGCGCACGAAGTAGCACCCGGGCAAGACCCAGGAGCGATGGATGTTGAACAAGTAGGGGACGAGGACTACGTTCGCAGCGAGGTATCGCTCGTGGACTTCTTTCACGTGGAAACATTCCACACCCAGGTCGTGCTTGATCCACAGCCGCGTTCTGAAGATAACATTCATGCAGCTGCGGACGAGGAAAACAACTTATTTTCACGGGAGCCCGAAGCGGTGGAAGCGCAAGAAATAGAGATTCGCAAAGAAGTCACGCAAAAAGGCCAGAAATTGGCGAAGAAACCGCGTGAAGGCGACGCGGTTTGGTTTGAAGCCTTCACAAACGAGAACGACGAGAAGAACGAAGACACAATAAAGGGAGCAAGAACTACTCCGCTTTTCGAGTTTCCTGAAGTTAATATACCTCCTGCAAGCGGCGTGGATCCAGCTGCAGGTAGCAGCTGTACATCTAGTGCGAGGTATTGCCCTCGTGTGCAAGATCCCCGCCTGTTGCTCGCGCTCGCCAATCTACGGGCTACTCTAACGAAGTTTCTCGAGCCGCCAACAGCACCAGCAGCTGCCCTTGATTCCTTCGAAAAAAAAGGGAATGCATCGTCGCTACTTTGCGCCGAAGCCGTTTTCGCAGCGCTCAAGTCCATGCGACCTGGGGAGACGGCGAAAATTCAGGTCACTCCCCTAGCCAGGAACAAGCAGGTACCAATAAATGGCAGAAGCATGATTCGAGCCAGTGCCAGAGGAGGAGGGCCCAACGACAACGAACACCACATTATTTGCGTCTTCTACTTGCACCTGAAAAAGTTTCGACGATATGAGGTTTTACCACTGTTTCCGCAGATACTAAAAGCAACTCCGTGCTGTCACAGTGACTTTTTGGATTCGTTGAAAGTGGACATTTTGAAGACCGAGCTACGGTCTACCCCGACCCAATTTCAATCGTCCGTTGCCGAAGAGGGAGGACTCGTTCTCATTGCCATTGCGCCAGTCACGCCATCCGGCGCCAACCCCAGAGGGCGCGTCCTCAGACTGCGGCTCGGGAACGGGGTGCTACCAGAGTGGCTTGAACAAACCGCAGTCCCGAGTATGGCGCTCTTCGAAGACTGTTTATTCCAGAATTGTGTCAAAAAAGACACCCGCGCTTCTTTGGCCTCCACCGCGATGCCGAATTGCTCACTTACACGTGCAGCTGCTAGTAACGGCGATCACAATCCTAATCCGATGCACTCCATTCCGCAGACGTCGAAAATATTAGCTCAAGAAAATTCCACCAGCGAGGCATGTGCAGCTGTCGGCATCGCACCGCCGGTCTCGGGCGGCGAGCTCTCGTCCGCACTTCCGACCCTGTTAGCAGCGACTTCCTTTGCCAGCGCGGAAGTGCCGCCGGCTTGCACAACTGTGGACGCATGCGCAGAGAACGCCGCATCTAGCGATTCCGATCCCGCCCGACACGAAAGCGAGAAAGACCCAGAGCGCGACAGGGTGTCGGTGCATAACGTCCTTACGGCATTTGAAAGCGTGGAAGAGGTCTGCAAGGCATGCGAAAAAGCGCGAAGGGAATTGAAAGGAGGGGATAGTACGGATGTCGAACTAACAACAAAAATATGCTTCTCAGATGAAGGCGAACAGGCCGCCGCGGGTTTGGAGGAAAAGTCAGGCGGAGTAGATCCAGATTCTTTACTGCTTAGCCCGTTGTACGACTTGACCGAATGTTTTCGAGGATGGGTGAGTGGCCCCACAAACCAGCATGTGCCACGGTTCTGGGCCCACGCACTCGGCGTTTCAGCGCAGCAGCACAATGATCAGCGCGATCTTCATCCCGAGGAAGGGTCCTCTACCTCCGCCTCTGCGCCGCACCTCCTGCCCTTCCGTCCGCCGAGCGGCGCGACTTCCTGGGCACGCCTCGGCACCGTCTCGTCTGCGGACGCTCGAATGAGAAGCTGTCCCGAGATGGAGATCACAGGACCGGGACGAGTAGACCAGGCTTCTCCACTGGACAAGGTTATCAAGGATCGTAAAGACTCAAGTTGTACAGGTGAAACTTCTGCAGCTGCTGAGCCGGTGAGTTGGCGGGATTTGTTTCCGGAACACCAGGAACGACAGCACCTCGGCGGCAGTGGTGGCTTTCGTGTGTGGCTCTTGGGCGTGGTTCCAGCCCCGGACCTGTGGGAGCTGTCGGAAGCCCAGCGGCTCTTGGTTGCGCAGCGCTATCGCTGGGTGGGCAATCAATTCGCACAGAAGAAGTTTTTCGCACTCGCGGCCGCAAAGTACGAGGAAGCCATTTACACGATTCGTGTCGATTGTGGGGTCCTCTTCTCCTCGCCTGGGGCCGGCGCAACAGCGAGTCAGCAGCACGGCGCCACGGCCACGCAGCACCAGATTGTCGGAAAATCAAAGTACCCAACGGTGGAGTCCCTGCCGGCCATCTATCGTCACCTATTCGTAAGTTTGCACAACAACCTCGCCCTCCAGTACTATCAACAGGGAAAACTTGCCCCGTGTCGAGCGGTCTGTGACTCTGTCCTGCGGGTGGACCCGACCAACCTGAAGGCCCTGGCGCGCAAACTGCAAAGTGCCGAAACCATCGGTTTCAAGGAAGAGGCTCTGGAGAAGCTGCAGGCGGCACTACTGTGTCGTCAGAGGGACGAGAAGGCCTGTTCTGCTGAGGAAGCTACAACGGGGAAAGAAAGCAGGAGCACCGCGTGGGTCGATATCAACACAAAAATGTCTGGGTCTGGAAGAGTGTAAACTTGTCGTGCGGATTTTGCATGACCCGTGAGTTCTGGAATGCGGGACTTCGCATGACAGACTCTGCGAGATCTCCGCCATGCCTATCCTGCATGAGAAACTCTCTCCCGACTTGGTCGAAAGTGGACAGCTTTTGGCACTCATGCAACACAGATTTTTGTATGCTTCAGATTTACCATGACGAGTTACCATCTTCCAGACCCAGACATATTTACAATTCATAGTCGAGAAGGTGATCCAGGACGCGCAGAGGTGGATCGAGGTAGAAGACCAGAGGGAAGCAGCATATCAAGTGCAAAAATGTCTGGGTCTGGAAACTTGTAATGCTGTGTTGGGAATAGTGAATGCTCTGTAATGCACAGCCAAGCATGAGAAATCTCTGCGCTTCTTTGTGTTGCGTTTTTCGCATGAGAAGCTGCGTTTTTGCATGACAGGCAAACGGGTCTCTTCTTGGACACGCATCACAAACTTTTTGGTCATGCCAGACAAGCATGACAAATCTCGCAATCTTCCAGACCCAGACACTTTTGCATTTGATGCAGCATTGTTCCGATCGATGTTTGCGAATAAGAATAAGCGACAAAGAAACCCTCCACCTGGAAAAACCAAACAAACGACTGAACAATAATCGCAGGGGTTGTAATTGTAAATGTAACCCGGCGCTACGCCGCATGAAAAGGGAAACATCCTCGTCCATAGATGGTAAAAGTGATCACCGTAAGAAGCAGTACTGTGATTTATTGGAAACCGTGTAGATGCATCTTTATTGACTTTGGGCGGAAAATGAAACACTTCGGGTCTTGACGAGTGTTGCTCGTATCTGCTTCTCCGTCGACCTCGGTGCACTGCACGTCGCAACGCTGTTGATTGTTCTCAATCACAGTTCGAATTCAATTTGAATGCATTTACGAGCGACTAAGGTGCCGTAGCGCTCTACGCCGTACGCAGTGGCGAAAAGAACTGGAGCGCGTGAAAGATCCACCGACATTTCTATGACCACCACTGTGTCGCTATTCGGCTGATCTTTTCGGTAGTTTTCCGGCAGGTCAAGGCTGCTCCTGCTTTCTGAGCGGGACTCCACATGCAGAAGACACCATACATGATGAAGGAGGAGGATAGATGTTGCTGGGTTTCGCCTTTTTTTCGTGATCTTCATTTTCGATGGCTGCTCTTGGTACGCATGACAATTCTTGATGAAAACTAAAACTTGCCACCGAGTAGCCTCCATTTGGCTCACGGAAAACAACTTAGCCACGGGTGGTCGCCGCACATCAGTTCGCCAGTTTTCATCCTGGTAGCGCGTCAGGCCGAAAATGTTTTCTCTATGTGTGCGTTCGTTCAGTATCAGTTGTCCCACGACGTGGCTGTTACTCGTTTTTTTTTCTTTCTTTTTGTCCTCACCTCCGGAACCAGTTGTATCTGCTGAGATCACCACGACCGAAGAAAACTGGGACCACGCGAATGCTGACCCGTTCCTGCGGGCGGGGCCTGCTGTTCCAGGGCGCCTCTTCGCTACCAGCGACGAGCAGGAGTACGTGGACGCGCTCCGGCAAAAGGAGGAGCGAAAGGACCCCCGGTTCTTGCTGCTCGATATAAGGTATTTGAGGGAGCTGCTGCGGAACGCCGTGGAGTACCAGGGGCGCCAGCTTTTCTCGTCGTCTGCAACGGCAGGCGCCGTGGACAGAATCGCGGAACAAGTGTTGGATCCGGTGTGGCGTATTTGGGAACTGAAGGAGGAAGGGGCCCCGCTCAGAGCGGCCGGAAGTCTGCTGATGCAGAAGTTGATCGGGCTGCGCGATGTTTCTGACGAACGCACGCTTGAAGTGCACCAGGATCTTCGCGCCACTCTGATGGCTGCCGCGAACGAGTTGCTTCAGGAGATGGTCCGCGTCGTCGACCAATCTGCAGCTGTAGCCGATCATCTTGCAGAGCCAGCTGCGAGTGGTCGAGCTGCGGGGGCTGGTGCAGCTGCTTCTACGGAGTTGCGAGAAGGACCTTTGCAAGAAGAGGAGCAGGGGAGACAGCAGCACAGCCTCCATCTTCAGCACAACCTGGAAGCTAACCGTCGCGACCGCGAGTTGTGTATTACTCCAGCAGGTCTTGCGAAAAAGGAATGCGAAATGTTAGATCAACAAAGTCTAAGTCGCGGGCAGGACGATGCTGCAATTATCGATCAGCTGGCGTCTCCTGTTTTACATCAGTTTATGCGCGAACTCCTCACGCGCATAGAGCAGGGTAACATGGAGTCACTGGCAGTCATAATCCTGCAAGGGTTTCTAACCTGCGCTGTCTCATTGAGCACCGAGCAGAAAAATCTAGGTGACCAGCACACAGCTGCGGGCGACGGAGCTTGGTTTTTTGAGATATCCCGAGGAAAGATCGTTGCTGCGAATATCGGAGTCGAAGAGTGTGCCAGCATAGCGGTGCAGTATTATTTCTTTTACGAATATCCAACACAAAAAATCTGGAAGTGTAACTTTGAAGGATGAGGAGCTGCATCACAAAAAATTCGCTTTGCATTACGATTACATTTACAGAAAAACCCTTTCATCATGCGCAGCTAACTCTTATGTGAGAACACGACGCGCGAAGCTAGCCTGTAACGCACAACCAGCTGAATGGCAAGCGTGACTGTCTTGCATCTTCCGCAACTACACGACGAACTTACGTACGGACACGACAGTTTTTTTCTTGCAGAAAGCGGTGGGAACGTGGTTCCGAACTGCCGTGCTGAACGCGGAAGTGGGGCTGTTCCGGGCCTTCGTGGTGCCACAAAAGCAAGCGCAGAGAGAGTACCACGCCCTCCGCCACCGGGCAGGGGCGTACAGCACTCACCCGCACATTTTCCACGACGCAGCGCAAGCGCCCCTCGACCGGCGTCTGCTCCTCGCGTGGTTGCTGGCGCGCCTGCGAGCGAAGAAAGTTGGAAGCGGAAATGAAGAAAAAAATGGGCAGGGGAACAATCTGCTATATGTGGCAGAGATCGGGGTTTTTAACGCACGCACGACGGAGTTTCTTCTGCGCCACTGCCAGCCGATCCATGTTTTCGCGGTGGACCCGTTCCTCGAAGGTATGTCGACCCGCTATGTGGAGAGCGAACCTGACATGCGGGAACACCTGAAAACGAAAAGCGGCGAGGCCCGGACGCGAAACATTCTGTCCGCCGTTCCGGGTGCGCAAGAGGTACAGCTCGCAGAGTTTGCGGCCGGATTTCCAGAAGAAAAAATGGACCACTACGAGCACGGGCACGGCGAACGACGAGAGCAAGAAGCGCATTCCCCCTCCACCACGACCTCGCACATTGCAACCAGCAGCATCGCGCGCTTTACAATTCTTCCGCACCCGAGCGTGGAAGCAGCGAGGCGGCTACGCTTGGCTGCGAGAGACCGCCGGGGCCGCAGTAGAAGAAGTAGAGGTGGAGAGACGAATGCGAACTCTGCTCGGGACGAAGAACCCAGTGACCGCCCGCGCGGCGATGCTTTTCTAGACTTGGTGTTCATCGATGGGGACCATACCTATGGAGTATCAAATGTAAAAATGTCTGGGTCTGGAAAAGTGTAGACTTGTCATGCAGATGTTCCATGACCCATGACATGAGGTCTGGAATGCGGGACTTAGCATGACAGACTCTGCGAGGTCTCTGCCATGCCTATCCTGCATGAGAAACTCCCCTCCAACTTGGTCAAAAGTGTACAGCTTTTGGCACTCATGCAACACAGATTTTCGCATGCTTCAGATTGACCATGACAAGTTGGAATCTTCCAGACCCAGACACTTTTGCAATTCATATGGAGGTGTGCAAGACGATCTGGAGTCATGGCCGCCCCTTGTGCATGGGATCGTTTCCGGACACGACTGCTGTCACGTGGGAAGTCCCGCTTACGAGGCCCTACTGGATAGCAAATTTTACCAGGACACGGTCCACCGCGCACGACCACACCCGGCTGACCAGGAGGGACAGGGAGGAATAGACGGTACTAGGACCTGGGGGAACGACGCTTCTGCCTCTGCTCTACACCTCGCGCATGATGGTGCCTGGTGGTTGGAATAGCTATTTGCGCAGCCTCCATATTTTCATCCTCGACTTCTACTTCAGGTCTCCTTTTATCTGGTAGCAAAAAATACAATTACAAGCCAACGCACGACGAACAGATTGGCACGCCGTATGACGAGAAACTCGAAGTTTGGCGTAGTTGTTTGAACGCCCGCTAGCTAGGCTCAGATGTTCATCAAGTGCGATTTGAGTAGCGGAAATGTTGGGAAGATTTGATTTCTTGACATATTCATTGTGATTGTGAATGCAGGAAGTAGGGAATATATAAAAAAGAAAAAGCAACACGATCATGATCAGGGCAGGCTATTCCTGCTGGTGCTGATCCCACCAGTTTATATGATGAAGTAAACATCATCAACACCACAGAGATGACGACGAAAACTTTCACAACCGGCAGATCCTGGGTGCGACGTATATTATTGCGTTGTCGGAGACCGAGGCGATTACATTATGATTGCATTAGCTAAAGGAGTAAATACGTCCGAATTAGTTGGGATGAGCGACCTTCTGGTTCTCTGGCCTCGGTAAACAAATTGCTTTTTCGCTGTGGTGACCACTGCCATTTGTGCAACAATGCTTGCTTGCGCGATTGGTGCGGGAAACCCTTCTTGTCGCCAGAAGCTAAAATGTTGCGCGGTTCTCGTTTCGACGATTGTTGCTGTGTACCTTATTGGGTCGGGGTTTTTGTGGTACTACCCGCCGTCTGTGTGGTGGCATCGATGGATGTTGTGTGATCGCTGGCGGTGGCCGCCGTCGGTGGTATCCTGTGCAAAAGCATCGTACTCGTATTGCAATCATGCATTACAAATCTTTTTCTTAAGGTAAATTCGCATTACAAATTTTATTTCTCATGCTGAGGAAATTTGCATTTATACGAATACGATACGTTTGCAGTTCATAGGTGGCGTTTGCGGACGATGCATACCCGAATGAGCCCCCGTGGATCACGACCAGAGAGATGGCTGCAGTCCTCCTGTACCGCGCGCCGACACATTTCGTGGACTACGTCGTTCGCTCCCCCAGAAAGTTTTTGCACGACGTCTCTGCCTCGCTCGCGGCCCTCCTCGGCTTCCGGTTCGGGGACGTCGTGTATGACAGTGCACAATTCCCCCTGCCCTTCATTTGTCATGCAAAATACCCAATCCACCCTTACCTTAGACTCTTAGCACTGTTTGCATGACCAGTTCTGGTTGCCCAAATAGCACTACACTCCAGTGCAAATTTGTCATGCAAAACCGGTCTTCTTGCTTAGGCTTGTATTGCCTCCCCTGTCCGGGTGGGGTTGCGGCTTAAGGGAGAGTCTCGCCCCTTAACCAAAGGGGTGCGTCGTCTCTTCGTGAGAACAAAAACTTATGGCGTAAAATGGGTCGGGTCCTGGATCGTTCTGTATGTTGGGCTGTCGCGCTCGGCTAGCTGGCTGGGCTGTACTGATCAGGTGTGGTGGGTAGCTCCCGACTGGTTGGTACTTTTCTTGGGGCGACTTGCCGTGGTAGCGCTCGGCTTTTGTATGATGAGCAGGTCGCCGAAAGTGCTTCCTCGCCCACCCCCCGGGTAGGGGATCCTTGACCTGTGGCGCTGGGAGCGGGTGTCCACTAAATGATGATGATGATTGCCGTTCATGCGATACAAACGAGGGGGAGGGGGAGTTGTGCACTGTCATATCGTGCCACTGCATCTCCCTTTACGCATCCGAAGTAGCGATAAGAAGACCATGCGTGAGGATGCTGACGCCGAGGATCCCTTCTCAATAGACGAAGCAGCGCCCATTCTGAAAAATGCGAAGGATGGTGCCCTAGATGAGGCGAAGCTAGAACTACGACTACCCTCAACCTCGAGCATTACCTCTACCAAGACAGAGGAAAATAAACAGCGGCGCAGGAGGAGAAAGTTTGTCTATCGGTCCAAGATGGGGCAGCAGTGCGCCGAGCAGTTTCACGCTGCCGCGAGGACGCAGCCGGTCCCCGGAAGCGGCGCACAAGCGCGCGAGCATGAGGATCGCTGCCGCGCAGGGGGGCCAGGACGAGGGGGACATCAGCCCGTGGTCGTCACCGCCTACTTCGATATGGGTCGGGTATCGCGCGGCCCGTGCAAGTACCTTTCTATGATGCGGCAAGTACTCGGAATTCGGCGTCCGGTTGTGGCGTTTACGCAGCCGAGATTCGCCGAGACGATCCGCGAAATCCGGCGAGAGGCACTAGCCGCCGGACGCGTAGGAAAAGGAAATCTATCTACTTCCAAGACCGCAGCAACAAATACACCTGGAGATGACGAGAACGGACACCGGGCCGCCAAAGCCGCCGACGACGGGCCGAGGAAGACTACTACACCAGCACACAAAGACACCAGCCAGACAGCTGCCGCCACAAGCAGAACCAGTAGCGTAAACACTCCCAGAACCTCATCCCGCGCCGGCTCGCTCTCCTCGCTGTGGGCGTGGATCACTACGCCCGGATCTTGGTTTCGACGAAAATCAACATTCCAACAGCCAGAACGACGAGGTGACACGGAGGACGACGAGAGTGAAATCGCGTTATTTCACCTGGTGGCTATCGACTCGTGGACCGACTTTCCAGGGACAGCTGAGTTTCGTGAGCAGATGTGGCTGAACGCAATGAATCCATGGCACTACTTGCAGCTGATTTGGCGGCAGAGCCACGGACTTAACCGCTACGGCGGCTGGCTTGAAACGACAGTACCGGAATACGGGCTGTTGCAGCACGCCAAGGTGGAGTTCGTTCGCCGTGCCATGGAGCTTGTACCCACCGCTTCGCACTTTTTCTGGGTAGACGCCGGAGCAATGCACGGACAGGTTGCCTTTGCGCGAAATTGGTGCCCGCGGCGGGCTATGTTGGAAGGGGCCGACGACAAGGAAAACAAAGCCATAGGTGGTGGAGTTGTGACCCTGATTGCGCAACCGGATAATTTTTTGAAGCAGCTGATAATTGCACTCACGCAGCAGCCGGACCTGCCTCTAGCCCGCGTCGAAGATTTCGCTCACCCAGAATTTCAAAAACGGCTGCGAATGCATCTCGGGAGCCACGACTTCAAGCGCGGCAACACGACAACAGACGTCACGAGGCCGGGCTCTCTCGTCGAAGACCTAAGCGCGGAAGCCCGAGCGCGAGCAGAGAGCAGGTACTGGATGTTTGTGCAACACATTGAGCAACCCGTGGGCACCTTTTGGGGCGGACCAAAAGAGGCATTGCTGCGGTTTCACGCAAAATACCTGGCACTGGTTCGCTATGAAAGTGGCGGAAACACAGAAGTACTCAAATCAAAATCAGGGCCGTGGTATGTATGAACACCAGATGAACGTAAGTGCCGTGCTGAGTGAATCTCGACACAAGGTACTCCCCGTGACGATGTTAATAGTGTTGTGTGGTCTTTTTATGGTGTGATATAATCCACCACGTGTCTCCACTGACAAAAGACGCGCCAGAGGGCACTCCTACTTGATGTACTTTCCAAGAAATCCTACGTGGGCACCATCACGCCCAGACATGGAGTCCGGAGAAACAGACCGACCAATGCAAAGGGTCCGCCGATGATTGGCTTGAGTACATCTGTGGCATTGATACACGCGAACTCACCTTCCAGAAAAAGCGCACTGACGACGACCAAGCATTGCTGTGGATCCTGTGGCTGCGTTTTCCTGATATGTTTCAGGTTCTTCGTATCAAACTCAAACTTGTCTCCGCCCCGCAGCCCAACCTCTAGCATCTTGCACAGATGAAATAATTATCCCGTCACTCATGACGAACAATGGCTTCAATTTTTATGCATTTGGAAAGAATCAGAAATCGAAGCTTCCAATATCTAAATTAGCATGACTATGAAATGACCCTGGTGGAAGGAATAAAAACGCGCTTTGCCCGCATAATGCTGATTCTAGGGTACTTCTACTTACGGTTGTACCAGAACACGTGAGAAGGTTGTTGCAGTACTACACGTGGGGGGTGCAGGGTACGAGAAATCGTTTTAAGCTGGAAAGCGTACGGCAGCTGGCACGACGCAGGGGCACTACTGGACTGAATATTCACAAGAACCGTTTCTCGAACGCAAGAACCATCATTACATTGACAGCTACAGTTACACACAGGTTGGTTTCCAGCATAGAAAGATACATTGCTTCTTCAGTTGCACATGTACAGAAGTTTTTGGTTCTGTTCTCCCAGCGTGTTGATCTTGATGCCCATAGCTTTCTCTTCTGCGTCAAGATCGAGCGAAAGCTTTAGCTTCATGCTCATTTTTAGTGCAATCATTCACGATAGATGTTCAAGCTGTTGATGATTAACCACAACAGCGCTTCTTTGTCAGTCTTCTTTCCAACGAAACGCGTTCCCCTACTTCTCCATCTCCCTGTGTTTCTTGCTACTTCGTCCTCTCCGGTCCCAAGTGAACCAGAAAAATCAGATGTTGATGAAGATCAACACCACGGCATGATTAGATTTTTCTCCATATGAAGGTGAAGACATACGATGTCTTTCTGTTAAAATGTTCCACGCGAACTCGTTCCCTTTGTCGTGCGGAATTTTTTTCTCAAAATAGCTGCTCCTCTGTCGTGCGCGACATCCGCGCCTGTGAGTGCTTGTGTTTTGCATTTGTGTGCTCGTGAAAGAAAGAACACCATTCATGTGGTGAAAAATACGCGCAACAGCACGCAGTGCGAGGGACGAGGACTCGTGGGTGGGTGAATGAGAATCGATGTCTTCCATATGATATACTACTATCAGACTGCTCCTTCGGGCATCCGTTTTCGGTTTTTGTGCCCAACTGCAAGCTGCAGCGGCCCACCAGTGTGGCCCAGGAGGCTCTGTGCCGTATCCACTTGATTCTAACACGTGCCCGGTATCTTCCAAGACCTCGGGAAGCGAGCGCCAATCTGACTTGTCACAGCAGCCTGCTTCGCCGCGTGACGATGTCGTGTCGCAGCGCCGTCGACCTTGCTGGAGCTATCCCTTGGACGAAAAAACGTGCTGTGTGCCTTCTCGGGAGAAAGCAGATGACGAAGAAAAGGATGGCCAGAGGGCGCACTGCTTCGACGGCGCCGTGGTCACGCGTGCCCGGTGCTGTGCGCAAACGACGGAAATGAGTCGAAGCATTGGAGATGAGGATGCTCTCACAAAGCAAGAAGCCAGCAGCGGGCTGCAGTTTCAAGATGCTCTGGCAAAGGCAATGGACGAACAAGAAGCAATGCCGGAAATGAACATCGAGAGGAGTGAAGACCTAGAAGAGCAGCGCGACCATGGTGTCGAGGTAAACGCAGTTCCAGAGTGGCTCCGCGCAGGTAGCCGGCCTGTGATGCTGAACATTTTCGGCAAAAATGAACCAAATCCTCATGCCCTTCAGCTCCTGTCACTTTTACCTAACGACAACGCGCTCACAGAGACAGTACAGCATGGGTTATGGAGTGCACATCTGGAGATGCTGCGCGGAGTATTCGGCGAAATTCTGGTGCAGTGGAATGCAGTATCTCTATCTTCAAATACGACCACGGAGGATGTTGCTACAGATACGCGCGGCTCGTCAACGACGACGTCTACTGATCGTACTCACGCTCCTCCAGCCGACCACGAGCAGAGGCGCTCGGAACAAACCGAGGAGCAAGCGGGCGACGGAGTGGAAGAATACGAAGGAAGGGCAACCGAGCTTGCACTACAGGAATATTTTTTTGCCTTGAGATTCCTGTTTGGCCCCAAGGGCGTCGAGCGCACGATTCCGCGCGGAGGAGACGAGATGCTTAGGGCCGTACTTCTGCTCACGCGGCTGGCGAAGCGCAAGGTTGCTGCCCGTCAAGAGTTGACCGACAAAAAGCTCAAGGATGCACTCGTATGAACTGCAAAAGTATCGTACTCGTATAAATGCATTACAAATTTCCTCAGCGTGAGAGATAAAATCTGCCATGCTGATTTACGTTAAGAAAAATATTTGTAATGCAAGACTTGCATTTATACGAGTCCGAGTGCGATACTTTTGCACAGGATAACTCGGGGATGAAAACGACGATGATGAAACTCATCCTTTACCTGTAGCGACACCTTTATGGATGCGTCAGGTTTGAAATCGTCAAAGTTGAAATAGTTTGCCATGCATCAAACGGATGCCAGCTGGTGCCTAGTTTTCAAGTGGCGCATGACAAATTTGGCAGAGCCGAAATCCAGTTTGTAATGCTGTTTGGGTAAGGAAGAGGCCTTTTGTCATGCTAGTCCAGCAGCTCTATTTGTACCCCTCAACAGGCTTACAATCTGCCTCCCTTGCCTACTCTGCAAGACAGGCATTTTGTGGGTTGCATTTTATGCATCACAAACTATTTCAACTTTGAGGATTTCAAACCTGACGTTTCCATAACCTTTGGAGTATAACTTCTGGACCTCGGATCTGAAAAGTTCTAGCCGCCCCGAGTCGCCCCGGAAGATTTTCACTACTGGAGCGGACGACGTCGTTGCATCAGACGAAAAGGGGCGGGACGTGCAAAGCGGGACCCAGCTTCCGAATACTCGCGAGAAAGGGCCGACTTTACCGCTGGACCGCGTCAATCCAGAAGAATATGAGCGGAGTCCGCTCTTCGTTTACGAGAAATTACAGAAATGCAGTCGCCACTTTGGATGGGCCTTGGTCGAGATCAAGTTTCGGATCGCAGACTTCTTTTTCCATCACATTTTGCGAATCAAAGCAGCGCTCGAGCTCGTAGATCTTCAACGAATTAAGAATGGCACCACGTCCGGCTTGAAAGACCCAGCGCACACACCGAGAACGTTGCTGGGTGCAGGAACAGCGCGCTTCTTGCGCAAGATGTGGGCCTCGTCGCAGGGTCCCCGTGCGCCTGTGCGCGGCGAAGACGCAGACACACACGTTGGTATGGAGGGGAAGTGAGTGATCTTCTAAGGTGCTGCCAGCCTTGGGTCAGTGCGGTTTTGCGGCATTTTTGTGATGCAAAAAGCGCACACAGCCACAAGATCAGCAGTTCGGAGCGCATGAAGGTTACAGGTTTTTGACGTGCCTTCTTTCTATTGTGATTTTACACTGCAAAAGATATGCGTGCATGGCAAAAACAGGAACGCTGCACGTAGGCGAAATACCATCAGTGTGAGCGCGGAAGTACTGGGTGACAGATTAGGACTTTTCCTCGGACTGGCCTCAGCGCCTGACGTCACTCGCTTCCCCTCTCTAGTTGTTTGTCTCCCTCTGGGGCTTCTGTCTACGATGACGTCCGTATGAGAGCGCACAAGTCCCGCCCTCCCACTTCGTTTTCTAGCATGCGCGCCATCTTTGCATTCTCTGCAGTTCCCAAAACCAGTGACTTGTTATTTCCCATGTATGCATTACCGGCATCCTAGCCCACGCTTCAGTAACCGCGGATGCCCTCCAAATGCCCTTCATCAAATGGGGGGGATGGGAAATTATGCGCTTTCATAGACCGCAGACCAGGATCTTGATCAGCGGGGCCTTTTTGCGATGTTCCGACTATACATTTTGCCACTGTGGCTGTTCTGGCAGCGCGATATGGTACAGGAAAAGTTCTTGCAGTGGTTTCGAAGTTTCACCATGTGGCTCAAGGAGGCAGAGCAAGAGCTTCACATCGACGCGTCGCTCAGGACTGGTCGAGCATCTCGCGGAGCATCAACGCCACCTGTCACGCGCGCCTTGTTGCAGTCGCTTCCAGGCACTACAAAAAGAGGCGGGCGCAAACCGAGCTATTCCCATTTCATGGCCCGGCTAGCAGAGAGAGACGCTTCTGCAGAAGATGTTGTGGGTCAGGTAACGACGACGGTGCTCGAATTTGTGGACGTACGACTCTTGCGAATGACGAGCTTGCGAGCCTACGATCTCTACCAACAGGCGCTAACACAACAGTGGATGGAGAAGCAGGAGGGTCATCATGCACATACAAAATCCATGTCGCCCTCGTCAGATGACGCTGTTCCACCGACCACAAATGCTTCGCCACGGAACGACGATGGAGGTGGTGCTGACCGAAGAATTACGAGTACTGCCAACGACGAAAGCAAGACGAACGCACGAATGCCGCCACCTCACAGCAATGACAGGAGTGCGTCATCGCTTTCGGTTGCCGTATGCATCTCAGGGGGTGTGAGGGGATTCACGCAAAAGCCAGTGTATGAAAGTATTCGCGACGCACTGACAAGTTTGAAGGCGAAAAAGGTGCGTATGCATTGCAAATCCGTCTGGGTAGGGAAAAAAGCTGGATATTTCGTATTTGTAATTCCGCGCGTCGTGTATCACTTCGACGCATGCCGTGCGTGAGTACCAAAAGGCGACGCATTTTGTACATGGCTACGAAATAAGGCTTACTCGTCATGTTGAACACAGAAAATTGGCCGGGCATTAGCAATCATGGGATGCGTCCGCTTATTGCAATCTAGCTAAGCCAGTCCGGCATGACAGGTCCTGTATTTTGCCAGCCCGCGAGGACCTCGACATGTTTGCAATGAATAGTGTGGGTTTTCTATCAATTTGACTTGTCCCGGGTCACGAAGCTGGGCATTGGTGATCAGTTCGACAACAGGCATCACAGCTCCAGCAGCGAGCAGAAGGAGGAGCAGCTCCGCGACCGCATCAATAACAGTGAGCAGGAGGATCTGGATCGTGCGATGCGTGCTGTGGAAGAGGAGCGCCATGGCGAGGACGAGCGAAATTCTGGAGTAATCAGTGTGGACGTCCAAACGGCCTCGGTCGAGGCGCTTTCTTCCTCGTCGTGGACGGCAACCGCCTTTCAGCAAATCGACAACGACACAAAAAACAAGTGTCTCTCTGACCAAATCACTTGTCCAATCATGGGGTTGCAGCGAGATTTCTGCAGGCGCAGCATTCACGAGTACGAGCGGCAAGTAGAAAACGTGAGCCGCGGCCCGACTAGTGTTTCTGCTGTGAACGACGAGGCGGAAACGAAAAGAACCGATGCTGAAGCAACAGGACTACAACTTTCCCGTAGAAGCGAATTCGATTGGGTGCTTTTCACACGCCCCGACCTGTTCCTGCAGCCTCTTGGCGACTTGCGCCGCTTTGACCCGGCCTTCATTCATGCTCCGACCAACACACTTTGGGGGTGTATCAGCTGCAAACTTGCACTTGTGCCAAGGAAGTTTCTCGACCTGTACGTAGATTCCTATCGTCTTGGTGGGGATCAGCAAAACGCATTCGCCTGCTATCCGCGAAAATCGGAGACCGTCACGGAAACTTTTGCCGGGCGGCGAGGAACAGATTGTGGCTGTACACTGTGGAAGGCCCTGCGCACCTGTAAGGCTGGCGGGCGGGAGCAACTACTCAGCAAAAGCGCCGCGCCGATGTCGAAGGACCGCGAGCACGAACAGGATTACACTTGGCACACGCAGAAACAAGCGGAGGCAACGCGAAGTGATTTTGCAAAAAACCAGAATAACGAACCGACAGGACCAGCAGCCGCACTTCTGTCGGACGAGTCGCAGACGGTGTGCGGAAACCCTGACGCAATCAAGGTGCCAAAGTATAGACCACCTGTAGCAGACGATGCAGAGGAGAAGGAGCTGCAGACTTCCGCGTCTATCCTCGACCCGCCGCTCTTGATGCCGGTCGAGCAAGCGATGACGGCAACTGTCACTCGGGGAGGGCTATGGCGTCCTGACTGGAATGCTAATATGGCGTGGTTTCGCTAGCGTATCAGTCGAGGTCGGTCTTTGGCATTCGTCTAGCACGACGTCGACGCCCTGTGTCTGAAAAGTTGTGAGCTCAGGCCTCAGGGACTCCATTTTCATCACGGCGCGATCTCGCAAATCGCAGTGCTCCTGCACGACATTGTTCTTTATGCATGATATTGCTCATCTACTTTCTGTATGACCATATAAACAAACTCCTGCTTCGCAGCTTCTAACAATAAATTTGAACTGCAGGACTTGCATTGCATGTTCGCAACAAAACCAAGAGCGAGGAAAGAGCGCAGCTTAGGTGTGTTTGCTCATAAACGTAAAATATCGGTTTGGCACTGCATTTGGTCGGAGTGTTCTGAGAGGAAAAGGAGCGTTGATGTAGTACGAGCAGTTCTGATATTAAATTTAAGTTTTTTGAATTTCGCCGGTGAATTCAACACGAGTCACTGATGCTTGCTGTAGCATTGTGATTATCCCATCCTTGCGATGCTTCCATTAACATTTCTTTGTTTCGCAAAAAATTTTACCAGTTTTCTAGGTCCGATTTTACGTGTGGGGGCATGATTATTGCGCCCTTTCCGCGACTTGCCTCCTGTGCCCGAGCTACCAACCTCTGCACCTATATTTACACTATTGTAACATGAATCGTTAGTATCGCCTTGTACTCTTCAACACGAACAGCAACAGCATTTCTCTGCCTTTGTTCGCATAACTCGCATTGCGAATTCTTTTTTAACTTTTAACTGCACTACCGAGAGAGTCAACAAGATGAAGAACACCTGCACAATATCAAGTTGAAGACATTTTTGCATTGCCCCCCGGAGTGTTTAGTTTCAGGCGACCAAAATGCCTCTGTCATGCGGCATGTTTTCGTCAATATTCATGCTATGTGTGCCACACGACTTTTTTGTTTCTAGCGCGTGAAGAACGAAGGCAAAAGGCCCATACCCAGTCACTTCGGACTGCGAGATGCATCAAATTTACATACGTGTGTCGTGTTTTGCGCACTTTTCGCCTCCAGTTGTGGGGGTGATAAGTAAGTACAACAAATCGGGGGTGGATGAATGTCTTCTACCACAGGATATAGTGCCAGATTTCTGCGGGCAGCCGTTGTCGGTTTGTATGGCCAATTGCAATTTGCAGCGGCCCAATGTGGTCCAGGGAATTCCCTGCCGTACCCTCCCGGTACGACCACTTGTCCGGCGTCTGGATCCTCCAAAAGTGGCGGAAAAGCGCCGCCATCGTCCTCAGGCTCCGCACCGAGTACTACATTCACATAAGCAGCTACTACATAAGCAGCTGCTAGTGCTGGTAGCTGCATGTCCCGCAGTGCATTTGGCTTTTTAACTGATCAACACGCGCAGTCTGATGTCAGTGAACATCTTCAACACCTTATTTGATTAATTCGGAAAACGTACCAGGACGTACACGTAGCAAAGCTGTCGCGTAGCGGCATGCATCCCTCTGAGATCGACCTCCTACATGATTTTTGAATGAAAAGTTGTTTTAGAAGCTCTAGCTCTTGACTCACAGGTGGTATGGCGACCGCCGGGCAGCAGACGTCTCACCAAGCTCCCCCTGACGCGACTTCCGGGACAACAGCACAACAGGGAGCGCCACCGGCGCCGTCAAGCGGCTCGGGAATGCCAACTGCTGGGCCCGGCGCTGGGAGCAACATGGGGGGATCTGCGATTACGTGTACTGCCCGGCCCTGTGGCGCGAGTACTCTGGGCGACGTGGCCCTGGTCACCGCATCTGGAACGGATACGCGCAGCGGTGTCACCTTTTCTCCGGGCGAAAACATCTACGGGCCGTTCGAAGCCGGATTCAGTAATTGCTCTATTTTTTTGTACAATTATCTATAATACTAATTATCTATAATACTATTCAAAAAATTCTGGCGGGCGGGGGGGTGCAAGCTACTAGTAGGAATCCTACTAGTGGAAAGCTGCTAGTAGAAAAAAGGCTACTAGTAGAAATCCTGCTAGTGTTTTTAGCGTCACAAAAAGCCGCGACCGGTACTAGTGACAGGGGCCACTAGTGAGGGCGCCCACTAGTGGAGCCACTAGTGACAAAAAAACCGATTTTGGGGAAGCGGAAACACTAGTGAGAAACACTAGTGAGAAAGCCCGCCAAATTGGGAAACTCGCTGGGAGGGGCCGAGGCGCCCGCTGCCCGGCCCCCAGGTGGCCTTCGGACCTGCCTGCCGTGGTCCGGGCCCTTGGCATTGGCTTAGATGCCTGGCGGTTCGCGTTTGGCTGCCCCAGGCTGAAGTCGCTCTGCTTTGTGGCGCCCCGTCCCCTTCCACCTCTGTTGCGAGCGATTTGGCGCCAGTTTGCGCCTTCTCTGCCGCCTGTTGCTCTGCAGGCCGGGCTCGCTTGGTCGCGTTCGGACTGCCGACGGACCACGGGGGCTCTTTGGCCGCGCCGGGGCTGCCTGATTTTGTCTCTTTGGATCGCCGAGCGTGTTTTCGGTTTCTGTGGATTGCCGCTCCTTGCTTTGGATTGCCGAGCGTGTTTTCGGTTATTCTTTGCGGCCCGCCTGCTCCTTCTCCTTTCGCTCCCAGCGCTTTTTGCCTCGTCCCCGGCCATTGGTGGGCTTTCACTTTGGCCTGCTTGTTGTTTTTTTTTGGCCTGTCTCGTTTCTAGAGAGAGCCACACGCAGCGCCCCCCTGCCTTTCCGCCGCGGCCCTGCCTGCTCCTGTGCTTTATTTTTCCCTCGTGCTGGCCGTGTTTCTTGTCTTTCGGCCGTCGGCGCGCTCTTTTCGATCTCTTTCCTGTGACTAGCCTCCCGGGCCGTCGAAAGGGGTCTGGGCACGCTCTCCGCCGGACCTGTTTGTGGCGGCTCAAACAGGGGCTGCGCTGTGCGCCCCCTACCGCCGCTTGCGCCTCGCGGCCTTCTCTCTCCTCACGCTTCTTGCGCTCCCGCCGACCGAGGGAGGAATGCCAGGGGCGCTCCCGTTTTTTTTTTCGCCTGTCGCGCCAGCATGGTTTGAGGCTGTAGCGCTAGGCGCTACCCTGTAGGCTCTTTCTCCCTCGCTCCCCCTTGCACCCCCTCGTCGCCGGGCCGGCGGGCGCGGAGCGACCGCCCGTTCTAGATAAATACTATTCATTCTCATTCATTGATGCGACATTTTTTGCACTTGTAACTTCCGAAAGTGAGTGCCACACGGAAATTAATAGTACACGAACAAGGCAGGAGTGGCCCAATATATAACTGTCCTAGGAAATAAAAGTAAAACGTAACGCAGGTTCACAGCAGGACTTTATTCTCACGGGCCTCGGTTGTTCCACGGGGAGCCTGGGGTACATTGACGGGGGGATAGACACATACACGGCGGAGCAGATATGCATTGCATATATGTCTGGGTCTGGAAGACTGCGAGATTTCTCATGCTAGTTTGGCATGACTCTGAACTCTGTATTGCGTGGCCACGAAGGCCTCCTCTTGTCTGTCATGCAAAAACGGTGTTTCTCATGCACAATAGAAAATCTCAATCTGTCATGCTTCTGCCATGCTTAGCGGTGGAGCCACGAGAAAATCTGTCATGCTTAGCGGTGCATTACAGAGCGCTTTCTGTTCACTGACATGCATCACAAGTTTCCAGACCCAGACATTTTTACCTTTGATAGCAGATGGTAGCTTACCAATGCTCCATCACGTTGCCCCGAGTCGAAAACAACAACTACGTTTCCCTGCTCGACGAGTGCGGGGGGCACACCCGCGAGTACCACTTTCACGAGCGCCTGTCCTGCTTGTACGACCAGGCAGCCAGCGGCCACTCGGCGCAGGTCGGGAAAGAGGCGGCCGGCCTGCCGGATGGGCAGCAACTGCTGGTGTACGGCAAATACGAGAATCGGCCGACCACACCCCAGCTGGACGCCTGCAACGGGCATTTCGGGGTCACGCCCGACAGTGCCGGGGTGGTGGTCTACCACTATCACGTCTCGGATTCCGCTCCCTTTACCATCGGCTGTCACGGCCCCGACAAAAACGCCGCCGGGGAGGAGATCCTGGTCACTTTGGAGCGCTGTCGCGCAGTCTCCAGTGGTTGCGGCGCCAGTATTAAGACGCTCTAATTGATTGTGCTTCAGTAATATTTCTTGCAAAATTATTCCACATATTACACAGTTACTTTTTGCGAGCGCATAGCCAATCTGTCAGTACATTTTTGGGGCAGCATTTTTCATCCATGGGGTTCGGGTCTAGGTTTACCTGCTTGTTCTACAAAACTACATACGTAAATTGTATCAAATTCAAACAAACGAAACACAACACCTACAGGCGCAACAGTGAAGTCCATCACGCGCAACAAGTACCCGCAGTCCGGTTCGGAAACTGTTTTACGAAGTCGAAAACGCAGCTCCCTGCCGCATGCTCTTCAAAAGAGATCAGGTTTCGGAAACGAATCTGATGAAATAGAAACGCAGATACAACTCATGTGCATCAGGCAGCTCTCTCACGCAGAAAAGGAAGCTGCGTCCTCCTTCCAAGTTGTTTCGAAAACTTTTGGGTGGATGTTTTGCAATGTAGAAGAAAAGTATAGAACAAGAAGATTTGAAAGAAAAGGTCCTGAATTCGAAGATCGCCGCCGCTGTCCACTAGAAGCAAACAAGTAGCTGGGCAAGCCGTGTCGCACACACTGCAAGCGCTGTCTCATATCCTACCTTTTGAAAAAGGTTGGAGCAGCAGGGAGGGGTGTCGTTTTTTTCCTACGCATAGGTGCAGTACAAGACTTGGTGCCCGTGCTACGACGCCAATGGTTCCAACGTGGACTCGGCTACCCTCCCGGTCTTCGCAAGCAGCGCCACCATCACAAAGAGCAGCGTCGCAGGAACTACGCCGACTCCGAGTCCGAGCCCGGCCCCCGCGCCGGCGCCGACTCCCGCGGCAGCGGCCGTCACCACGACCACCACCACCACCACGACACTGGCTCCGCAAAACTGCGTGGCTGCCTGGAGCGCCTACGGGAACTGCACCAGTGGCGTCGAGGAGTCCACGTACACGATCACCACCTTCCCAAGCGGAACGGGTGCGACGGCGTGCCTCTACCCGCAGCACGCGACCAAGCAGCGCCCTTGCGACGAGTCGACCATGATGAACAGCCAAAATCCATCGACGGGCACCTGCTACGGAGCCTGGACGGACCTGAACGGTGGCGCCTGTACGTCCGGCGTGAAAGGCAAGCAGTACACCACAGCCAACGACTATCCGAGCAAAAAAAGTATAGTACCTTGCTCAAGAACTACAACACCGGTCGCGTTGTAGTTGACCGTGGAGGCGCTCCGTGCTGCTCGGATGCGTTTTTGCATTTATCTTTCCCATTTTCAGTGCCGGCATGTAAAGAAGATTTAGAGGAACTTATAATTTGTAGGATGGAACCTAGCATCAAGGTGGTCGGGGTCTCTCACATCAACTCCACTTGGTTTTGTATGGACAGCACAAGTGTCCTTGCCGTTGATTGCGCGAGACGAACATCAGTAACAAGTGCGGAGCGTGAATTATTATTGCTGTGCGGACTTGTAGTCTTTGAACGCAAGCAGTTCTTATTTCACGGTGTTGAGCAAACAACTTTTTTCCTTCGGATAGGTTCACCGAAAGCTGTCCCATCGCGAACAACACGATCGCCGCGGAGGTCTGCGGGACGTACTGCCAGGGTGGCTGGTCCGCATGGAGTGCCTGCGAAGAAAATGCCATCCTGTGCTTCTACCAAGTTCAGTACTCCGCCACGAACCCGAGTACCGTGACCGCGGTGACGCAGATATCGTGAGAAAAAAGTGTTCACTGCGAGGACTTTGCACGTTTTGCATTACAAGTTCGTTGCTCATGACAAGGAAAACCTGCCATGCGTACTACCTAAGGGAAAACACATTGAAAAAGACAATGTCTTGCATGTGTAGCAAGACAAATGCGTCTGTGTTGCATTCCATGCATCACAAGTTTACAGTCAAACAGTTTTTTCCTGCGATAACAGAAGACGCAGGAACAGTACCAAACCCTGCTGGACGCGGGCACCACCAGTGGGCTGACCTTATGAATGTGCACAACTCCCCTTCCCCCTCATTTGTGTAGCATGAACGGCAATACAAGCATCAGCAAGAGTGCCGGTTTTGCATGACAAATTTGCGCTGGATTATAGTGCTCTTTGGGCTACCAGAACTTGTCATGCAAACAGTGCCACGATGCAAAGGGTGGATTGGGTATTTTGTATGGCAAATGAGGGGGAGGGGGAGTTGTGCACTTTTATAGACCTGGAAGTCGTTGCTGAAGCAGAATGCGGACGGAACCACGGCCAACACGGCCTGCAGCGCCATCAGCACCACGGAAGCAAGCACGCTGATCTCCGCCGGGCATACAGGAGCTGTGAATGCCTACGTCCCCGGAAAGAAAACCTATCCAGTGTGAAAACGTCACTTCCCCAGGCCAGGCACCGCCCGACACACCTCGTCGTCGGGCGCGCTCGCGTTTTCTAATATATAGTCTCGACGGTTTTGCAATGATTCAGTTAATGTCAACCGGGAAGTGTCTGTGAATTGAATGATCGGGCCGTTATTAGAAATCAAATGGCCGCGATCACGATCTTCACACGGACAATCATGCAATTACAGTGTCACTGGTACTACTACTACAGAACAAATCAGAGAACATCTGAACTCCTTTACCTTTAGCAAGTGTTACGACCGGAATAATAAACCTGCTGTATCTGTTGAGTATCGGGTCGGGGGGACGCTTTTGCTCCGGATAAGAAGCGGTCCTTCACTGCAACGCAACAGCCTAGTGGCAACGGTGCGGCTTGCCCCGCATCTCCGGAAACCAAGGTGTGCAACTTCGTGTTCAAGACCGTCGCGAGCGCGCCGAAGAAGACGCTCCAGCCGACCCAAATCGCCACCCGCTTGTCCGCCGGCTTCGCGCTGCCAGCCTGCAAAACGCAGGCAGAACTCAATGCGGACACAGCGTTCAAGACCGCGATCGCAAACGGAGTCCGAGGCTCGGTGTCGTCGCAGACCTGCGTGGCCGACCAGATTATCTGCACGAGCTGCCCCACGGTGTCTTCCTGCCCCGCGGGGGTCCGCCGCCGCCTGCAGACGTCCACCACGGACCGGGAACTGCAGGTCGATTATGGCTCTGAAAACTACTGGCCCCGCGACCCAACGAAGAAATTCAATTTTTTTGTTTTGGTTTTTCAGTAGCAGTCCTTATTTAATTGGCAGAAAATAAAGTACTATGCAGCGAGTGTCTTCGAATGTCTCTATTAACAGCAGGCTGTGGAAGTATCTATGTCTATCTTGCATCCTTCCACACGAGAAGTCGCTTCAAAATCGGGTCGTTGCAGTTCAGTTTTCAGACGGATACAGACGTCACCATCACTTTTACCGACGCCGCGTCGGCATCAACGGCAGCCACGGCAATGCACTATGCGACTGCATCCTCTCCCCCTCATTGTGAGTGCATGAGCAGCAACAGCAAGAAAAAAAACAAAAACTGCATGACGAAAACATCAAGCTTGTATCTTCAACAAAAGACTGTACTTATTGCTTTTGCTCTTTGCGCGTCCCGAACATACTTTACCATGCTGGGAGCGGGTCTGCGTGATGAAAGACACCCGGACTAGGTGGAAACTTGCATTTTTGTGTGGCAAACAAGGGGGAGTCAGTTGTGTGCTTTCATATGCAGACGGACACCTACAAGACCACCCTGAAGACCCAGGTCAACTCCGCGATCACCGCCGACAGCAACTTGGCTGCCAAATACCAGGTTACCGCAGTCACCGGACTGTCCGCCGTCCAAACATACGACGAGAACCCGACGGTGGCCTCATCCAGCGCGACGTACTGTGTGGCCGCGGCGGTCATGGGCGTGCAGCTGCTTGCGTTCCTTCTGCTGCAATTGTGATTGCTGCCAGGCATTGATTCCTCTCGTGCATCGTTCTTCTATGTTGAAAAGCACTTAGACTTAATGTTTAAGTAATTATATTACCCCGTCCGCCCGTACCACAATTTATCACTTGATTTTCGGGTAGTATGAGATGGGATGCAGCCAGGGTAGGAATGTTCGAAAGAATTTATCAAAAAATGCAAGTAGGTTATCCAGTGCAAATCTCTCTGGGTCTGGACGATTCGTGCGCGTGTTTGTCATGCCTTTTCTGCATCAGAATTCATTGCCTTTTCTGCATCAGAATTTTCGACCGTATTGTAGGAGCAATGGAAATTTGAAAAGCTTTTTGCCTTCTTGCAAGACAGATTGGTGTACGATCCGCACCTCGAAGGCCATGAAATTGCATCTTTTCAGACCCAGATACGCTTCAAATGCATATAGGTACCTACTTACCGATCTTGTTTAGTACTGTTTGTCTTTCCCCGTTGCAGCACGACCATCCGAATTTTTACAGCGGAAACCTTATTTAGCTTCGAGCAAGCGCAGGAGCATGCGAAAAGAAATCACTACGTCTGCAACGTCACCCGCTACTGCGAGCTTTTTTACCTATAGTTTTCACTGTACAATTATGATCATCTGAACTGCTTCAGCACTTCATTTTTTATACACGCAACGTCAAAAAGAAAGATCGATCTTTTTCTTGGTCTCAGAAGTGTCACAAGTAACCGCCAACTCCAACTCGCGTGATTTCTCTTTTTCTTGCATTTTTTCAGCAATCAGGAAAATCAAAAACGCAAAGGCAAGAATGAAGCTTCTGAATAAGTAGGTATGCTTGTTGGAAAGAACAGCAATATTTATTACTGCGCGTTGAGACGGACGAAAATGTTCTTTCTCTCGAATTCGATTTTTACCCTTTTTTATATTCAAATTCGTCTTTAACCAACAATCTATAGTTCTGTCAGTGTCGGGTGGCCCCGCGTTAGCAGTGGGACTAACACATATCCAACACAAACTTGTACAATACGTATAAAGGTGCCGCAATGAAGAACCTCCCTGATATTAACCGATTTTATAGTAATTATCAAGGGCTTGTTAGTAAGCAGGACCGTTTACTCGACGTGGTATTCAGGGAACAATAAATTATAGACAGATACATCGAGGAGCTGTTTCTAGCATTTTACTGGTGGTCTCCTCCGTTTCATTTTGTTCACCGGACTGAAGAATGCAAATTGAAATTAGCTATGTCGATGAGAGTCACGTTTTTCATCCGGCCTGTTGATTAAAGCTTGTGTCACAGGACAGTCGCCGTAAGTGAGAACGAGAACGACGAATAAACAACGGAGACAAAAGGTAGAGGTAGTGCGCCAACAGTCGTGCCTTCCGCATCTCACTTATGTTTTACAGGAACGTGTTCACGACAAGCGCAGTGCTCTCCGTTTGTTCAGGCTCTCTGTGGCGTATGCCTAGAATGAATAACGTGTCTGCGTGTGCACCGAAGATATTGTTATTTTTTTAAAACTTTGCAAAGCATCTTTTGTGATGGAGGAGAAGTAGCTCTCGGCTAGCGAATGGAGCGTAGTCTACTCCGCGCTATCTTGCAACATATCTGCTAGCAAGTCCTTGCATTTTTTGCGTCTTCCTCATCGGTGTTTTTTCCTCTGTGCGTTTTTTCTTTCAGCGCTATATCGCTCCGTGAGTCTTCTCCTTGTGGTTGCGCGTTTTTTTTTCACTGACAGGAGGTCGAGTCACGACTCACTCGTCAGAAACCAAACCGGGGGAGCGCGGCACGCACGAAAGCATCGCTCACCAAGGTAGTAATGAATTACATGCAGGAAAAGAGTCGGATTCCCTCCGATTACGATCGGCTCGATAAATTGATGCTATTTTCAACGCACAGAAGGCAAGCGCATCCGTGTGGCATTGCAATTGAAGGATTCAATATCACAATTCCACATACTCAGTCGCATTAGCATTCTCAGTTTCATCTCATTGTGAATTGACACGTCTTCAGCAGGTTAGTTGGTTCCCTTCTTTCCTGAATTGTTCTTCGAGAAGGCGCGCACAAGTATTTCCGGATCTGACGAGCTGTTGTGAAAGACAAAAAAATTATGGCGGAGCAGATCAACATCACTCCTCGTGAGGAGCAGGGCTCAAAAGAGTCCGTGCGGCCCTCGACGGATTCTGGATGTAAGGGAGGTATCGACACGGTGTCGGATTGGTTTGATAAGGCCTTTGACGAAGTTGGGCAAGCGTACGGTCGCCAGGCGGTGCGTCGGCCCGTCGCGTGTGCGTGTGCAGGATTTTGGGTCTTGCTCCTAACCGCCATCCCCGTCTTGGTCAGTCTGACGCAAACCGACCACAATGGGCGCCCGATGCGCAGTATTTTTTGTTTTTCTCTTGTTTAGAATACGTTGAGCAATACACGATGTCTGGGCTCCCGCAGTTCATCCGGCCGAAACCGACATGTCGCTGCTGTCGGACACGATCTACTAGAACATGAACTGACTGTAATAGAACTAGGACTTGGCTATTTTATCTTGCACTTCCACGTAACTACAGGCCCCGTCAACAAAAACCGCGGATTTGCGTACCGCTCTGACTACAAAATGTGGTCCCCAGTCTATCGTAATGATTAGCGCACTCGCCCCGAAGTTCCTCTATCAAATTAATATTGCTAGGCTCTACTTTCGAGCGAGTTGTAAAAGCAATTGCGTTTTGCATGACCATGACAAACATTTGTGTGCGATATTCCCCTTGCACTCCTGGAACTTTAGCAGGACAGCTGGCCGCTGATCCTCGTCCATGATGGAGGATACTGCCATACATAAATATTTTCGGTGTGATGAACAGGGAATCAGTTATTGTGATGAAGCTCCACATCAAAGCAGATCGTCGCCCTTTTTGTTCGTTTTCATTCCAAATTTGTTTTTCATTTTCTGAAATGGGCATCGGCAACAAACATTCCATAGACAGACACCGGCTGATGTTTCTGAGGCAGGGTGGGGCGCGTCTTTTCATCACCATACGGTCTCAACTCCGCAGGCGGAACGCTTGGATCGCGTGGAGAAGTCGGCCCAAAAGATGCGGAAGGATATCATAATGAAAAACGCTCCGACCTTCGTAATAAAAGCGAAGATCAATCATACTGCTGCATTGCTAAAGTTCCAGATAGCATCCAGAATCACGCACGAGCTGCGATTTTTCCTTTGTTTGCAAGCTTCGCGACGAGCAGCAGCTGCTCTGACACGACAAATATCTCGGCCTTCTCCTGTGCCTCTCCGTCGCGCGTCTTATCGCACATTTGCACTGCATTCATGTCGCTCTTGTTCCTTCATGCTCATGCAGGCCGATATGACTCACGGTGATGATTTCAATCAAGAAACATCACGTCGCAAGCTTTCAGTTGTACAGTAGCTTTTCATGAGAAAAGGGGGATGCTTTTCACTTTGATAAAAGAGTACCTGGATTCTGCGGCGCATAAGGCAGCCGTGATCGGCTTCACGAAAAATCCCGATATTGCCTCGGATTTGAACCATATGACTGAAAAAAAGTGTTTCATCATTATGACCATTTTGCAGTTGCTGGATTCGCATGATGAGGGAACTTGTAGCTTCGCTCAACAAAGAAAATCTGCCATGCCCCGCGCTTCCCTGGAAAAATGAAGACAGAAAAAAATAGGATGATCTGCTGCGTTTCCTGCCGACAACCGACCAACGAACACAGGAGGCGTGGGTATCAGAAACACAATCGCATGCCCTGCATTATAATACTGTTTATGAAACATGAAACAAGCTTTTCTCCTTCCATATACCAGGAATGCAAAGATCAGGAGAAGGGCAAGGAAGAACAGTTTCTGTTTCTCCTCTACCGGAAAAACAACGGCGTCGATTTGTGCAAAACGGACAACTTATCCCGCAGACATCTATAAGCTAGATAAGTACTTGTCTGCCAGCCCTCACCAGCAGCTGATAAACCTGCTTACGTACTCGCTTTATCGTAGCGGGTGGCTCTCTGGGAGAGCAAATCAATACTCATTGTGATGCATCATTGACATCTCGAAATAAACAAAGGGCGATGCATGTAGAGCAGACCCACGTAAGTAGGTAGCCGCTAGATTTCGGCGGGATACAGCGTCGACAAGATCTGGAATTGGGAACAGTACGTTAAGAAGCGTGTCACGAAGGAGGGAAAGGGGTAAAATTTTCTTCCTGCACCATATTTTTAACACACTGCTGATAGATATCATGCGTGCCCGCACAATGCACGACACTACAAACTGTTTACTCAATGGAAGCACGTAAGAATAAAGCAGACAGGTCTGATCGTGTTCGTGAATGATAGCAGTATATTTATAAAGATCCACGACATCAACACCAGTCGGCAGAAGTTCTAGTAAAAAGCGTTGTACTTGCTTTTATGACTATGACGCAACAGGTACGCGTATGGCCCGGACTTCTGTCCGCTCAATCCTGACATGAACATCGGACCCCGCATGATGGCCCGAAATGCAACCGGCTGGAATGGAGCTGCATCCAACATTTTGTACCATAAGACCTTCTCAAACGTTACAATCTCAAACGTTACGGTTACAATTGAGTCTGGGATTTGTCTTGTTGCATGATGAGCATGACAGACTCGCAGAGCGTTCCACTTTCTGCAATACAAATTTCGCCCGATTCTACTGCGGTTTGGAGCTCCAAAACTTGTCATGCGCAATCCTGTGGGAGTTGGCTAGATCACGCACTTCTTGCATCACAGACTTCCATACTCTGTTGTAATGTTTGAGATTGTAACACTTGAGCAGGTTATATACCAGACCCAGGGTTTTATGGAGCCATGTGACAACTACAAAACCGCAGGGCATCCCGGCTACCACGAACACAAAGCGTGCGTGTTGAAAGGTCAGAGCCCCACGATCAAACTATCGCAAGAACTGCCCTTGTCTTCTTTACTGTAAGTACTTGGCGAAATGCAACACAGATGCACAGGCCTGAGTGAACAAGAAGTAGAGCATCTGTTTTACAACAGTGGCATGTCAAAAGGCGAATAGATACCGCAACAGGAGAAAAATCTATCAACACTTGCTTCTTTCGCAAGTAGGTACTAACTTGTTCTTCAAGATCTCGTCTCAGGCAGAAAGGACTATACTAGCTATTCCTGCACGGAATCATGACGACAGTTCTTCTTTTCATACGCCTGCGAGTGCGAAGACCGTTCCGCGTGCACGACAACGTAAGAACTTAAAATTGAAAACTCTGATGCCGCAGTAGTTTATTCGCTTTTGGTTTTGGATGAAGAAGGAGAATGAAATACACATCCTCTTCCTCGTGGTGAAGATTACGATTACCCTGTTAGAAACCTGCATCATAAATTATGATTGCAGAAACTCGACCTATTGGGGTGCGACGCGACCAGATGTCCGGGTGTGCAAGACCACGGCGGACAGCACGTGCATCGACGACAGAGGGGGCTACTCTGCGAGTGCCTGCGTCCGCTGCGCGGAAAAAGATTCCAACACGCCAGGTCTCACTGCAAAAAAGGGCGACTCCTCCACGCCGGGAACTTGTCTCGAAGACATGCGCGTCGGCTTCAACAGGTTTCTCACTTTATTGCTTCGTTCATTCATTCTAATACTTCCTCCAATTTTGGTTTTGCTTTTGTCCTCATTATTTATTGTACCAAATCCTGCTGCTATGCTATTTCTACCCGGCACGAAACCGTTGCGACGTGGTGAGCCACAGAAACCTTGCTGGTTCTGGAAATGTGGATGCACAATTTAGAAGTCACAGTCAGAAATGAAACTGATTCTACGAACTTACTGCTACCGCAGGGACCAAATGCCGCAGGCCTTTTGGTGCAGCAATTTGGTATCACATTGAATGAAAATGATCTTCCTCGTCATTCAATTTTGTGGTCGTAAATTAAATGGCGCATTCCTTGTGTCGTGTGTATATGATTCATAAGTGATAAATTCTGAGCGCAGTGCTAGAGATAACCTGACGCGCCGGCAAAAGGAACGAGGGGCAAGTAGCGCTGCCACCTAGTCTTCGTTGCGCGCTCGTCAGAGGCTCAGCTACCGCTACGCATCGATTGATATACCGTTGGTGCAGAAGATGAGTTGGGATATTAAAGTACCTGCAGGGGCAGGTTGTGGCTAGTTGCATGTTTTTGTTTTAATATTCTTACCTTCAAATAATTGGTTGCTTTATTGAAGTGCAATGCATGGACTTGCCACTGCACCAGTCTGGACGGGGGAGATCCTTTTCAAAGCAATAGTTTGCGTTTTTGTCGCCCGTTGGGTTGATGAATGCCGTCGCCTACGTATCATTTGCAAAACGGCCCCTACTTACTCCCCATCAAGTCCTTTGTTTCTGGCTGCACTGTATAAACCAAATACTTACATCAAATTTCCGTATTTAAATGCAAGAAAATATGCATGTTGATGGTCTTTTGATTATTGTGCAGCTACATCATGGACATTCACATTTTCTACTACTTAACGTCGCTTTAGGTGCTGTAAACTCGTGGCGCACCAGCGCACACGCCACACAATCACAAAGTGTGTGAGTGCCGTTCGGGTGCGACCCTGCAAAATAGCAGCGAGCAGCAGAAGTGATATGTAATGTATCGTTCTTGTAGTTCTCACTGCGGTTGTTGTGGGGAAGGACAGGGGCTTGTCGCATATGATACTAGAACTTCGACGCCTCGGTTGACGACCCCACGCACTGGGCCGTGATGCTCCGACCCAGTCCGGATCCGCAGGACCCCGCTGCCGCGGAAACCCGTGCGAACAAATACGGTCCGGTGATCAGTGACAGTCACTACGGCGCCTCTACACTTGGGCTGCTCCGGGAGTTCAGTTTCCGCCCAGTGATGGCGGGCTTCATGACAGACGTGGTGCTCTCTATCACAGAGAAAAAATTGCACGTCTGCCTTTAGCTTTACCAGATTTGTGCGTAGTTGAATAATTTGCATTCTGTTTTGCACGTGTACGAGTTCGCATTAGTATTTTGTTTTTGGATATATGTTTGAATTTCCGCGAATAATGTATGCCCCGCGATTTTTCGCTTAGATGTCCGAAAATGCCTGGCCTTAGCAAAGGGAGCCACGACCTATGGCCTCAGGGATGCAGGCTGTTCCTGCCCCGCAACGGGGAGAGGGCAGTTGCGTGGAGTACAAAACTCTTTACTCAAAATCAGCAGTATCGCTTTATCAGGTTTGAAGAAAAATACGCCATTCGTTTTCTCTGGCATATTTTCCGGGACCCACCGAGACCGACGGCAGGAACTGGTGAGGAATGGAACTTGCGACCAGTGTATCAACTGTAAAAATGTCTGGGTCTGGAAGAATTCATGTTTGTCATGGTTGTCTGGCATGACTCTTAAATCTGTCATGCACGTTACCCAAGAGCTCCGTTTTTCTGTGATGCAGAAGGGCAGTTTGTCATGCAGAATAGGCAACACCTAGGAGCTCAGAAACTTGTCATGCTGAGCCAGCATTTGTAGCCTCATCATGAGACGCCAACCAGCATCACAAGTTTCCAGACCCAGACATTTTTACTTTTGATACAGTGTCGCGCCGAGCTCGAAACAGCGTACGTCGCGGACCTGGACCGTTTCAACGGCAGCTACGTCGCTCCCGCGGACTCGTGCAGTGACTGCCACAAGGGCGGCGACGACGCGTGTTACGGCTGCGTCGCGGGCGGCGCGGGCGGGCCGCTCCCCCCGGGCGCAGATCCCAACCTCGAAAACACCAACCGCGATCCCGCCCTCCCGGGAAACCAGAACGTCGCCGAGTGCATGGGCTACACGACAGAAAACGACTGCTGGACCAACGGCTGCCAGTGGTACACGTCCACCTTCCTGGCGGCTTTCACCAACGCAGGTGGGTTGGACCCGGCACACTGGACCCCGGCTGGTGCTGCCACGGTATCCCTTGTGGAAAAGTGCTCGTCACCCCCAGACTTCTCGTGCCATTTCGCATGATGCCCAGAAAAGAATGTGTCTCGTGTGCGGCGGCCCCTCGACGGGCATGTGTAGTCGTATTTATTCTCGTGCTCATGCTTATTCACGCAGCCAGGGCCACGGTAGCTAAGCACGACTTCTACTTCGCTTACCCACATACACATTAGTCATGACTCCCACCACTTGAACTTCTTGACACGTAGTGCAGAAGAATTCCCATTTTGAATCTTGGGTGGCGTCGCTTTTGCGCACGATACCTGGGCATTTGTCGTCTATGCATTGTAAATATTTATCTGGATCTGGTTCCACAGTGGAAGCAAACGTTGTGCTTGTGATGCTCGGTTGGCATGACTGTGATGTATCGTCATCCTCGATGTGTTGTGGTCACGCATGTTGACACGACAACGGTGCAGTTGTTTGCACGCAATTGCTGTTCATGCTTAGCTGCGTACTGATCGCTTGTGTGCAGAGAGCATCCACGAATTGACGTAACATGCTTGTTCAGGCGCCAGATCAATCTTTGCCGTCTATAGCGACCGTGCGTCGACGACTCGCGCACTATTTTTCGGCATCCGGTGGTCACCTTGGCCGGTTGCGCCGTCCAGGATACGGCCTGCGCGTGTGGAGTGAACTCCGGCGGCTATTGTGAGGAAAAACGTACCCACACCAGAGTTGTAATGCAGATTTGCAAAGACAGGAAGACCTGTAATGCGCATCCCCATGAGAGCCATTCCCAGTCGTGTTTTGGAATTTGTGATGCTGTGAACAGGATGAGCAGATGAATCTGTGATGCGGATGCACTTGCTAACCTGCACTACACTGCATAGTGAAGCTTGTCACGCGTGACTCACAAAACTCCTGGGTTTGTGTTGCAAAATCCCCATCCTGACTCTGGTGTGGGTACGTTTTTACTCAGGATAGCGGCTGCGCGATCGCCATGGCCTGGGATGTCGCTTCGCGGGCCTGCCCCCATGTCTGCCCGCAACATATTGGCAGCGCCGTTTCGATGAACAACAAAAACTGTGCCAGTTCGGGCGTGAACCCGGACCTCCCGCCCCGGAGCCGCACCATGCTCCGGAGGCTGAAGGACGCGCAAGAACAACAGAGCACGACAAAGACCTCCTCCGCCGAAACCTCCACGTCCGCACGCAAGTTGTCCGTCGCCCCCGCTGTGGCCGAGGGTACGGCTACGCAGGAACAGTGCCAGGCCTGCCGCGAGTACGTGACGCAAGGCCTGCCCGCGAGTCGCGACAGCCTCGATGGGGACGGTTCCAAGGTGCGCGACACGATGGCAGCCAGTTACGAGGCGGAAAACTGCAAGGGGTTCCTGGTGGCCATCCGCATGCGCGCCGAGTGCGAGCTGAACCACCCCGACTGGCGCCGTATCTCCAACAACTGGACGCCGCCGCAGTTGATATCAAATGCAACAGTGTCTGGGTCTGGAAGAATGCAAGTTTGTCATGATGCTTGTCCGGCATGATTCGACGAGAATCTGTGTTGCATAGGCACGAAAAGACCCTCTTACCTGTCATGCAAAAACGCAGCTTGCCATGCGGAATACGTAAGACATGGCAGCCAAAAAATTTGCGATGCATAGCTGCGTACTGCAGTCCGGCTATCATCCACTTTTTGCATCACAAGTTTCCAGACCCAGACACTTTTACAATCCATAGCTGAAGGACCGGGACGATTGGGTCCGCGAAATGATTAGCGAGTACAACGAGAACTACAAGTATTCAATAAAAAAACACCCTCACAATCACTTTTGCACATTTTTGCAATACAAAAATTTTTGTCATGCGCAAAAATGCATCACAGTCAAGAGTTATTGGTGATTTCCCTTTGTGTTTTTGCAATACAAGAAAAATTTGTCATGCGAGAGAAATTTCTGGTGCAAAACCTCCTAAATGTGATTGTGATGGTGTTTCTTCCTTGGATGACAAGAAGGATCCCGAGACGGGGGAGAAGCTGGACGCGCCCCCCGCGGGCAAAACGTATGCGGGCGAGCCCAGCCGATGGCGCCAGCTGGAGGACGCCGGCATCGGGGTCACCATGTACCACCCCTACTTCCTGGGCCAGGAGACGACGGAGCTCGTCGTAGCGGAATTGGCATCCCTGTCTCTGACCTTACGCAGGAAAAAGATTTGTTGCTTTTCATCTTCGATCTGTCCTTTATTTCTAATCTGTGCAGCTCCAGGATGGTCCTGGCAGGACGCCACAATGTCTCAACATGCATGGCCAGCGACACATCATGATACACAAGAAAACTCCACGGCCATATTAATCTTCGGCATGATCATATGTGTACGACGGACGAGCATAAGTAGCAGGCTTGTTCTACGTGGGAATAAAAGTAGTTGTGCATTTTCTACTGCTGCAGCACCGCGGATAAGTAATTCATTACGCTGATCGATCGATCCTGGCACAGCACCACCATGATTTTTTTTTCTGCATAGGTGTTTGTACTCATGTACTTCTTCCTGATCGCCGCCATCGGCCCGAAACAGTGGCGGCGGTGGGTGTTGAGCTCCCTCGTGCTGGTGCAGCCCTTCCTCGCCATCCTGCTCGCTATGTATCAAATGTAAAAATGTCTGGGTCTGGAAACTTGTGATGCTGAGTGGCGTAGCATGAGGAGGCCTCAAGTGCTGGCCCAGCATGACAAATTTCTGAGCTTGTAGGTGTTGCCTATTCTGCATGACAAATTGCGTCTCCGCATGACAGAAAAACGCTGCTCTTGGGCAACGTGCATGACAGGTTTATGAGTCATGCCAGACAAGCATGACAAACATGCATCCTTCCAGACCCAGACATTTTTACATTTGATACTATGGGCATGAGTGCAATCCCCTGGTGGTGGTGGGTGCCCGGTGACCTGGACCGGGACGGCGAGGAGGACTATCGAAAGGAAAAATCCCCCCTCCCCATATCAAAACTGAATTTCTGATGCTGGATTTGCTTACACAAATCAGCTTTGTATTGCAGAGAGGCACTGCGGCCACGTCCCCAGGCTAGGTAGGGGCGTATGGGTCTAGTTGTTCAGCATGGCAAACGGCTCCCCTTTAGGCCCAACAGCATGACAAGCCGCTTCCATAATATGGCGAGCGCTTCTGTCCTTGTCTTCTTGCAAGGCAAACGTGATTTGTGACCTCAAATCAGCAACACAGATCTTCGGAGACATACCTTTTCAATATGGGGAGGGGGGAGTTTTCCTTACGATAAGGATATGGTGGTCCCCACCACCGTGCTCACCGCCCTGGGTCTGCACTTGATGCTCGCGGTCGTCGTGGATTACGACATTATCCTCGTGCGGGCGTTCGACCGCATCACCAAGATGCTGCCGTTTGAGGACCGGGTGGCCGTGGCCGCCGGGTACGCCCACCGAACCGTCTCCGTGTCGATGTTGGTCGGCGTCGCGGCCTTCGCCCTCGGTTCCTTCGTGGATCTCCCGGTGCTCACCTACTTCTGTTGGCAGTCCTTCGTGGCGATGATCGGCCTGTACGTGGGGATGTATTACAAGGAAAAATGCCCCCACCCCCAGCTTGGCAGCATTTGTATTGCAAACCCTTCCAACAGAAACATTCCCCGTCTTGCATATCTCAGCATCACAGATTTTCGATGCTGAATAGGTCAAATTTGTGTTGCGAAGCAGCCCAACAGCAGCCGGATCTGTTATGCACAAGGCACCTTGCGCACCCAGATTCTGCATCAGAAACGCTCGCAATCCTTTGATGCAAGACAAAAAGCTTTCATTTGGAAACTTTGCATGACAAATTGAGGGGTGGGGGCGTTTTTCACTGTAATAGGATGTTCTCCATGTTCCTGGCGACCATGGTCATGCTGGAAAAGCAGGACCCCGCCAACGCGCAGTATCAAATGCAAAAATGTCTGGGTCTGGAAGATTGCCAGGTTTGTCATGCACATTTTGCATGACTCCTGATGTCTGTGATGCATTCCCTAGCATCACAGACTTTCTGAGGGCTTCCTGATGCCTATACCGCATGACAAATGCTCTTTCCGTGTAGCAAAACTTGGACCCTCTTTGCTGCTCATGCAATACAGATTTTTTTAGAATCCAAAATCAGCATGACAAGTTGGATTCTTCCAGACCCAGACATTTTTACAGTTGATACGCAGGAGGAAAACGTGAAAAATCTGACCGCAAAGTCGACGATGAAAAAACTGGTGGTGAAGAACTCCGCGGACATGAAATTCGCGAACGCGCTCTCCAAGCCGGTCATCGTCGCGGGCATCTGCGTCGTGGAGCTCGCTTTCATCTGCCTGTACCTCTTCGGCGAGCCGTTGAAGGCCGAGTTCGAGGGGAGCCGGTACCTGCTGCCGGACAGCAAGGTGCGCGTGTTCACGCTGAAGGTGGACGAGATGGGGGGGCTCCCGGATCCGGTCTCCGTGTGGTTGCCGCCCTCGCATATCGGCCAGTACCACAAGAAGGAAAACCGCCAGTACTACATGCAGGTGATCGACCAGATGCGCGCCATCCCGGAGGTGAAGGCCATTGACGCCGGCCTGCCGAGTCTCTGGTCCTGGTTGCATGAGTACGAGGCGCAGCTCCGGGGCGTACAGGGCTTCCAGGGCTTCGAGAAGGCGCAGGACCCGGGCTACAACGCCTATTCTGCGAACTACGACACCACCGCCGGCGAGTACCGCCCGGCCCATGCGTACGCGTCCACCTACGCGCACAAGGGCTGCGTGGCCTGCCCGCGCATGATCCGGTCCGCCTACTACGATACCGCTTTGCGACTCCCCGACACCATGACCGACGCCCAGATTGACTTGATTTTCGCCGCCCCCGCGGCATTGACCAAGGAGCACAACGGCCCCTTCGTGCAGTTTTTGGTCAAAGACGTGGATTACAGCGTGCCGGGCCTCGAGTTCTACTCCGGCGGCCAGGGTGCCGCCATCACGGTGAACAGCGCCGCGTCGCTGGCGGACGCCTTCCAGGGCACTTTGGCCTCGGACGGGTTCCACATCGCCTCCGTCACCAAGGTTGCGCCCAGCTCCTCCACCTGCGGCGAGGTGCTGCGTTCGCTGAACCCGAAGCACGCCGACGAACGCTTCGCCAACGACACCTCGGTGGCCAGTTTCAAGTGGTGGCTGAAGTCCGAAGTGAACAAACTCAGCACCGGCGGCAAGCTGGAAATCTATCAAATGCAAAAATGTCTGGGTCTGGAAACTTGTGATGCTGGGTGGCGTAACATGAGGAGCCCACAAGTGCTGGCCCAGCATGACAAGTTTCTGAGCTTCTAGGTGTTGCCTCTTCTGCATGACAAACTGCGTTTCTGCATGACAGAAAAGTGGCGCTCTTGGGTAACGTGCATGACAGATTTGAGAGTCATGCCAGACACGAATGACAAACATGGACTCTTCCAGACCCAGACATTTTTACATTTGATAAAATCCGCTTCAAATCCATTTTCGGCGGCCGGTTCGCGACCGACGACACCTTCTTGAGCGACAAGGTGGCCTGCTCCAACCGGACGGACTACGTCGGCGTGCGGGAAGACTTCTGGGGTACGCCGGAGGGGGAGCCCTACTTCTACGACTTCGTGCACGACTTCTACGAGAACTGGGACCAGTACAAGACCTGCTGCGCCACCCAGTACCGCCCCAACACGCTGCTGGACAAGCGGGCGGGGATATTGAGAGGAAAAATCCCCCCTCCCCATATCGAAAAGGTATGTTTCCACAAATTTGTCTTGCTGATTTGATGCCGCAAATCACGCCTGTCTTGCAAGAAGACGACGCCACAGGCTCTGCCGCATTATGCAGGCGGTTTGTGATGCTGTTGGGCCTACAGCATAAACGTTTCTCATGCTAAGCGCCTAGGCCAAAACCTCTCTACTCAGGCTTGGGAGGAGCCTGAAGTCCTCTACTGCAAGACAAACCTGATTTGTGCACGCAAGTCCAGCATCAGAAACTTCCTTTTGATATGGGGAGGGGGGATTTTTCCTTGTGATAGGGGAAGGAGAACAAGCCCCACACCGCGGTCTTCCCCAAGGTGGAATCCGCGGCGGGCCGCATCCACTGGGCCACCTATGGGCAGAAGGTCGCCGGCCTGCGGTCCTCGATCTATCCTATGTAAAAACGTCCCCACCCCCTATGTAAAAACGTCCCCTTCGAAATTTCTCTGTCTTTAAATTTGGTCTTTTCCAGTACATAAACACCCCAGAGTCAAGATGGGGAATCGGCTAGACAATTCCGCAAGTTTTGGCTGTTTTGCATGACAAACTTGGACTCGTAGCGTAGTACTGTTTGAGATAGTTCAGCAGCGTCACAGGTCTAGCACATCTTCATGCTGATTGGAGCATAACAAATTCCACAACGCGACGAGATAACTCTTCTCATGGGGCTTCGCATGAGAAACATTTTCAGCATGCTGATTTGCATTACAGCTATGGGGTGGGGACGTTTTTAAATGCGATACGATCGTGACCTTCTTCATGAAGTACGACTTGAACGACAGCAAGCACCGCATCAAGGTGATGCACCTGCTGCAGGACCACCTGGAGAAGCACCGCAGCATGTACCCGCACCGCTGGGGTTCCCTGTCGAAGGATTCCGGCGGCGACCCGGACGGCAAGGCTGACGACTCGTTTGTGGTCGCCCGCTTCTTCCCCAACGCGGATCGCGATGAGAACATGAACGACTACTTGCAACACCACTTGCTCTTCGTCTACATCGCAACAATTATTTCCTGTGTCGTTTTCATGCACCCCTTCTATGGCACCTTGACGGCCGTCTTCTTGATGCTCACCATGATGCAAATCCAAGGACTCATGAGCGCTTTCGGAATGAACTTAGGTACAGTGAATAACTTTAACTTCTGTTCTTATTTAGCGTCTCTTGTACTACGCGCCGTCGTCGGCTCTGCACATCGCATGCTAACTATAATACGGTTAACGAGCATGGTACTTGCAGTGCAGCTGGACAGTGAAGAAAGAATCTGAATCGTGGCCGCAGCACCGCACTAACACAATTTCAATTGTCCTCCCGCGGCAATAGCTGCATGTCGTGGTCAACTTAATTTCTGTGTAACCTACCCACTCCACAGATATCGTGACGTTCGCGGTTTTGGTGATGGCATATCGAAATCAAAATCTTTTTCACTCCGGTTCACGCTACAGGCACACAGATACAATGATAGAGACGCATGGCTGTTGACAGTGATAAGTATTTATTCTCCGGCAAGGGAACGAAGATTTTTCTACTCTATGTAGACGAGTACTTGTTGTGTGGCAGGACGAGTGATAATGAAAGATTTTCAGTTTCATACGTTGATGGGCTTCGCGATTGAGTACGTGGTCCACATCGCGCATGCCTCTATCCAGACATCAATTTTGTCGGTGTACTGCTTTGCTTCGTATCTTGCATGCGTAGAAAATTCCCATTTTTGGCATGCCAGATGCGCCATGAAGAACAGGATTTACTTGCTTGATCGTGCCTGGCGGGACATCGTAGAGCGGCTAGGTTGTCGGTAGCTGCGAGCAGCGGCTAGGCAGTAGACCGTATCAAACTGCATCGATGGCGATGGGAATAAAGCGAGGCATACTAGTACAACTACCACGCTTTTTACATTGCACAACCGTCTTGCACTGCCAGGGTCGTGGGTTGGAGCGCACGAAAAACGCCCAGGAAGAAATGGGCCTGACGGTGTTTTCCGCATTTCTCTCCACCGCAGTTCAGCAGATCTATGGCGCTGCACAACTCTCTCTGTTCCTTTTCATTTTCAGTAAGTAGTTCTTCAAAACGCCAGCCCCAGCGAGTGCAGTTTTTGAGTCGGTTAGCTGCTGGCACTGTTTGAAGGATAACGTTGCAGAAAACCGAATAGGAGTAAGTTGTACAAGAACCCGTGTGTGACTTTCCGTAACATTTTTATGCACAAATTTTTGCATCACACATGGGTGGCGCATCACCTCTGTTGCTCGTCTTCATCATGCCCTTCACAACATGCATGCGGAGCAGGGGAAGTTCTGCAATCGGATAGGATTGTACTGCTGTTTATGAACTCCAGTTTGGTGTTCGAGACGTACTCCGGCACCATGATGTTGGTGATCATCAAGAGTGGTATGACCGGTTTCCTCCTTGTCCCCTCGCTGCTGGGGCTTCTGGACATGGGAATGGAAAAGTTCTTCCCGCAGATGGAGGGTATCCAGTGCAAATAATATATCTGGGTTTGGAAGAATGCAAGAGGTTCTTCGTCATGCTTGTCTCAGATGAAAACTTGAATCTGTAATGCGTGAACAGGAAAAAAACCGCACCGCTTGCCTGTCGAGCAAAACTGCAATTCTCCATGCGCAAAGCGAAAGAACGCAAATGAGCACAGAAACTTGTCATGCGTGGCTGCGTATAATTGCAGAGGTCCGCCCACCATGATTCACAAACTAGCATGATCACGAGGCGCGTTTGTGGTTTCAGTCGTTTTAAGCATCACAAGCTTCCAAACATATTTGCAATGCATAGAGGGCGGCATGGCGCAATCTCGGAGAAGAAGCTTGGAAAGCGTGGACGCCTATTGCCATGAAAAATCCCCCTTCCCCATATCAAAACGGAAATCTGTGATGCAGATTTGGGGTCACAAATCAGCTCTGTGATGCTAGAAGGCAAAAGATGCGGACTGTAGTGCTGTCTAGCGTGGGAAAGCCTTGCAACTCCAGGATGACAGGAGGCAACTGGAAGTGGGAAACAGCATGACAGATTACCTGCAATTTAGGCCGCAGCTTCGTCTCTTGGCCTTCTAGCAATACAAGTCGATTTGTGTACTCAAATACAGCATCACAAATTCGCGCATCTTCCGTTTCCGATATGGGGTGGGGGCTTTTTTCACTTTGATAACGCCCTCACCCCGAAAAACCTCGAAGAGCTCCAGAAGGTCGCAGAGGCCGCGTAAATTTCATCTGAACACCTGGAAATTTTTTTTTACCATCTTGCACGCTCCCAAGCAAGAAACTTGTGAAGCTTTAGATCAACAACTAAATCAGTAGGTAGAAGTACATTATTTTCATCGACTAGGCGTATCCGGAGAACCCGGTTCCACTGAAGACGAAAACAAATGAAGTAACGCCTGTGCACCACGCTTCGAATGTGCAATTGCCTGCGTTTCGGCAATATAAAGAACTGTGAGTTTCCTGCGCCTTTTTCTTGTTTCTATTTCCAGAGCTAAAGCAAACGGGGCACATAACAACACCATGACTTGTTCATCTAGTGCACAGATGCATGTAATAGAAAAATATACTAAAGTAGAAGCTTCTTATAAATAATTCCAATATTTATATTTTCAAGTTAGTTCTGCAAAAGTAACAACAGCAGTCACAAAATAAACAAAATTTTTAAGCACTCAAATCTGAAAAACAAAATCATTAATAAAACCACAACGACAACGCCAGAGCCAGTCAAAGGCGAAGATACAGATACGATGAAATATTAGATCAAGTAAAAGCATATTTGTTGAAACTGCTCTATTAGAAAGTGAAAGAATACTATCGGGATTACTTACCAAGACATCAACTCTCATGTTAGTGGTCCACTTGTTTGCCACTACATGACAAAGACCCCCTCGTCTATGCAGGTCCCGTGCCCGGCGATCCTGGGGCGGAAATTGGGGAAATGCCTAAGGGATCTTGGTACGGCAGCAGTCATACTGTACGCCGTAAACTACGGCAATACATGACAAAGACGCATGTCGTGGACGATGTTCAAAATAAATTGCAGACTCGATCCGTTGATTGTGATTCCAAATCATCATACATGCGATGGAAATTGATCAATGAGTTATGATGTGTGGTCGGAAAAAATAGAAAAAGATCATCAGGAGAGAACGTGACTCGAAGGTGTTGGTGGTGGGTTGGCATGGGGAGAGTTGTTCGTGTGGAGGGGGGGAAGGATTATATACTCGCCCTATTCAGACAGATCACTCAGACAGATGGTTGCCTATATATTCTCCCGGCCGGCGCCCGCCATCGGATCCAAGTGTCCGATAGCATGAATTAAGTATTGGTCATAATTATCCGCGAAATTTATCATCCGGTGGGACCATGAGCAGCACATCGTTTAATTTGTTATCCCATTCATATGCTGATCTTTCGTCAAATAGTTCGAATGGTATTAATCACATAACATATTACAGTAATCTTTCGGAATTCTTACCGAAAAATTTGGTCTTACTTTCGAATGGAACAGGATTGGATTTGATCTTGCCGTCGGGTTGTGTCTGTGGCGTGGGTCCTGGGATTGGGCCGATTGTCGGACCGCCTCCCTTCGGCACCTGGCAAACATGAGGGGGGCGAGCCGCTCGCTCCTGTCCAATGGCTTCCCGTTGAAGTTTCTATTTGTGTGAAACTCAACAACCACAACCTCAATTTGTAGAAGTTGTGAAGTCGGAAAATGAAAATGATCTGTCAAAAAGGGTGAGACCACCCCAAAACAATCATGTGTTTTTTTTTTTTGTGTGTTCTGGTGGAGTCAATTTTTTGATGAGATCTATTAATTTTTCACCCCTAGAAAGTCATTCAAGTGAGTATTTTCACATCGAATAATGAGACCCTGACGCTCTGAGACCTAAACCAACGAATCACGACGGCAGCGCGGTTTTCTTGTGTTTAGAATGAGGGGAAAAAAATACGCATAGCGTCGTGATTTCGCTTTGTGGATTTTTTTGGGGGATCCGCCCGCTCCCCGGGGATCCGCCTTCGCCCAGGGGATCCGCCCGTTGCCCGGGGATCCGCCCGCTCCCCGAGGATCCGCCCGCTTCCCGGGGATCCGCCTTCCCGCAGGGGATCCGCCCGCTCCCCGAGGATCCGCCCGTTCCCCGGGGATCCGCCTTCGCCCAGGGGA
>CAJINV010000037.1:6863-27326 GCA_905178155.1 Amoebophrya sp. A120
ATTAATATTTATATTGCTTGACTTCCGGGTTCTGTGATCACATACCCCAGACGACAGGTGACGGCGACAGGTGACGCCGAGAGGTGACGGCGACAGGCGAAAGGAGAGGCCAAACGACAGGCGAAAGGAGAGGCGAAACGACAGGCGAAACGACAGGCGAAAGGAGAGGCGAAACGACAGGCGAAAGGAGAGGCGAAACGACAGGCGGCGACGACAGGCCAAAAGCGGCAATTTCTAATGCGGTTCAGCACCAGCAGCAGCAACAACAAAAAAGCAAAAAGCCATTTATTTCCGAGAAGAAAAAAGCATCTCTTTTATTTTCAATATTCATGCGCAAAAAATAATTTAGTTTAGTCATAATATTCAAAACATCCATGATTTTTTTTATGATAATTATTTTTTGCGTGTGAATAAAAGAGCTGCTTTTTTCTTCTCGGAAATAAAAAGGGCTCGTGGTTTTTTTGTTGCTGCTGCTGGTGCGGAACCACGTCAAATAAAAGCTGGCACTGTTGGCCTGTCGCCGCCGCCTGTCCTTTCGCCTGTCGTTTTGCCTGTCGTTCTGCCTGACGCCGTCGCCTGTCGCCTCCACGTGTCGCCGCCCCCTGTCGCCTGGGATGTCTGATTACAGTTACAGAGCCCGGGCGTCTAGTCAGATTCGTTTTTTCTTCTCAGAAATAAACCATAAAGCTGCGACTTCCGCTGCAGCAAAGAAGTTCGAATCTATTTCGAGCCTGTTTGCCATGCGCAAAGAGGACTTTTTGCGCAGCTCTCTATTTTTCAAAAATAGAAAAGCCTTCCGGGTTCTGGTAACGCATACCCCCGGACACACAGGGTGACCGCGACAGGTGACCGCGACAGGTGGCCACGAGAGGTGACCGCGACAGGTGTCTGCGGCAGGTGGCCACGACAGGCAAACACCCTCCCCCCACTAGCGCGCCGCGAACTAAGTCACTAGCTACGCGCGCCGCGCCTGGTGTGATGCGGGGGGCGGACGTTCCTGGCCAAGAATTCCTACGCCGCGTCCATCCTGCGGGAGACAGGGCAGGGGCGTAGAAATTCCATACCGCCCTGGAAAAGAAATCCGGTCCCAAGGTTGCTTTTGCGCGACACAGATCGGAGATTTCTTTCCCCGGGCGGTATGGACTTTCTACGCCGCGCCCTGCGGGCTCCACTCCAGGGTAGGGGCGTAGAAATTCCATACCGCCCTGGAAAAGAAATCCGGCCCCAAAGTTGCTTTTGCGCAACACAGATCGGAGATTTCTTTCCCCGGGCGGTATGGACTTTCTACGCCGCGCCCTGCGGGCTCCAGGGTAGGGGCGTAGAAATTCCATACCGCCCTGGAAAAGAAATCCGGCCCCAAAGTTGCTTTTGCGCAACACAGATCGGAGATTTCTTTCCCCGGGCGGTATGGACTTTCTACGCCGCGTCCTGCGGGAGCCGGGGCAGGAGCGTAGAAATTCCATACCGTCCTGGGAAAGGAATCCGGCCCCGAAGTTGCTTTCGCGCAACACAGATCGGAGATTTCTTTTCCCGGGCGGTATGGACTTTCTACGCCGCGTCCTGCGGGAGCCAGGGAAGGGGCGTAGAAATTCCATACCGCCCTGGAAAAGAAATCCCGTCCCAAAGTTGCTTTTGCGCAACACAGATCGGAGATTTCTTTCCCCGGGCGGTATGGACTTTCTACGCCGCGTCCTGCGGGAGCCGGGGCAGGAGCGTAGAAATTCCATACCGTCCTGGGAAAGGAATCCGGCCCCGAAGTTGCTTTCGCGCAACACAGATCGGAGATTTCTTTTCCCGGGCGGTATGGACTTTCTACGCCGCGTCCTGCGGGAGCCAGGGAAGGGGCGTAGAAATTCCATACCGCCCTGGAAAAGAAATCCCGTCCCAAAGTTGCTTTTGCGCAACACAGATCGGAGATTTCTTTCCCCGGGCGGTATGGACTTTCTACGCCGCGTCCTGCGGGAGCCGGGGCAGGAGCGTAGAAATTCCATACCGTCCTGGGAAAGGAATCCGGCCCCGAAGTTGCTTTCGCGCAACACAGATCGGAGATTTCTTTTCCCGGGCGGTGTGGACTTTCTACGCCGCGTCCTGCGGGAGCCAGGGAAGGGGCGTAGAAATTCCATACCGCCCTGGAAAAGAAATCCCGTCCCAAAGTTGCTTTTGCGCAACACAGATCGGAGATTTCTTTCCCCGGGCGGTATGGACTTTCTACGCCGCGTCCTGCGGGAGCCGGGGCAGGAGCGTAGAAATTCCATACCGTCCTGGGAAAGGAATCCGGCCCCGAAGTTGCTTTCGCGCAACACAGATCGGAGATTTCTTTTCCCGGGCGGTATGGACTTTCTACGCCGCGTCCTGCGGGAGCCAGGGAAGGGGCGTAGAAATTCCATACCGCCCTGGAAAAGAAATCCCGTCCCAAAGTTGCTTTTGCGCAACACAGATCGGAGATTTCTTTCCCCGGGCGGTATGGACTTTCTACGCCGCGTCCTGCGGGAGCCGGGGCAGGAGCGTAGAAATTCCATACCGTCCTGGGAAAGGAATCCGGCCCCGAAGTTGCTTTCGCGCAACACAGATCGGAGATTTCTTTTCCCGGGCGGTATGGACTTTCTACGCCGCGTCCTGCGGGAGCCAGGGAAGGGGCGTAGAAATTCCATACCGCCCTGGAAAAGAAATCCCGTCCCAAAGTTGCTTTTGCGCAACACAGATCGGAGATTTCTTTCCCCGGGCGGTATGGACTTTCTACGCCGCGTCCTGCGGGAGCCGGGGCAGGAGCGTAGAAATTCCATACCGTCCTGGGAAAGGAATCCGGCCCCGAAGTTGCTTTCGCGCAACACAGATCGGAGATTTCTTTTCCCGGGCGGTATGGACTTTCTACGCCGCGTCCTGCGGGAGCCAGGGAAGGGGCGTAGAAATTCCATACCGCCCTGGAAAAGAAATCCCGTCCCAAAGTTGCTTTTGCGCAACACAGATCGGAGATTTCTTTCCCCGGGCGGTATGGACTTTCTACGCCGCGTCCTGCGGGAGCCGGGGCAGGAGCGTAGAAATTCCATACCGTCCTGGGAAAGGAATCCGGCCCCGAAGTTGCTTTCGCGCAACACAGATCGGAGATTTCTCTTCCCGGGCCGTATGGACTTTCCGCGCCGCGTCCTGCGGGAGCCAGGGAAGGGGCGTAGAAATTCCATACCGCCCTGCTTGCACAAGAAATCCGGCCCCAAAGTTGCTTTTGCGCAACACAGATCGGAGATGTCTTTCCCCGGGGGGTATGGACTTTCTCCGCCGCGTCCTGCGGGAGCATGCAATGCCAAGGCAGGGGCATAGAAATTCCATACCGTCCTGGAAAAGGAGTCGAGTCCGGCCCTACAGTTGCTTTTGCGCAACACAGATCGGAGATTTCTTTCCCCGGGCAGTATGGACTTTCTACGCCGCGCCCTGGCCTGCGGGAGCCAGCCAAGGCAGAGGCGTAGAAATTCCATACCGTCCTGAAAAAGGAACCCGGCCCCACAGTTGCTTTCGCGCAACACAGATCGAGGATTTCTTTCCCCGGGCGGTATGGACTTTCTACGCCGCGCCCTGCGGGAGCCAAGGCAGGGGCGTAGAAATTCCATACCGCCCTGGAAAAGGAATCCGATCCCAAAGCTGCTTTTGCGCAACACAGGGCAGAGATTTCTTTCCCCGGGCGGTATTGACTTTCTACGACGCGTCCTGCGGGAGCCCAGGCGAGGGTGTAGAAATTCCGCGCCGCCCTTGGAAAAGATATTCCCTCGCAAGGCTGCGATTGTGGAATACAGAGCGGGCATTTCTTTCTCCGGGCGGTATGGAATTTCTACGTCATCACCCTGGCTCCTGCATGAGGCGGTGTAGAAATTCCCTACCGTCCTGAGGACGAAGTCTCGCTCCGATCTGTATTGCACAAAAGCAATGCTGCAGTCGAGTTTCTTTTTCAGCGGCGGCTTCGAATTTCTACGCCATCGCCTTGGCTCCTGCAGGAGGCGGCGTAGAAATTCCATACCGCAACGAGAGGGAAGTCTCCGACCTGTGATGCACAAAGGCAGCTTTAACTTTGAGACCGGACTTTAACTTGAGACCGGACGTTTCGAATTGTCCGCCCCGCTGCCGAAGGAACACCCTGCGCCCGGCTGTAGCGCTTCGCGCACTAAGCCACTATGCGCGCGCCTGATGTGAGGCGAGGCCGAGGGGCGGACACTGTCCGCACTGATGCCGAACACCCTTCCCCCACTACCGCTTTGCGAACTAAGCCACTGCGCGCGCGCCTGATGTGAGGCGAGGCCGAGGGGCGGACACTGTCCGCACTGATGCCGAACACCCTTCCCCCACTACCGCTTTGCGAACTAAGCCACTGCGCGCGCGCCTGATGTGAGGCGAGGCCGAGGGGCGGACACTGTCCGCACTGATGCCGAACACCCTTCCCCCACTACCGCTTTGCGAACTAAGCCACTGCGCGCGCGCCTGATGTGAGGCGAGGGACGGACTCTGTCCGCCGCGATGCCGAGCAATGTTCTCCCACTCGCGCCACTAGGGGTGCGCACAAGGCCCCAGCGTGGGGACCCTGTCCCCACGCGTGGACCTTGTTTGTCATGCAAAATGACCATGACCCGCCAGACGATCAAGCTGCTTCGCATGACAAATTCTCGGAGGGCTAAACAGCACTGTAGTCCGCGCCAAGCCTGTAATGCAAGACGCGCAAGATTCTCCCTCTTATCTGTGCTAGTCTTGCATTACAAATTCATGTAACAGTTGAGAATGTAACGTTTGAGAACGCCATAGAGCAAATCTTGTCGTTGTAACACTGTTGTTTTTCTGACAGACACTGCCGCTCTATGCAAGAAAAAAACTGCGTAAGTGTAACTCTGTAATGCAAAACATGCAACAGAGTTACACCTGTCATGCCACACAGCCATGAAGTCCTTTTTTATGTGTGTTTTCCCTTACAAGCCACGCATGACAGGTTTTCTCTGTCATGTAGAGCATATTTGTGATGCTGTCAGCCAAAGAAAGTTACACTAACACAGTTTTTTTCTTGGATACGCTCCCCGTAAAACGTGATGTTGTAGATCGTGTAGTTGATCGGGTGCTGGTTGTCCCAGCTTTTCAATACCTGGTTCGAAATCGGTTCCCTAACCGACTCATTTTTCTCGTAGATCACGTAGCAGATCTTCGGGCTTGTCGTGGAGTTCCGTAGGTACAAGAAGTTGCTCATCTGGTCCACTCTGTCTGTTGACCAAATGGAAGAGACTTTGGCGTAGAGCAGCTTCCTATGCATTGCAAAAGTATCCTATTCGTACTCGTATAAATGCATTACAAACTTCCTCAGCATGAGAAAAAAAATTTGTAATGCTGCTACCTTAAGAACAACAAGACTTGTAATGCATGACTGCAATACGAGTGCGATACTTTTGCACAGGATACTTCCCGCCAGGCTGCACTGCGATCTCGTACGCCTGTCTTGCTTCGTCGAAGGGTCGGGTGATCAGTCCCTCCTGGTTGATGTAAGTGTAGTCATCGAAAAAGATGCATCGGAAAAGTCTCGTGTTGTATCGCAATCTGGTAAATGGAAAATCGCAATCTCGCAATGACAGGTCTGATTCCAAGACCTGAAAACGCATGACAAATTCCATTTTTTTTCTAGCATGAAATTTCTCATGCGAAAAATTCTACTAGAAGTACTACACGATGCTTTCGCACTGCATAAAATAGTCAATCATCCCTCCCGGAATTGTCCTTCTACTGTCCGAAAACACCGGTCCCACAATCCGGACCGGGACAGCCGGCCCTAGTGCGGATATGGCGTTCTCAAACGTTACACTCTCAGCTGTTGCATGAATTTGTAATGCAAGACTAGCACAGGTGAGAGGGAGACCCTTGCGCGTCTTGCATTACAGGTTTTTTACTGCGGATTATTATAGTGCTGTTTAGCCCTCCGAGAATTTGTCATGCGCAGCTGCTTGCTCGTCTGGCGGGTCATGCTCATGATGGTCATTTTGCATGACAAAGCATGTAACAGTTGAGAGTGTAACGTCTGAGAATCCCATAGCGGACCCGTAGATGTTTTGCTGAGGGTAAAACGTTTCGGACAAACAGGATTCGTAGTATGCATTGCAAACATGTCTGGGTCTGGAAGAATGCAACTTGTCATGCTAATTCTGGATAGTGCGAAAATCTGCGTTGCATGATTGCCAAAAGCTGCTCGCTTTTGACCAAGCTGAGAAGGATTTTCTCATGCCAACGAGGCATGATAGAGGTCGGACAGGATCTGTCATGCTGGGTCATGTATGACAGACCTCACGCGTCACGGAAAACCTGCATGACAAGTCTTCCAACCTTCCAGAACCAGACATTTTTGCATTTGATACGTACCCGCGGGTGACTAGTTCGATGTAGTCCTGGTAATTCTTGTCTTTCGTCTTGTTCCACACGGTGATTTATGGATTGCAAAAGTGTCTGGGTCTGGAAGAGTGCAAAGTTTGCCATGCATGTTTGCATGACCCACGATGCTTGTAATGCATGACTTAGCATCACAGATTTTTAGAAGGCTTCCTGATGCCTATTCGGCATGACAAATGCCCTCCCCGCGTAGCACAAACAGGATGCCTTTTGCTGGTCATGCAAACCAAATCTTTTTAGAATCCAAACACAGCATCACAAGTTGCAACCTTCCAGACCCAGACATATTTGCATTTGATATGATCTGGTAGGACAGATCCGCGGTGAGAGTTGTGTCGTCAGAATTGTTGTCCTGTGCAAAAGTATCGCATTCGTAGTAATTGCAGTTATGCATTACAAGTTTCTTTCTTAAGGTAAATCCACATGACAAATTTTATTTCTCACGCTGAGGGAATTTGTAATGCATTTATACGAGTGCGATACTCTTGCAATGCATAATTGTAGCAAGCATCCGCCGCTGGAACACCGAGAAATTGCTCCTGAAACAGCTCAGCACTTGGTGTGGTCAACGCCAAACTGGACTCCTCCAAGGTCTTCGCGTTAATCGTTATTGCAGAGTCTAACAATGGCGGAAGGTTTTCCCGGGTTTGTTTCGACACGTACCGGGACTTTGTCATCAAATTGCTGAACCCCTTCAAATCGCCGCCCGCGATGCTGTGAATTGACCAGGCGCGGAACTGCTCGTAGTGGGTTCTTAACTCAGATTTCAACTGCTGATCGGATAATTTCTGCTGCGGTGACTGTTGTTGCGTCGTGAGTTGCTGGAAAAACTCCATTGTGATGTTGGGGAGCTGAAGGCTGTCTAAAATCGAGTCCTGCAACGAAGATCCTGCACCCGCTTGCGCGTGCGGTTCCGCCACGAACTGGGAGTAGATCAACCAGTCCGTGTAGGGCTTGTTCGCGAAGAAGAAGTCCTGCTGGAGCGAGAAACCCTCCTTCGGGCACATCGAATAGGCCCGAATTACGTCGTTCTTCCAGCACTCGACGACGCACTCGTCGGGCGCTTTGAGTCTGATGCTGTTGTTCACGTTCGGTAAAGGTTCGTAGCAAATATCGGACAGTGGTGGTGGCATGGCGGCTGCTAGTTGTGCTGCTGCTTCCGACCGGTTGAAGGCCAGCGGGTCGGGGGTCGGGCTGGAGCCGGACCCGACGTGCGGGGCCGGGAGGTTGCTGTGCGTTGTGGAGGTTGGACATTTAGGATTTTGGTGGACACGCAGCTTATAGTAATGCTGCTCTTTCTTTTCAAATAGGGCAGGGCGCGAGCGGCGGCGGGGTGTTTATTTCATTCAAAATTCTTGTCATGCATCATCACTTCTTCGTTCATTATGGGCAGGCGCTTGGTTTTCCGCGGGGCTTTTCTAAAAGAGATCTAAAAGCGCGGAACTAAGCCCTCGCGCCTCGTCACGGCGTCCTGCATTGCGAGGGCCCCTAGTGGGGGGTGGGGATTCCACCAGGGGGGCGCAGCAACAGTTGATGTGGATCAAAAGGCGCGCCGGGTGCGGCGCCGCAACATACTAGATTCGCGCGCGCGCACTAATGGGGAGGGGGTTGCAGCAGAGCATCTAGTTGGACTAGGCCCGCGCAGGAAAGAGAAAAATCGAAGCACCGAGCGGGGGTGGCGCGGCTCAAGCAAAAAGCGAGCCGGCGGCCGGGCTTCGTGAAAGAACAGCAGCACAAGAGCCGCCCGCCCGCGCAGAGCTGCGGCGGCTGGCTGCTAATTTTGGGAGAAGTTGCAACAGCGTCAGCGGCTGGCTGCGGAAAAACCACAAAGCCAGAAAAACAAAAGAACCCAAACACCCCCGAGACCGAACCCCATCCCGAGACACCGACCAAGAACGCCCCCCCGCACAACCAACCCGAAGGAAGGAAGCGAGGCGAGGCAGAAGGCGCGGCGTCTCGGAATGGGGATCGATCCCGGAGGTATAAAAGTTCTTAGTACACCGCGGCGCCAAAAGGCGCCGCGTGTCTAAAGAACTGCAGAGCAGTAAACGAAAAGCCGAAACAGGAAAAAAAAACGAAAAACGAGAAACAAAACCAAAACAACAAAAGACGAGATCCCATCGCCATTTGGCCCAAAAGCAGTGCGGTATTAGTCTCGGTCAGCCAGCTCTGTAAAAGAAAACCGACTTTCGTTGCCCGATCCACATGCATACATTTTTCATAGATGGGTCGAGCATACCCTGGACCCTAGTCGCTCATCGCTTTCTGCAGCACAAAATGCGACACGGTCATACTTGAATTCCATCAATGCTTCATGCACACATGGTTCTATCGCTCAGACGCGCACCTGCCTGTGAATCATTTGAGTCGCGCGGACATTGACAACAAGACAGACAGATTTGAAGGTGAAGAGTGACGTCAAAAAAGCAAAAATAAACATGAAAATAATGACGGACAGTGGTGAATAAGTGTGTAGTGCTCTTATATCAGCCAGCAGACGCACTGATCTCTTTCTTTCTCGGTTCTACGCACTACGCTGATCTCTTCGTCAGAATCTCTTCAAGGAAAATTCATCTGATCCAGTCTGTTTCGGAAAGAAGTGTGAATCTTTTGGCTCGGAAATCTCTATATCGCAGTACCGCAGGAGAACATCAAAGTAAAGCTCTTTTTCTCGTACGTACTTCTACCGTGCAGGTTTTGAAAATACACGCTGCTAGTGCTGCTACGCCTACGCCTAACGCCGCACGACTTTGACTTACAAAACACCATTTACTAAAATCGACATTATCATACCTGAACCTCGGCGCTGCAGCGTCCCCAGCAACTCCATCCGTAGATGCGGGTACAGAATCGCCAGTAGCCGTCGTCAGCATCCGCAGCACCCTGGAACTCGAAGAACCAGTTGCGTTCGCCGCATCAGTGAAATTGCACAGCTGTGTGATGTATCAAATGCAAATGTGTCTGGGTCTGGATGAGTGCAAATGTTTGTCATGCTGCTCTTGCATGAACTAGGAGGTCTGGCATACCAGGCCTGGCATCACACGTCCTGAGAAGGTGTTCCAATGCCTAACCCGCATGACAAATCTCCTCTTTTGGAGTCAAATTTTGCGCCGCCTTTGCTGCTCATGCTTGACAGATCTGCGTATTGTCTGAAATATGCATCACAAGTTGCAATTTTCCAGACCCAGACATATTCGCAATGCATATGATGTTCATCGTCAACTCGGCGGACAAATTCGCGGAAACCAAGCTGGTGTAGTTCAGATACACCGAGCAGTAGAAATCCTCCACCTGCTCCACCTGCGTCTTGCACCTTTCCATCCGCCACTGGTGTTCCAAATCCTTGACGCAGAATTGGTCATTCAAACCGTCCAAACTGGTTTTCAAATTGCTGTCACATATCGGAAGAAAAAAGTGTTTACAGTTTACACATTGCGTTGCAAGAACGGCAACACAGACAACCTTTCTCATGCAGAAAATGCTTTGGATCCTCGTTTCCTTCCTGTTTTCCCTTATGATCTTTGCATTGCAAGTTTTATCTGTCGTGCAGAAAAAACTTGTGATGCTGAAGTTACAGCAAGTGTGTAACTGTATACACTTTTTTCGCGGGATATCACACTTCGACTCTTCAGTCTCAACCCCGTTCAGAACCAGATCGATTCCAAACCGCTCCTTCGTGATGGTGGTTGTCTGCTCAAAATTGTCCGGCTCAGAGAAGTCGTAGACGCACGGAACTTCGGAAAACCAGGGGGTGGCGTTTTGTGACACCGCGTATGCATTGCAAAAGTAACGTACTAGTAGTAATTGCATTACAAATTACCTCAGCATGACAAATGAAATTCGTCATGCTGTTTTACCTTGGGATGGAGATTTGTAGTGCATGTTTGCAATCACTACGAGTACGATGCTTTTGCGCAGGATACTGCAGTTTGTGTTGCCATTTCGGAAGAAGTATCATTGGTCTCGTTCGTGGCGTTTGATGAATCGGAAGCAGAATCGCCGGGACTATCAAACGCAAAAGTGTCTGGGTCTGGAAAGTTGCAAGATTTGTCATGCATCTCGCGAACCACACTCATGGTCTGTAATGCAGACCGAAGCATCACGATTTTATTTTCAGACCTTCGTCATGCCTCTTCCGCATGAGAAATTCCCCTTTTGCCTACCAAGAATGGGGTAACTGTTGCCGTTCATGCAACACAGACTTCCTCGTGATCCAGGTTTCGCATGACAGGCTTCATTCTTCCAGACCCAGACATATTTGCAATGCATAGGAGCCGCCACTTGTCGTATTCGAACCGTTCGTTGCGTTTGAACCTGTAGCTCCACTGCTATCTGGACCACCAGCAGCCCCAGTTGCGTTTGTCCCGTTCGTAGCGTTCATATCCTCGTCGAATCCGGAAGATGAAGGCGCGGCTGTTGTCGCGTTCGAGGCGTTTGTTGTGTTCCCGAAATCAAAATCGTCATCATCGACCAGTCCTGTTCTGGAATCACTGCTGACGTTGTGACACACGGTGTAGTTGCTGCCATTCGTCTCGTTGGTCCCGTTGAAAAAGGTACAGTTGTGTGTTGGGGAAGAACTCGCATCAGAAACACCGTCGCCCGCAGCTGTGTCGTTGGTCGCATTCGCAACTCCAGCGTCGTCTGTTGCTGACGCGTTGGAAGTTGCGTTTGTGGCGTTCGAGCCACTAGCTGTTTCTGATATGGAGAGAAAAAAGCTTGTCACAGGCACTACCTTGCAGGTTTTGCATCAGAGCTTTTCTTTGTATTGCATGAGCACTAGGGAAATCCCTTATGAAGTTTGGCTGTGATGCATTTTTACGCATGACAGAAAATTTTGCATTGCAAAAATGCGCATGAGTAATCGTGACGAACTTTTTTTGTTTGATACCTGAGACTGCAACTCCACCACTGGCATTTGAGGCGTTGGTAAAATTGTTCGCAGTCGAAGATACACCTCCGGCGCCACCAGGATATGCTGTGCAAAAGTATCGCATTCGTACTTCTAATTGCAAATATGCATGACAAATCTTCCTCCTAAGGTACAACAGCATTACAAAGTCCTCTTTTCTTCTTACGAAAATTTGTAATGCAATTTATACTAGTACCCTACTTTTGCAATGCATACAGGACCTGTAGCGGAAGCTGTAGCTGTGGCACTGAGGTCTCTGTCCACACAAGTTTCTACGTCAAATTGCGGATCGGCGTAAGGATCGTAGAAGGGGTCCCTCGCGCTTGCCGAAGGATATGATATTAAGAGGAAAGATCCCCCCTCCCCATATCGATAAGGTATGCTTCCGGAAATTTGTGTTGCTGATTTGCGACCTCAAATCACGTCTGTCTTGCAAGAAGGCAATCCGACAAGCTACGCAGCATTGCGCAGGCGGTTTGTGATGCTGATGGGCCTACAGAAAGGACGTTTCTCATGCTAGACGCCTAGGCCAGAGCCTCTCTACTTAGGCTTAGTATGGGGCTGCATTCCTCTCTAGCAAGACAGATCTTATTTGTGTACGCAAATCCTGCATCAGAAACTTCGTTTTGATATGGGGAGGGGGGATTTTTCCTGTTGATATATGAAACGCGATGTTTTCTTGTCAGCGCCGGTTTGCAATACGTCCCCTCTTCACACCCCTTGCTTCCCCCGGGGTCCCCCCTGGCATATCTCCAGGCCTTCTCCGGGTTCCCCACGATCCCCCCCCTGTTTTCCTCCGGTTTTCCTTTTTGGTTGGGTGGATACTAAGACTAAACTACTTCCGACGAAACAGCAGTCAGCTCGATGCCGGTCCCGGTTCCTCGCAAGCGTATATTTTTGCTTTAGCACAACCACGGGGATCGTGGTTGTGCGATAAGTCAAAAAATTGCACCAGAACTCCTGAAACAGGCTCTGTTTCAGAGCCTTTCATGCTGGTACTTGCGAAAGCAGAGGCGACAAAAACACCTTGAAGAGAGACCAGATCCCAGCCGAGGCAAAACAGCAGTCAGCCCGTTGCCGGTTCCTCGCAAGCTTAAACTTTGCTTTGGCACAACCCCGGGCCAATCAATCAAAAATACCTAGAAGGCAGACCAGGTTCCAGCTGAGGCAAAACAGCACTCAGCCCGTTGCCGGTTCCTCGCAAGCCTAAATTTTGCTGTAGCACAACCACGGGCCCGCCAAAAGCACCTAGAAGGCAGACCAGATCCCAGCTGAGGCAAAACAGCAGTCAGCTCGTTGCCGGTTCCTCGCAAGCTTAAGCTTTGCTTTAGCACAGCCGTTAAGGATCGGCGTAAGGATCGTAGAAGGGGTCCCTCGCGCTTGCCGAAGAATATGATATCCTGAGTAAAAGCGTCCCCACACCAGAGTCAAGATGGGGACTTTGCAACACAAACCTAGGAGTTTTGGGAGTCACGCATGACAAGTTTCAGTCCGTAAGGTAGTGCAAGTTAGCAAGGAAAGCCGCATCACACATCGATCTGCTAATCCTGTTTACAGCATTACAAGTTCCCAAACACAATTGGAACTGCCTGTCATGGGGTTGCGCATCACAAATGTTCCTGTCATGGCAAATCTGCATGACAACTCTGGTGTGGGTACGTTTTTACTCAGGATATATGAAACGCGATGTTTTCTTGTCTTCAGCTCCGGTTTGCAATGCGACCTTTCTCTAGTTTCCCCCCTGCCTGTCTTCTGCAGCGTTTTTTTTCGCGATTTGTGATCCGCGGACGACCTAATTCCTGTTTTTGTGCAAAATCTGCTTCCAAAGAAAGACCGGCAAAAGCGCCATCGTATCTCTAGAAACAGCTCCTGTTTGTCACCCGTATGATGCAGGAGCTACAACACCTGAAAAACATAAAACAACACCCGCGGGCGGCGGCATGCTCATTTTCTTTGTGTGGGTAAACCACCAGGAAAAAGCAGCATCCACGAGAAGTCTTTTTTGCTATCAGGTGGGGGAACCGCTCTGGGAAGAAAAGCTGTCTGTCTTCTGCAGGGCTTTTTTTGCGATTTGTGATCCGCGGACGACCTAACTCCTGTTTTTTGTGCAAAATCTGCTTTCAAAGAAAGCCCGGCAAAAGCCCCATCTTATCTCTAGAAACAGCTCCTATTTGTCACCCGTAAGATGCTGGAGCTACAACACCTGAAAAACCTAAAACGACACCCGCGGACGGTGGCATACTCATTTTCCTGGTGTGGGTAAACAACCAGGAAAAGGCAACATCCACAGAGTGTCTTTTTTGCTATCAGGGGGGGAACCGCCCTGGGAAGAAAAGCTGTCTGTCTTCTGCAGGGTTTTTCTTTGCGATTTTTGATCCGCGGACGACCTAATTCTTGTTTTTGTGCAAAATCTGCTTCCAAAGAAAGCCCGGCAAAAGCACCGTCGCATCTCTAGAAACAGCTCCTACTTGTCACCCGTAAGATGCAGGACTGACAACACATAGAAAACCTAAAACGACACCCGCGGACGGTGGCGCGATCATTTTCCTGGTGTGGGTAAACCACCCAGAAAAAGCAACATCCACAGGAAGTCTTTTTTGCTATCAGGGGGGGAACCGCTCTGGGAAGAAAAGCTGTCTGTCTTCCGCAGGGCTTTTTTGGCGATTTGTGATCCGCGGACGACCTAACTCCTGTTTTTTGTGCAAAATCTGCTTTCAAAGAAAGCCCGGCAAAAGCCCCATCGTATCTCTAGAAACAGCTCCTAATTGTCACCCGTAAGATGCAGGAAAAACAACACATAAAAAACCTAAAACGACAACCGCGGACGGTGGCAAGATCATTTTCCTGGTGTGGGTAAACCACCCAGAAAAAGCAACATCCACAGGAAGTCTTTTTTGCTATCAGGGGGGGAACCGCTCTGGGAAGAAAAGCTGTCTGTCTTCCGCAGGGCTTTTCTGGCGATTTGTGATCCGCGGACGACCTAACTCCTGTCGCTAAGTTCCAACTCGCGCGTGTAAATGCTGTAATCGAAACCCAATTGTTCTCCAATGCACGTGCTGCACTTTCAATTCTGTCCTGCAAAGGAAACCACATGACAAACTGGCAGCGACAGAAAAAACTACTTCACGCCCCTCGCCATAACACCACCTCCCCGTGCGCCGGCACTCTGCAGACCGGGTACCGCTCTCTGACCGTCGGTTGCCAAAGGCAGCCGTTCAAATTTTGGCTCGGCCACGATTTCAAGCAGCAATCGTAGTACCGATTCAGGTGGCAGATGTTATCGGAATAGCAACTCTTGCTCTCGATCGGGCAGTTGGCGAATTCCGGCGTCAAGTAGTTCGTATCGATCAACACAGTCGTGTTGGTTGTGTTGCTGAAGTTGTAGCACAATCTCGGCTGAATTTGCGTCTCGATCACGTTGTGCTCAGACTGTTCAAGCCTGCTGGAAAGCGTCGGAATTTCCTCTGGATTTGTATTGCTAGCTCCGGTGCTAGTACCTCCAAACACGTGCCTTGCCAAATCGCTTCTGGTCAAGATCAGCTCTGGCTCGATTGTCACGTTGCCATTGGTCACACTCCTGTCCGCGAAGAAAAACCTTTGTAGCAAACGGCTCCGCTCGTGCGAATTTGCCGGGAACAGGTAGTCGAAAACCCCGGTGAGGACTTTCATTTCCTCGGAAACAATTTGCTGTGCCTGATTTTGCTGGCTGCCTGATGGTCCTCCACCTGGCCCACCAGAACCTGATGCAGAAGAGCTGCCCGATGATGTTGACCCTAGAGCATCCACGCAGTGCTGATTCAACATAGTCTGTTCCTGTTCCGTTAAAGCCGAAACCGTCCTCGTACTTCCATCCGCCTCCACAACTTGCTGCGTCTGCAAAACCTTCACGGCAATCGTCTGCACCTGGGAGTTGGACGTCGGCGCTCCTGTTCCTGCAGTCATTCCGAACAAAACGTTATCCAGCCCCAGCAACCTTGCGATCGTTTGCTTTGCGAAGGTTAAATTCTCCGCGAGAGTCAAGCGGACCACATTGCACATGAACTGTTTCACCTCATCGTTCACATCGAGATCTGTCATGTTGAACAGCTCAGTCGTCACCGAAGCCGATTGTGAGAACACAGAATCCCCCCCGTAAAAGTCTTTCAATTCCGGTAGTCTCTGTTCCAGAAACTGCAAGAACCCTCTCGCCTGCCTGCAACGCGGGATGTCCAAGTCGTTCAGAAACATCGTCACGCGGCGCAGCATCGCATGGTCGTTTACGTTTTCGAAGATCAGCATCTGGTCCGTTAAATCGTCCCTGTAGCAGGTCTCCATGACGGGCAGGTACCTGCTGTTCAACACTGCATCGGTGGATAATAATTGCAGCGCGTCGGCGTTCACCATGTTGAAGTCCGTATCAATCGAGCAGTTCCCCGTCGCGTTCGGTTTCAACGCTGCGCCAGTCGGCCCCTCTAATGCGTAGAAGGCGTTGAGACCTTTTTTTAGAAGTTTATCGTAGGTTTGGGATGCTACGGTGCAGGAACTGAACCCTCGGGCGATGTTATCCTTCCAACATTTGATCCCACACTGCTATGAATTGCAAAAGTATCGTACTAGTACAAATTGCAATACAAATTATCTCAGCATTACAAATTGAATTTGTCATGGGGATTTACTTTGCGAAAAAGACTTGTAATGCATAGCTGCAATTCGTACGAGTACGATACTTTTGCACAGGATAACTGCAAAGGGCCACGGATCTTCACTTTGTTGACGAGTGCGAGGTCGTGGTTGTTTTCCAGCCCAGTTGACCATCAACTGTAAAAATGTCTGGGTCTGGAAGATTCTGACACTTGTCATGCACGTTTTGCATGAGCCCTGATGCCTGTGATGCATGCCCTAGCATCACAGATTTTTTGAGAGCTCCTTGATGCCGATTCCGCATGACAAATGCCCTCTCCGCGTAGCAAAAATTACATTCCCCGTGGTACTCATGCAATACAGATTTTTCTGGAATCCAAATGCAGCATCACAAGTTGCATTCTTCCAGACCCAGACACTTTTACATTTGATATTGACACAAACCTCGGATCCTCTCGCCAGACTCTGTCGTCCCCGAAAGTGGACAATTCTCCATTGTTGTCCAAATGCCCACTTTATCCTGTGCAAAAGTATCGCACTCGTATAAATGCATTACAAATTTCCTCAGCATGAGAAATACAATCTGTAATGCGGATTCAGCTTTAGAAAAAGATTTGTAATGCATGTTTGCGATAATTACTACGAGTACGATACTTTTGCAGTTCATACACTTGCGTACGTCCAGCAGACCGTCTGGTTCAAATTTTCCAGGGAATTTTTACACTCCGGAATCCCAAACATTACCTCGAAGGACTGTGGGCACAGTTTCGTGTTGTCGTGCTTGTATTCGTAGCTGTCGATGTAATTCGTCGCGTTGTCCGCGGCGACTTTTCCCGTGCAGACCGAGAACTTGACTAAGTTCGACACGATCACGGAAAACTCGTCGTATTTTGGGTCTGCTTCGTCAATGCACGGGTTGGTGTCCACCCCATTAGCGGATACTGCTAGAGAGGAGTCGGGGAGCCGCTCGACGTAGAGCGCTACTGCTGTCAAGGAGTCAACCTCGGCGTCGAGATTCATGATCTGCAGCTGGTCGATGGTTGCATTCAGACTAGTCCGCTGCTGGAGCAGTAGACTTATCTGCATTTCCACCGTCTCGTTGACAAAATGACTGTCGTTGAAGATCCGCAACTCTGCCGTGGAGTTCAGTTCCTTCGGACAGTGGTCAAAGCCAGAAGTCGTCCACCTGTGGTACCTATGCATGGCAAAGATGTCTGGGTGGTCTGAAAGAACAAGAACTTGCGATGCTAGTATGTGGATGGTTAGCAACATCCTCTTTTGAGTCACGCATGCGAAGTCTTTGTGCTACTACACCAGGTCCTCCGTAACCCGCATGACATCAAATTGCTTTTTTTCATGACAACCAAATGCAAATGGAACTTCATCCCCAGCAAATGCATGACAGGTCTGTTTGTCTTGTCAGCGAACCATGACAAATCTTGTTCACGACCCAGACATCATATTCTTGTAGTGGATAGAATTTCTTATCCAGCAATTTGTCCCGCAGCTGGTACCTATCAAATGTAAAAATGTCTGGGTCTGGAAGAATGCCAGACTTGTCATGCATATTTTGCATGACTCAGGATGTCTGTAATGCATGATCTAGCATCACACATTTCTAGAGGCTTTCCTGATGCCTATCCCGCATGACAAATGCCCTCCCCGCGTAGCACAAACTGGGCGCCTCTTGCTGGTCATGCAATACAGATTTTTTTAGAGTCCAAAGCTAGCATCACAAGTTGCATTCTTCCAGACCCAGACATTTTTACATCTGATAGTACCTGCAGCCAGACAACTGCACTATCAACTGCAAAAATGTCTGGGTTTGGAAGAGTCGGGGCTTGTCATGCACATATTGCATGATCCGTCAGGTCTGTGATGCTGGTTCTAGCATCACAGATTTTTTATTGAAAGCTTTTGATGCTAATTACGCATGAGAAATGCCCTCTCTGCGTGCCATGAGCTGACTCCTCCTGCTGCTCATGCAACACAGACATTTTTGGAATCCGTAGACAGCATTACAAGTTCCACTCTTCCAGACCCAGACATTTTTGCAATGCATATGCACGGTTGGAAAACACTTCCGACAGCAATCCTGATTCCGGTGCGTCGCGCACAGCTCGTCGCAGTAACAAGGCTGCACCTTCCGATTGCAGTCATACGTCGCGTAGAAGTGGATTTCGTTCGTCGCCGGACTCGTTCCGTTCACATCCGTTTCCGGGAACGCGTAGCAAAAGCCTCGGTACTTCCAGAACGATTCGCTGATATCTAACAGATTCGACTCCCCGCGATCCTTCGCTTCCTCCCTCGCTTTGAAGAGGTTCGCAACCTCTGATCCCAGTTTCTCGTGAAGATATGCGAGGGTGAGATTTCTCAAATTCATTTCGCTGGATGAAGTGATACTCGAATCCCCGTGCAGGTCTGCGTAGGTGTGCAGCCAAATTTCTGCCGCGGAAGTCGCATTGGCAACAGTGCTGTTCTCATCAAAATTAGAAACACTAACTGCCAAATCATTCGCAAGTACATCCGCTTCGATAAGCCTTCCCCGCCACTCCATCTCCGGGCAAGGTTCAAACCCGTCGGCGATTTCCGTTTGGAGACTTTCTGTAGTGTTTTCGATCCCTTTTTTGAAGACGATTTGCGCTATTTGGAAGTCGTGGTGCAATCCCTCCACTTCTCGAATAATTTTCTTATCTTCCCAGCAAATCGTTTCCGGAATCACTTCTGTCACGGTGGCTGTCACGTTACTTGTGACGTTGATCGGCATCTCGTAGAAAATCTGCACGGAGGCATTCACTTCTTGCTCCGTGCTGTAGGGCGAGATCGTTCCGTTTTGATCCAAACGGAACTCCAGCAATCGCTCCAGCAACACCTGTCTCGCGGTGTGGTTGGTGAAGTTCCGGTTTTCTTCTACTGTCTGCTCCATCGTTGTTGTCGTGATTCTGGTGATTTTCGTGGTTTCATTACAGGCCTTGTGCCCCCTGGTGACGTTGTTCTTCCAGCAGTTCTCCGTATCCAAGGCCCACTGACACTGCGGCGGCGACCGCAGGACGAAGGAACCGTGGATTTTGCTGACGGAAGATGCAGGTGTTGGACTGTAGACGGCCGGGCCGAGGGTGATCGTTGTCTCTGTCGTTTCTGAAGTGGAATCTTCTGCGACAGCGGTCGAAGCTGCAATCATCGGCTGATACATGCTGGTCAACGCGATCGGGGTGGTGCTGTCGTCGAAAACTTGGATAGAGCCGTCGCTGCCTACTGCTACTGTTCCGCCCGCTACCGCCGATGCAGTGTCATCGATGTTGTAAAACGCTTGCAAGCTGCGTCGCAGCTGCCGGGCAGCACTTTTTGAAGCAGGAGCGCTAGAAGAACTACCAGATGCAGCTTGCTGCCCACCAGCAGAAGCAGAACCGCCTGTCGTTCCATTGGTCGCGTTTTCATCAGCAAACTCTGTTCCTCCAGTTTGGCTCAAGTTCACCAACATTTCGAAAACCTGGTCGGTGGAGAAAACCTGCGACTGCACTGCGTTCCCTTCCGTCTCCTCGACATACATTTCGTTCATGCACACGCGGTATCAATTGCAAATATATCTGGGTCTGGCAGGTTCTGGCACTTGTCATGCACGATTTGCATGAGCCATGATGTGTGCGATGCATGCCGTAGCATCACAGATGTTTTGAACGGCTCTTGATGCCTATTCCGCATGACAAATGCCCTCTCCGCGTAGCAAAAAGACATTCCCTTTGCTGCTCATGCAATACAAATTTTTTTGGAATCTAAATGCAGCATCAAAAGTTGCATTTGTCTGCACCCAGACATATTTGCAGTTGATACTCGGCCCAACTCCGCACACTGCCCGTTCATCGCCGTCTCCGCGAATTTGCAGTCCTGCTTCGTCTATCCAGTGCAAACATGTCTGGGTCCGGAAACTTGTAATGCTGAGTTGTGGGTAGTGAACTCTCTGTAATGCACAGCCAAGCATGAGAAATTATACTTATTTGCGCTGCTTATTGTTGCGCTTTCCGCAAGACAAACTGCGTTTTTCATAACAAGCAAGCGGTTCGCTTCTTGGACACGCATCACAAGCTCTTCAGCCATGTCAGACAAGCATGACAAACCTTGCATCCTTCCAGACCCAGACAGATTTGCAATGCATATCGTCCTGAGCTTCATGCAGAAGGGCAGGTCAAACGCCTCGACGAATTCTGTCATGCAGAAGGTGTTGCCGTCGCAGATGTACTCGGAAATCCACTGCGTGTCCAGAAGCGGTAGCGAACCGTGGGCGATGGAAGGGGGGAGAAGGGGGTGTCTTCAGCGTTTTTCTTTTGTTTACATAGTGAAGCTCCTGCGCATGGTGCCGCGAATGACTGAAGAACAAAAACAAAAGTTGGGAACCCCTAGAAAAGAACCCCAAAACCTTGAGCACACACCCAGGAAACACCCGGGACACACCCCCGAAACACCCAGGAAACGGGTGGGAAACGGGTGGGAAACGGGTGGGAAGCGGGTGGGAAACGGGTGGGAAACGGGTGGGAAAC
>CAJINV010000037.1:47273-72933 GCA_905178155.1 Amoebophrya sp. A120
GTTTAGTTGTGTTTCCTGCGAGCCCCCCCCTCGACCCCCCCCCAAAAGCTGTAGCATTCGGCCCGCATGCGCGTTGGCGGGCTAGCCAGAATAGGTCCGCTAAATGTAAACTCTAAGTCCTGCTCGCGAGCATAAAACCTTACCGCATGTAATACGCCTTCTTTAACGATAAGAGCCCAAAGACGCGACCCTTTCAACATTTTTCCCCTGTTTCATAAATGTGCGCAAACGGTTTCGAATCGTCGCACTCGCTGATGCCGTACATCTTCTCCAACTCCCCTATGCAGAAGTTGTGTTCGCACACGTCCTTACTGTAGAACGCGAAATCGACGTAGGACGGATCCGGGATGATGATGTTCTTCAGCAAAACATGGTTTTTCGAGTCATCGCTCTTCTGATACCCAGGCTGGTGTCTTTCCTGTTCGTCGAAAGAGAGACCACTACCCGCTGCTGCTCCGCTACTTGATGTTACACCAACGCTCCTAGCGGAGTTTACCGTCTGTTATCAACTGCAAAAATGTCTGGGTCCGGAAGGATGGAACTTTTCATGCTCTCTTTGGATTCCAAAAATATCTGTATTGCGTAAGGAGCAAGAGGAGTCCAGTTTGTGCCACGCGGCGGGGCTATTCCTCATGCGGTATAGGCATCAGGAAGCCCTCGCAAAATCTCTGATGCTAGGTCATGCATTACAGGCATCATCGTTTATGCAAAATGTGCATGAGAAGTGTTCCAATCTTCCAGACCCAGACACTTTTGCATTTGATATCTGTGCGGAGTGCACAATGTTCGAATCCCGGTTCCACGTGACAGAATGCTCAAGCTCCTCTAGGTAACAGGGGTACTGAACATCGAGTTCAACAGCGGAAGAACTTGTGCTGGTTTTTCCGCTTGATGTAGTTGATGCAGCAGTTATTACTGGACACTTCGGAAATCTCTCCTTCAGCCCTGTCTGCCAGTCCGGCCCGCAACCTTCGAGCGGCCTTATTGCGGGCGGGAACGACTTCAAACAGCAGTCATTGTACCTCTGTAAGTGGCAAATCGAGTCCGAGTAGCAGGATTTCTGCGGTATCATGGAAGAAGCTGCAGCACCAGTCATGTTACTCGCTGCTAGTTGTGCTTGATACAGCTGCCCCTTCGTGTTTGCCGCTTTCTCACTTCTTTTGCAGGAAATTGTTTTGTGGTAGAAGGTGATCCGGAGAAGATCTTCGACCGAGCCGGAGGGGGATGTAATCGTCCCAGTTGTGACCGCTTCGAAGCAGACAGAGTGAGCAGAAGACCCTGGTGCGAACCGAGAGCCAGCAGGACTCTCTGTTGCGTTCAAACAGGGCGTTGCGTAAGAGAAACCACCCCCCGCATTCAACGGTACCGGTGAGCCGAACAACTCGGAGTAATCCGACGTGCCATTCTGCACGTTCTCAAACACGACTGAATCTGAGGTGGTGGAATCAGCACTCGCAGCGGAGAAGCAGAACGCGCTCGAAGTGGAAGGTGATCCTGCTCCCGCCGTGGCCGTTGCCAATTCTTCACAAGAAGAAAACCCCCTGGTCAGCAGATCCTTCCAACAGATATCATTTGCACAGGTGCCCTGCTCCGGGGATTTCAAGATAAACGCCATATCAGATTTCTTCCCGTCGTCGAGTTCCAAGCGGTTGAACTCGGATAAACTTGCTGCACTTGGTGATGCAGCAGCACTACTTCCTCCAGCAACCGAAGAACTAGCTTCATCCACCGTGTAGCTCCAGCACACGCTCGGGTTGCTGTAGTCGAACTCATTACACCTGTCTAATTTCGGGAAGATCGAGTACAGCTCTGTAATGCGGTACACCTCGGGTGGCGGAGGTGTTGTCGTCGCGGTCAAAGCTGATTTCGCCGTGAAATTCATCCGCGGCCGAACCGCCGACATGGGCATGACGTCCTCCACGACGAAGGACCCCTCGTGCCACCGTAAACTGATATCCGCAACAGCAATTCCGGAAGTTGTTGCTGTGTCGTTCGCAGGTATGAACTGCAAAAGTATCGTACTCGTATAAATGCATGACAAATTCCCTCAGCATGAGAAATGAAATTTGTAATGGGAATTTACCTTGAGAACAAAATTTGTAATGCATGACTGCAATACGAGTACGATACTTTTGCACAGGATAGCAGGCGCACTTCCGCAACTGTTCGGAACTTCGCGCAACCGCTGCTCGTAGGTTTATCGCAAGAAAAAACTGTTTCACTGTGAACTTGTGATGCAGAAAATGGATCGCAGAAGTGTGTGTCATGCTGCACATGCAAGACAATGGATTTCTAGCTGTGTTTTCCCTTAGGAACACCGCATGACAGCTTTTCAGTGTCATGCGTAGCAAACTTGTGATGCAGATTTTGCACAACAACCACAGTGAAACAGTTTTTTCGTGGGATAAGGTTGCTAACTTCTGTAATAACCCCGTGTAGTCCGGGGGAGTGACGGAATCCGGCCCGTACTCGGACTTTGGCATGCTGTTGTACCAAGAAGGGTGAACTTCATCGGAGCATTGGCAGAACGCTTGCTCGTTCGGCTGGTTGAAGGTGTAGTTGCAACCGAGGTCGACAGCGGTGTCTAGTGCGGCGCAGGTATCATCTGCACCGCCTGAAGATCCAGCCGAAGTTGCATTTCCAGAATGGTTACCGCCACTTGAATTCGTTCCTGTACTACTACTCGACGTCCCACCAGTGCTCATCGTGTTGTTTCCAGCGGGAAACGCTGCGACGCAAGACAACTGGTGCATCGCACAATAGCCACTGCAGGTCGGCTGGTAGGTCTTGTGATTCGTGTCGAGATATTTCCACGCGGTGAGGACCGTGCAGTTGCCGCAGAAGACGTTTTGTGATGCAGAACTCCCGGCGCCAACATCTTCAGTTGCTGCAAATTGGAACATCGAAGGATTGACGCACGGTGACTCGTAGGTGTTTGTGATAGCACTGGTTTGTCCGGCTTGACCTTCATCTCCAGATGAATTGGTAGTTCCATTCGCAGAAGAATTCCCGGAACTCGCAGCCGCTTTCGCCGCCGCTTTCCCGGAACTCGCAGCTGAGGATGCCGACGAACTACTCGATGTCGTGTTGGTCTCGTTCCCCGATGAGTTTGTCATGCTCGTTTCATTACCACCAGCAGCACTCGCAGCAGCCGCACCACCACCCTCTACCTCTTCCTCCCGCACATACCCGAACATTGGCAACGGAACGTCCCCACACTCGCAAATCGCGGTTTGAACGCCATCCGGGAACTCGTACTCACACCCAACCGGCTCCCCGTAGCCATACGGCGACCGGAAGGAACATGTCGGGTAGGTGCTGTGGCCCTCAGCCTCGTAGAACCCGTTCCTGCAGTACTTCCCCTGTTTTTTACAGTACTTATTGCAAGTTTTCGTGTCGGATTGAATTGTGTGCACCACTTTGCACTTCTTGCAAACGATATTCCTAGGGTTGATGAACTCATCGAACTCGTGCATCGGGAACAGTGGATTTTCCTTCTCGTCACACTCATCACAATGCCTCTGCACGTCCGTGAAAAACTTCGTGTCGCAGGTCGGGGAGTGTTTTAGAGCGAGGACCAATTCAGTGACCGATGGGGTTGTCGTCGTGGTTGAAGTGGACGTCACTGTCGACGTGCTGGTGATTGTAGTTGTGATCGTGCTTGTCGTAGTCGAGCTTGTCGTGGAAGTAGAGGTAGTCGTCGTCGTAGACGTCGTAGTGTAGTGCGCGTTGGGGCAGTAAGTCGATTCAAACCGCGCTCTTGTCCCAAACGCGCTTGTGCAGTAGCTCGCCACCTGCACCGGGTTGGATTCGATCTGACCCAAATAAAACGCACACCGCTCCGCAACGTAGTCGGACAAAATACTGCAAGTACATTGCACAGACAACTTGTTACACTCCGCCCTCACTTCCGACGCCCAGGTGTTTTGATTCACCTGCGACAACCTATGAAAGTGCACAACCCCCTCCCCCTGATTTGTATATGTATTGCATGAACAGCAATACAAACACCAGCACGCGTGGAGCCTGTGCATGACAAATTCACGCACCTAGTGTAGTACTGTTTGGGCTTCCGGAATCTGTCATGCAAACAATACCACAGGAAAGCGCTTGGATTTGGGGTTTTGCATGGCAAATGAGAGGGAGGGGGAGTTGTGCACTCTCATACAACCCGACCTGTGTGTACTCCGCAGCGAGCGTCAACATCGCGGTGTAAATGTTATCGCAACAGAAGGAGTACTCTCCGTGGTTTAGTTTTCGAATTGGGAGTCGTTTGGGGTCTGTTAGAGCTGCGCGGCGGTTCTCTAACTCGACGAGGACGCTGGTTGTACTACTGCTTGGGAACAACTGCAAGGACCTTCTGATGTGCGGAGGGGCTGGCGTAGTCGTATACACGAGCAAGTGCCCCGTCTCATGCCCCAATTCCACCGTCGGCTGGAAGTTATTCGCCCACTGCATCGTGAATTGCGTTGCGGGGGAGCGGCATTCGCAAATAGCATCACTACTTGTGTACTCGAACTCACACCCCTTCGGCCGGATCTCAAAGTGCTTGTTGCACTGCGATTGGGACTGTTGATTTTGTCCACCACCATCAGATCCAGCATTACCGTTTTCCTGTGCTGGCGGGGGAGCGACGAAGCTGTTTTTGCACAACAATCCAAGCTCGAGGCAGAATTGCTTGCAGGACGCAGGTTTTGAAACAGCCACCGGCAACTGATGCTCGAACTTCACGACCGCGCTGCAGTCCTGACAATCTTCGTGAACGGTGGCGAAGAGCGGGTCCATAAGTGGCGGCGAAAATGAACTACTGGTAGAAGATGATGAGGCTTCTACCCATTTGCTGCTGTCACAGCCAATATTCAATCTCTCGTGCGTCGTCAGCGTAGTTGTGTGATTACTTGATCCAGCTGCAGATGAACCGTGCGCCAGTGCTGCAAGCGGATCGATCACCTCATTCACAAACCCGCCTTCCATCCGCGCTTTCGTGAACCGCACTGCGTCTGCCAGATCGTGAATAGTTTTCACGTCGTGACTATTCCCGAGATGCAGCACAGCAGCCGGATTGGTTTTCGGCTCGAGGGATGCGAGAGTCGATTCCGCTTTCGTGACCATGATGTCGCGGACCGGAACGTCGCCGACGGCAGATGCTATGAAATCCTTATCGTGGAACAGCAAAGAACTCGCATCGTTCAGCCGTTCCAAAGCCTTGTTGCAGCTCGCCGCGATATCGTAAAAGGTCAGCTCTGGATTCTCATTGTGCTGTCCGATAAAACAGACGTCGTTGTTCTGCACGTAAGGATCTTCGTCCACAAGAAAGATGTTTTTGATCCGGATCTTGCTGCTTGATCTCGTCGCGGTCGTTTGTTGTTCCACAATCTCTTCGTAACACGGCTCTGGATTCAAGCCCTTGGTGATCATCGCGTCACCCGACGCGTGTGGCTGCCCGACCAAGTATCAACTGTAAGAATGTCTGGGTCTGGGAGAATCCAACTTGTCATGGTGATTTTGGATTCTAGAAAAATCTGTATTGCATGAGCAGCAAAGAGAGTCCAAGTTTTGCTACACGGAAAGAGCATTTGTCATGCAGTATAGGCATCAGGAAGCGCTCACAAAATCTGTGATGCTAGGGCATGCATCACAGACATCAGGAGTCATGCAAACTGTGCATGACATCTTCCAGACCCAGACATTTTTACATTTGATACCAAGCTGCAATCCCTTAATTTTGTTTTTATCTGGTTCGTCCAAGAATCTGCAGCAGCTACGACGCCACTACTGGTACCCGTCGCACCACCAGCTGCTTCACTACAATCCGACGCGAACTCCTCACTCGGGAAGCAACTCCCGGTGACTTTCCCGTGTGAAAACCCCGTCGCAACATTCCTCCGCAGACAGCAGTCGTTGAATCTCGGCCGGTGGCAGATACTGTCGCAGTAGCAGTCCTGCCGGTTAGACAAATCTAGAGGACAGGCGTGCGTGCCGTAGAAGAAAACGGTTTGATTCACAGAAGCCGGAACGTAGCAGGTCTGCATGATGTGGGTGTGGTTCGTGTCGTAGTGCGGGATGGTGAAATTCACGCGGAGATAGTCTTCCACTTCAAGTTGTTGGTCGAGGGTGAGGGACTGCTGCGCCGTGATGTAATCGGGGGTGACGAAGGCGAATTGGTCGAACAGCGGCTGGAGATATTCCGCCGGGCATAAATGGTATTCGTCAATAACCCGCTCGTAATCTTCGGCGGTTAGGTTCTGGAACATAATCATGTCGTCCACGATTCTGTCTTCTGGCTCCGTCCAGCAGTTCTCCGTCACATCGACATCCGGAGTTTGTGATACAGAACCAGCTGCAGAAGTGACATTTGTGTCGTTCACATCGTCCTGGCCATCGGTGTTCAGAGCACTTCGGTTGCTGTGATGTTGTTGAGCACTGTGATTTGTCATGTTGGAGCCGTTTGCGCTTACATTTGAAGTCCCGTTGGCGAAAGAAGTTGCGCCTACCTCGTCATCCGTGAAGTTTGTTGCGTTATCCACCTGGCTTGAAGCAGTAGCAGCAACCACAACCGGCTTCGGCACGTAGCACTGCTTCCAGGGCCGGACGATCCGCGGTTTCCAGCACTGCCACGCGCAGAATTCCGGCGGTTTCACGACTAAAGCTGTGGTAGAGACCCGTCTGTGACAAAGGAGGTTCCCATTAGTTGCAGCTGAGGAACTACTGTCGATAAACGACTCTAATGTGCTGGGTGCGTCATTGCCCAAAACATTCAGTGGAATTTGGTTCTCCGCTTGTTGTCCCGACGACATGTTCAAAACTTTCCCCTGAACCGGCTTTGCTTTGAAGAACGGCGGGACGTGGGGATACTCATATCAAGTGTAAAAGTGTCTGGGTCTGGAAAATTATGAGACTTGTCATGCACGTTTTGCATGACTCCTGATGTCTGTGATGCATGCCCTAGCATCACAGACTTTTTGAGGGCTTCGTGATACCTATTCCGCATTACAAATGCCCTCTCCGCGTAGAAAAAATTGCATTCCCTTTGCTGGTCATGCAATACAGATTTTTTTGGAATCCAAATGCAGCATCACAAGTTCGGATTCCGCCAGACCCACACATTTTTGCATTTCATAACTCACCCTCTGTCACCACGTACCCGTAGCCCCAGATCAAATCGCCGTCGGAATTTTTGATGTTTTTGTTCGAAAAGTCCATGCCGTTCGCCTTGTCTAGGGTGCATAGAGGGTTAGAATTCGGGTCGAATTGGCGGCTAACCCCAGTCTGCTGGTAGCAGGAAACTATGCATTCCAAAAGTGTCTGGGTCTGGAAACTTGTGATGCTGGGTGGCGTATCATGAGGAGGCCACAAGTGCTGGCTCAGCATGACAAGCTTCTTAGCATATAGGTGTTGCCTATTCTGCATAACAAACTGCGTCTCTGCATGACAGATAAATGGGGTTTTTGGGTAACGTGCATGACAGATTGCAGAGTAATGCCAGACAAGCATGACAAACGTGCACTCTTCCAGACCCAGACACTTTTACATTTGATAGAAACTGTCGCTAAACCAGCACACTTCGAATAAATCGGAAACCCGTCCAACATGTACCCGAGGAGACTGCAAGGTTTTACCTTCTCACAATTCTTGCTGCAGTGCTCCTTCTGCCCCGATTGTAAATTGTGGTGGTGATAGAAGCAATCCGTGTTGGAATGCCCCGAGCAGCCGTCGAAAGACCTGGGGTTATCCTCCTCCTCACTGAACAAAAACGCGCCGGTCTTCAACACCCCGATGATTTGGTCTCTAGGCGTCTTCACCATCTGATACTGATTCTCATGTGGATAAACGTCCGGGAATAAAGGAAGCTCAAATTCATACGGCTGCTCACAAACAACATTCCCGTTGGCGTTTTCCGGTGATCTTTTGTGATGGTAGACGTGGATCGGGATCCCGTTGGTCTTGATTTGTCTGATTCTGTTCCGGACGATTTCTTCACTGTATCTGGACTGCAAATGGTTCCCGCAGTCCCGGTGATTCGGTATTCTGTCGCAGGTACTTGCACTTGGGATTCGTGGGGTTGTGATAATCGCGCCGCTCATTCCCATCGCGATATTCGCGCCGTAAGTGGTTAAAGCGGTTCTGTCCTGCGTGGCCCGGTAATTGTCTACCAAGGAATCCGCTTCTTGCCAACTTTCTACATAAGGTCCGAGAATGTAGTCCCTGACAGAGATCGAAGCGTTTGTGTGGTCGTAGAGGTAGTCGTCGTAGCAGGGGAGCCCGTTTTGCCTCGTGAAATCGCTGCACTTCATCAAATTTGGGAGCACGGAATGTGAATTGCAAAAGTATCGTACTACTCGTATAAATCCATTACAATTGAAATTTCCTTTTCCTCAGCATGAGAACAAAAATTTGTAATGCTGACTTACCTTTGGAAAAAGATTTTTAATGCATGATTGCAATAAGAGTACGATACTTTTGCACAGGATACGGAAGTCGGCCCGACGATATCCTTTACGCAGAACTGGTTTTTGCAGTCGTGGTTTTGTAAGTTGAAGTTTTCCAGCACGATTTCCTCCGACTGCTCATCCAACCGGTAGCAGGGTAGGATTTCCTCGTCCGGGAAGGGTTTGTCGTAGTAGTGGTAATGCTGTTCTACTTGAGAAGCACTATCCTGCGTCACCTGCCCCCCGTTAACATGCGACGCCAAGCTGCGCCGAAGCCCGGGGCCGCTCCCAGCAGCAGTATTCGTGTTGCCCGAGCCTGAAGATGAGTTCGAGCTAGCGCTTCCGCTCCACACGTTAGACCCACCCGATGCACCAGCACTGGAGGTCGTTGCATACGGCCTTCCCGCCAATACCTCCGCACACTTCGGCAACGCTAATTTCTGCACAAAAACCTCCCGAATCGTCTTCTGCAAAAAGTTATCAACTGCAAATTTATCTGGGTCTAGAAGGATGCATAGGTTTGTCATGCACATTTTGCACGCCTCCTGACGTCTGTGATGGGTTCTCTAGCATCACAGACTTTGTGAGGGCTTCCTGATGCCTATACCGCATGAGAAACGCCCTCTCGCTGTGGCAAAAACTGGATCTCTTTTGGTGTTCATGCAATACAGATTTTTTTAGTATCCACATGCAGCATCACAAGTTGCAATCTTCCAGACCCAGACATATTTGCAATCCATAAAAGTTCACCCCCGACTCGCACGTCGCGTTTTTCGGGAAATCGCCAAACTCCACCGCCGCTGATTTACACCGCAAGCAGCAGTCGTTCGCCTTCTCGCAAAAGGAATCGCAGTAGCATTTTTTCCTCTCGATCGGGCAGTTCGTCGGTCTGCGGTAGCTGTGCAGCTGGTCTTCCTGTTTGTAGCTCATGGTGTTGAAGACACTTGGTGTCTGGACCATCGCGGAGGGTGCTTCCTGTTCTGGCACTGCTGTGTAGTTCTCGGGCATGAGAATGATTACTGCGTCTTGGTTCATCATCCCGTGTTGGAAAAACTCCAAACTGTTTGCGAAGAACCGGATTTTCTGGCTTTTGCCGTGCATAGAGTAGCACGTCTGCCGGTCCGTGAAGTTTTCAAAGACTTGGAACAAGAGTGGTGGAGGACTTGTACTATTCGAGCTGCTGTTACTGCTGTTCAGACTTGAGTTGCTTCCAGCGAAGTCAGTGTCAGATGCATTCACGGCATAATTATCCGACGTGTTGCTGATGTTGCTCCCATTTGTCGTCCCATTCGTCCCATTCATATCACTTTCGTTCTTCATCCAATACTGCGTCGCCAGAATGTCCTCTTCATCCATGTCGCTGCTAGTCGTAGCCGGCGGCGCGACAAACATCCCGACAGAATTCGCATCGCATTCCACGAAGGATTCGCTATCAATCCTCGCTTGCAACGCGGAGTCGATCGTTGTAGCGGGATTACTTCCAGGCAGCACAGGAGCAGTAGACACAGTAGTTGTAGCATTCCGAAAGATCAAAGAGTTCATCTCATCCTCGAAGCAGAGAGTATCTTCATTCGCTGTCATGCAGTCGTGAAACCCGCGGAAGATTTGGTCTTTCCAGCACTCCTGTTCGCACTTGTCGGAGGTTTTGATTTTCACAGACGCAAAGATGTTGGGGAGGGAGACTACAGAAGTTTGCTGCGATTGAGACGCTAGGTCGGCTTGTGTTGTTGTTATGCAATACAAATTTCCCGCACATGTACAACATGCATCACAAATTTCATCAATTCGGAGCGTAACACTTGTCATGCTAAACTAGAATCGAAGCCCAGTTTTGTCATGCAGAGACTGCATTTGTACGTGTACAGGAAATTTACTGTGGATAGTTGTAGTGTTCGTTCCATTCGACGCGTTACTGCTACCGGCCGGTGCTCCCCCTGCTTGCGCTTGTTGCGCAGCTCCCTGTTGATGAGACGACAACATTCTGGGATAACCACCTGCGACAGTGCCCGCTGTCGCATTCGCAGAGCCTGTTCCTGTTGCCCCGGATCCCGACGAGGTACTGCTATTCGTCGCCATCGGCGGCAAGTAGTCCCAACAGGCCTCCATTCCAGCACCACTACTCCCAGATGCACTACTAGAAGACTCACCAACCAGAAACGGATTACACCGCCCAATCCCGAACATCTTCTCAATGTCGTTTACGGAGAAGAACTGGTAATTGTTCACAAACCTTGAATTCAACTCCGATTTCAACGTCATAACCTTATTCGACGGCTCCTCCGGCCCAAAAAACGGATCATAGGCAATTTCCCGGTAAACGCGAACCCCGTGCTGGGTATACACCGGCTCGCCGACCATTTTCGCAAAAAGCGGAGTGAGTAGATCCGGGAGATGGGGGTGTTGCGCCGGTGTTGTCAAGTTGGCGGTAACGTTCAGTAGCTCGTGGTCGCAAGGTCGTTCTTCTTCTGTGTAGATCGGAACGTTTTGGGGGTTAAGGGTTGCGATGGTGGATCTGCACAGCATCTCCTTTTTGTGTCCGTAGTTCTTGTGCTGGAATATCGGCAAGCGGCTGTTCAGGGTCTGCATGTTCTGCATCAGAACTTCGGCGGAGGTAGGGGCTGAGGAGGTTGACGCGGGGGCATTCGATGATCCACCTCCACCACCTGAAGATGTTGAGCCGCTTTGTTGCAACATCCTCCTGCTCCCCAGCACTGCAGCACTCGCCACCGGCGCAGCCAATACCTGGTCCCCAAAAACCGGCGGTTGGTTCAACGTCTCATTCGGTAAATGCCCGTTGTTCCAGTTGCTGTAAAACAAAGACCCATACGTGATTTCCTTCCTAACCACATCTTCCAACACCAAATCCTTCGCCAACGCCGCATCGTTTCTCCTACTCGTCGCATCCAAACAGGGCTCGACCTGGGTTGGTGGAGTAGTGGTCGTTTGTGCCGCAGTGTCAGACGCTGCAATACTTTCTGAATCTGTCATGGTGAGAACGTCCGGGACGCCGGTTGACAGAAGCTGCAGAGCTGGTGCTGGGCCTTGTTGTTGTCCAGCACTTCCTCCTTGCACCGGACCACACGTGTTGAATTTCTCTTCGAACTTGAAATCGAAAGAACAGGACTATGAACTGCAAAAGTATCGCACTCGTATAAATGCATTACAAATTTCCTCAGCATGAGAAATAAAATTTGTAATGCGGATTTACCTTTAGGAAAAAATTTGTAATGCATGACTGCAATACGAGTACGATACTTTTGCAATGCATAAGGACTCACTCGCCCCGATTTTCTCTTTCTCACTGTCCCAACACTCGGTGGATAAACAGCAGTCCCGGTACCTTTTCTCGTTACACAAATCGTCGCAGCTGCACTGAAACGTCCGCGGTGGGCAAGCCCAGAGCCCGTAGAAGTGGACTTTCGTTGCTACAGAATCTGTCATGCCGTCTTCCACGACGTAGCACACCGGCCCGGAGTGGTTCTTCGGTGTGGTTGGGAACTGATTTGCCTGTTCTAGCTCAGCTGCTGTCATGTTCTGCTCCAGTTGGTCTAGATTCAGATAATCCTGGATCGAGTGGTAGAAGAAGTTGCTGTAAGATGCTAAACCGTTCTCGTCAATCGCGGTGCTATCAAATGTAAAAATGTCTGGGTCTGGAAACTTGTAATGCTGAGTGACGTAGCATGAGGAACCCCAAAATGATGGCCCAGCATGACAAGTTTCTGAGCTTCTAAGTGTTGCCTATTCTGCATGACAAACTGCGACTCTGTATCACAGAAAAAACAGGTTTTTGGTGAACGCGCATGACAGACTTGAGAGTCCTGGTAGCCTAGCATGACAAACCTTGCATTTTTCCAGACCCAGACATTTTTGCATTTGATAAGTGCTATTCGAGGTTAAATTCCTGCAATCCTGATACCCGGTTGTGATCATGGTGAGTAAATGCGCTTCCGCGGCGGATTTTTGTGTCGGCGTCAGCGCAGCAACGCCTGCAGTTGCATTCGGACCTGAAGACGAAGACCCGCCACCTCCTACCCGGATTTTGAAAACCACTTTGCTCCCTGCTGCGGTCTTCGCCGCCGCTTTCGGCGGAACGCCGTTGACTAAGAGTAGATTGTTGCCAGCAACTATCCAACAAAAAAACATTGTAGGTGTAACTTTTTTGGAGGAACAGCATTACAAATTTGTCTGGCATGACAGCAAAAACCTGTCATGCGCAGATAGTACGTGAAAACGCCTTTTAATGGACCCTACCATGCATGCTAAGCATGACAGACGCAATCATCTCGCATGTTGCGCATCACAAATTTACACTAACAACGTTTTTTTCTTGGATAGCAACGCCGATGTTTGGGTGTGCGATTTCTTCCTCCCAGCAGGCATTGACCATATTATCGCTGTTATTTCCAGCACTCGTGTCTGCGAAGTAATCCAACTCCGCACTGAAGCCTTCTATTGCCATCTGCGCTCTTCTCGTTTTCTGGTGAAAATCAAAAAACTTCGTCCTGCTGGTGATGGAAGTGTCGCAGGGCTTGAACCCCCGGACAAGATTGTCCTTCCAACAGGGATATCAAGTGTAAAAGTGTCTGGGTCTGGAAGATTCTGAGACTTGTGATGCACGTTTTGCGTGAGCCATGATGTCTGTGCTGCATGCCCTAGCATCACAGATTTTGTGAGGGCATCTTGATGCCTATTCCGCATGACAGATGCCCTCTTCCCGTAGCATAAATCACATTCCCTCATTTGCTGCTCATGCAATACAGTTTTTTTTGGAATCCAAAAGCAGCATCACAAGTTGCATTCTTCCAGACCCAAACATATTTGCAGTTCATAAGGGACCGGAGCACTGTTTTGGCGACTTGATGAAAACTTTGCGGTACTTGGAAGGCGGAGAAGGCACAGCAGCAGCTTCTGATGTAGTTCCATTGGTGGCATTTGTACTATCAGCGCCGCTGCTGTTACGTCCGTTTGAACCGTTTGTCGTGGTGTTCTGTGTTCCCATGACCGTGGTCAGATCGTCGTCATCGTCGAAGAAGAATCTGCTGCTGTTGCTCTGGTTTGAAGTGTTGGTCACGTTGGGCTGCATCGTATCTGCAGCTTGTTCGGGGAACACTTTCTCGTCCGCCCAAGTCCAACAGACCTCTGCGTTCAACTCGGTGAAGTTGCTGCACTGTTTGATCGCGAACTGTTTTTCCAAATCTTTGATGCAGTAGTCTTTGTTCGAAGCCGAACTGTCGCAATCCTTGACATCCAACACGTTGGAAATCAGCAAATCGTGCCAATCGTAGCTGTAAGTCGCAACAGTTGGAACTGGTACTGTGGGAGAAACAATCGTCACCGGGTAGTCTTCCTGCCCGTGCCAACAGGGGAGGTTGTTCGCTAAAGGCCCTGTATTTGCCATGCTAGCTGACGTATCAGAACTGTCCTGCTCGCACTTCAACAGCCGGAACTGTACGTGCTTCTGCTATGACAGTGCACAACTCCCCTTCCCCCTCGTTGTCATGCAAAATCCCAAATCCAGTCGCTGCCTCGTGGCACTGTTTGCATGACAAATTGCGGAAGCCCAAATAGTACTTCATTAGGCACTTAAACTTGTCACGCACAGTTCATGCCATACAAATGACGGGGAGGGGCAGTGGTGCACTCGCATATCTGCCACTTGCAATCCTTCAAAGGCTCACGCGGATAGCTGTTCTTCAGACAGCAGTCCAAATACCGGTTTTCGTGACAAATGCTGTCGGAAAAGCAGGTCGGGCGGTCAGATGTTAAGTCTACTGAGTGCGCGGTCTGGCAGTCAAAGGGGCCGAGAATGCGGAGGGTGGTGAGGTTCCTGGGCTCGGGCGGAGGCGTAGTTGTAGCCGATGTGCTGGACGATGTTGCTGTGCTGTCTCCTCCACCAACACCAGGACCCGCTGTCGTTCCATTAGACTGATTCGTCTGTGAACTTGTGTTGCTGGAGTGCGAATGCTGGTGACCTCCACCGGTGGTTGCGGTGGTTCCATTTGCGTCCCCACCCGCGGTAGAATTTTCCGTCGTGGTATTCGACTCGTTCCCACTGCTGCTTGCATTGTAACTGCTACCCCCAGGAGATGAGCCACCACCCATGTGCGAGCTCAACTCCCGGTGCGGAGAACCAGACGACGAACTGGACTGATTCCCAGCACTCGAGTTGTTCGTGTCGTTCCCGCTAGACTGTGACGCACCTCCAGTCGCATTCGTCGCGTTATTGTTCTGCCCAGTAGCGTTGTATCAAATGCAAAAATGTCTGGGTCTGGAAGAGCGTAAACTTGTCATGCAGGTTTTCCATGACCCATGAGGTCTGGAATGCGGGACCTAGCATGACAGACTCTGTGAGGTCTCTGCCATGCCTATCCTGCATGAGAAACTGCCACCCCAATTGGTCGAAAGTGGGCAGCTTTTGGCACTCATGCAACACAGATTTTTGCATGATTCGGATTTAGCATGACAAGTTGCAACCTTCCAGACCCAGACATTTTTGCAATCCATACGTTGTTCGCCCCTGAAGCTGCGCCACCCCCACCGCCCGGCAAGAATTCCGGCACCAAACCATACTCCATGCTGTGATTCGTATCAAATGCAAATATGTCTGGGTCTGGAAACTTGTAATGCTGAGTTGTGAATAGTGAATTCCCTGTAATGCAAAGCCAAGCATGAGACGCATTTGCGCTGCTTAGTGTTGCGCTTTGCGCATGACAAACTGCGTTTCGCATGCCAAGACAAAGCGTCTCTTCTCGGACACGCATCACAAACTCTTCAGTCATACCGGACAAGCATGACAAACCTTGCATCCTTCCAGACCCAGACATATTTGCAACGCATAATTCGTTTGAAACATCAACATCTCCTTCACCGCCACTGGGTTTTCCACATGATAACACACGTGGTACACATTCGGTTTATGCGGCCTGTAGACCGGCCGAAACGCCGTGCAGCAGTGGATTGGCTCTGGGATGAATTCCGGCGGACACTGCTGTGTGGTAAGTTGGCCTTGATTCTGTCCCTGATTCGCAGTGTTACTTTGTTGGTGGGAGGCGTGGTGCTGTTGGTTTTGGGTCGACGAGGAATCAGACGCGTTCTTGCTCGTGGTGTTTACACCATCGTCGTCATCGAAGACAGAAGTCCCGGTATTGTTACTGCCATTTGATGTCGTGTTGGTTCCATTTGTAGTTGCATTCGTGCTGTTCGTACTTGATGTTCCGTTCGTCTCATTGTCCCCATCTTCTCCGCTGCCGACGTGCATGTGCAATAAACGGTTGATCACAGAAGAGCCCAGCTCAGATGAGCCGCTAGAGGTCCCGTCAAAGCCAACTTCCTGCTCTTGCAGCAGCCGGGAAGAACCAGCAGAAGATCCAGCACCCGCCCCTGCTGATCCAGCAGAACTCGTCGTCCCACAAGTCGGATCATAAGCCGGGTTCGAAACCTGTTTCATCTGACTGGTGACTTCGCACCGGACTTCCCTGGTTGTTTTGCTGCTTCTCCTGTAGTAGACCGTGCCCACTTGGTTCATATTTCCCGTTGTTCCTGCTTCTTGCTCAATTTCGTCGTACTCTGCTGTTAATTCTCCGAAGGAAACTTGCTGCTCCGGCCCCATAACTTCACATACCTGCTCGGCATCGTACTCTACCCTCGCGTCGCACTTGTCCATTTCCGCATTGTAGAACCACTTGTCCAGAATCCGGAAAGAGCTGTTTTGAACCACTTCCAAATAGTTCCCCCGCTGCAAGAAATTGTCGTAGTCTTCCAAATTGTGAAAAACCACTTCCCCAGATTTCTCACTGGTCCAGCAAAATTTGTCGAAATGAGAAAACCCGTTGTTGGACTGGTACCCCCGGGGGCCCGTTGTCCAGATGTTGGTATTTGGGAGACCAGAACGGAAAGAAGTTTTATCACATTCCTGATACCCCCGGACGATGTGGTCCTTCCAACAGGGGCGAGTGCAGTTGAGTGGAGATTCCAGGCGGACGGCGGGGACAGTTTGATTCTGAAAACCCGCTGCAGAGGACACGCTGTTCGTGATGTTCTGACCATCAGACGTTTTATCCTCAACTTGCAACGGGACGAAGCAAACGGAGAAGTTGGAGTGTATCGAATTCTCCCTGTCACACTTCACGATGCTCGGGTACATGGTTGTTAAGTCATTTGTGCAGAAGGAATCTGGATCAGCCGGGCACTGCTTCGGCGGCGACGTCGCGACGGCAGTTAAGGTATTGGAGGAAGTTGTAGCGACTGCTGTAGTATTTTCTGTGTCGTTCATTCCAGACGAGTTAGATTCTGATCCGTTTACCATAGCACCGTCCGCGCTGTCGTCACTTGTGCCGTTTGTCCCGTTAGTATCCTCAGTACTGCTACTCACAGCGAGTACCGGTTCATGCACGTTCAACACCACTAAACTCAAACTATCGAACGGATTTTCCACGTAGCACGGCCTGGGCTTCGCGACAACAGGAACGTCCACTTGCGGTGGTCGGCCGCCGCAAAAGAGCTGCTGCTGGTCGCAAGTTGTCGTGTTTGGATCAAAAAAATCGGAAGCCAAACTGTAGTTGCTCGTGCAATTCGCGATTAAGGGGCTCGAAGTTGAACCGCTGCTATCGGTCGCATTCATCCCTGATGTTCCCGCAGGAACAACAACACTGCTCCCACTCGTCCCAAACACCTTCGCGGGTTCGTTTACCGGGATTAGTGAAGCCGATTCCAACTCCACTACTTCCACCGGCTGCGCACGGAACTTGATCGGGACATATGGGTAGTGATCAGTCAAAACATAGGCATACCCAGTGATTTCCTCATTTGTGATCCCGTCAAAAAACCCCTTCCCGGTGAAGTTAAACCCGTTCGCCTCGTCCAAAGCACAGGGGTAGGGGGGTTCTACTTGGGTGATTTCTTGCTCGTCAGAGGTCGCGTTTGTGAAATTTGTCACGTTCGGATCGAAACCGTCATCGCTCGCATTGGACACATTCGTAGTGTTGATATCATAATCTTCGTCATAGCCCGTTATGGCGTTCTCAACTGTTACATTCTTAACTGTTACATGAATTTGTCATGCAAAAACACTATCACTATTCACACGATCAAGCCTTCTTTGCATGACAACTTCTCGACGCGCTAAGTAGCACTATAATCCGTCCCAAATCTGTAATGCAAAAGGCCCAATCTTCCTCCTTTCACTTTTGCCTTTCTTGCATTACAAATTCGTGTAACAGATGAGAATGTAACATTTGAGAACGCCATACCCGTTCCCGTCCCATTCGACGTTTGATTCGCTGTCCCGTTCGTCCCATTCTGGTCAAAATCCTCGTCAAACGGCCCGCCAGAGGCTGTTCCGTTTGTCGTGGTATTATCCTCTGTCTCATTTGAGGAGTTCGTATTGTTTGTCCCGTGCATAGCAAGCTGCCTCACCCTGTGTCTCCTATCCCTTTCCTTCGCGACTAACTCTTTTGCGTGTAACATCCTCTGGTTTAGCATGCTGGGCGCGACTAGTTCGAAGTCCATGGTGTCGTCGCCTAGAATCGACATGGCGTTCCCGTCGTCCTCATCGTAGAAAGCCGCGACGTATTTCGGTGCATAGGGAGCTGCAGCAGAGCTCGTCTTTGCTGAGTGTTTTGCTGCAGATGTAGCTTGGAAGTCAACACTCGGAGCAGAACTGGTTGCCGCTGCGGCTGCCGTTTTACCAGCTGCCTTCGGCGTGACGGGAACAGCCGACCTACTGTACACCGCCATCGCCTGCGGCTCGTCTGTCCCGTCGTACTGGCTAGCCACTCCATTCCCGCCTACAAACCGATAGTCAAAAACCGAAACAGGCTGCAGCGCGATTTCCGGCGTCGACCCGTTCTCCGGGACTTGACCATTGATCGTGAAGTTCAATTCCCCTGTTGCTGCGTTCTGTAAATAGTCGTCATTTGGCTTGTAACAGCTTGTCAAATTCCGACAAGGAGAATAAATCGGAATCCCGTCGCGCGCGTAGCCGATCAGGCTGCAAGGAGGCACCACAGAAGTAGTAATATCGGTTTGCACGACAGTTTGTTCCACCGCACAGCTGCTCATGGAGTACGACAAGCAACTCTCACGGAACGCGTGGACGTGGTACCGACAGTAGTCGTCCGCATGCCCCAAGTATGAAATGCAAAAGCATCGCACTCGTATCTATAAATGCATTACAAACTTCCTCAGCATGAGAAATAAAATTTGCATATGGAGATTTACCTTGAAAAAAAGATTTGTATTGCAGGGTTTGAATACGAGTACGATACTTTTGCACAGGATACCAAGCATTCGTCCACGATGTTCCGCTTTTGAAAAGTCGCGACGTTGTTCTCTGTAGTTGACGGGCTATTTGTCATGCTGTCCGCACTAGAAGATGTCACAACAGCTAAGTGGTTGTACAAGAACGCTCCAGTTCTTAAAACCCCAATGATCTCATCCGGTTTTGTCAAATTACTGAACTTCGGAACGATTCTCGTCAACTGCTGCGTCTCATTCACCGTTTCATTCGCAAAAAGCCCGAAGTTTTCGTTCAAAATTGTTTGCTCCGACAAAACCTCCATTTCGAATTCCAACACCGGATCTGCTGGCAATCGCAATTCCACTGGGTATTCGCACACTTGGTTCAGCTTTGTTGGTGTCGATAAGAAGTTCTGCTCCTGCAACACCCCTCCAGCATGGAACGGGTGATTCGGCACGCCGGTGGTTTTGATCAGTCTTGTTTGATTTCCACTGTCCAGCTCCTCCGAATACCTGGACTGGACGTCGTTGCCGCATTTCTTCGTTGTGGCAGTGTTTATTTCCATGGGTGTGCAGGCCTGTAATTTCGCTGCTTCACTCCCTGTCAAGAATTTCGACTGCTCTACCAATTGCTCCGCTTTATCAAATCCACATTTCCCAAACCGGTTTTCAACCCTGTCCGCCCACTGACATATCAAAAGGAAAAATCCCCCCTCCCCATATCGAAAAGGTGCAACGTCTCAGAAAATTTGTAATGCTGATTTGTGGCCACGAGCTCTGTCTTGCAAGAACGCAACTCAACAGACTCCGCTGCATTCTGCAGGCGGTTTGTCGTGCTGTTGTCCCTACAGAGTAGACCTTTGCCATGCTCAGCGCCTAGCCCAAAACCTCGCTGCTCAGGCTTAGCATAGGCCTGCAGTCCTCTCCAGCAAGACAAATTTGATTTGTGTACGCAAATCCAGCATCAGAAACTGCGTTTTGATATGGGGAGGGGGGATTTCTCCTTTTGATATGACACCCCGCAATTTCTTCGGCATTCGGCCAGCACGTGAGGCAGCAATCCAAGTGTCTGGTGGATTCGCAGGACAGTTTGTCACAGGAGCACTTTTCGTTTCTGTTACTGTAGTTGCACTTGTTACTCCCACCGTAGAAAATCAGCTTGTTTTCGGATATTGAAATAACCGGCGATGAAGTTCTTCCTTGCATCATCTCTACATACGCCTGGACAAACTGCTGGCCTGTCATGCCAAACTGTATTGAAGGACTTTCTGCGACTTCCAGCAAGCAGCTCCCGCCCATCAGCTTCGTGTGCCTTTCGAAGAAACTTGTCAAGTTCGTTAAGTCGTAAGTCGCTAAAATGTAAGCGTCTAGGAAGGAGTCGAACGTGAAGTTCTGCGGACCAACGAGCGAACTTGCGTTGTGAATCAAATCCACCAAAAAACCACTGTTGGAGAAGTTGCCAGTCTTGCTTATCGCGTCTTCGCGTAAGAAGGGCATGCAGGAGACCTATCAACTGCAAATATGTCTGGGTCTGGAAGGATGCAACTTGTCTTTGTCATGCTACCTTTCAACTCTACATAAAACCTGTATTGCATGAACAGCAAAAGAGGTCCAGTTTTTGCAAAACGAAGGGGGCATTTCTCATGCGGCCTGAGCATCAGAAAGCTCTCGCAGAATGTGTGATGCTCGGGCATGCGTCACAGACTTCATGGGTCATGGAAAATATGCATGACAAACTTGGTCCTTTTCCAGGCCTAGACATATTTGCAATGCATAAGACCGCGTTAGTCGCGATGATCATGGGAAACTCTCCACCGGCGATGAGGGACGCAGGACCACCTGGCGAAGCAGAAGTTGTAGCAGGGCTAGAACCTGAACTCGGGGTAGAAGCCGTGGTAGTTGCTGTTGTAATCTGTGGCTTGAGGTAGTCCGGCACAAATGGATCGACTTCTGCAACAGAAGAAGAAGACGCATTGCCACTTGAAGCCGATGCTGAGCCTGCTCCTCCTTCCTGTAGCAACCGCGGCACTTCCGCTCGGCCGCTGACCATGTAGTCTCTGTTCACCACGTGCCCGTGGTGCGAGTAGTTGTACGGCGGGAGGAATGTCCCGAACTCCTGGTTGAAACCTGGGGAAGCAATCGCTTCCGCCATTTTTCCGGTTCTGTAGTTTTCAAACACGATGAAATTTGTCATGCTATTTCCACCCGCCCCTTGCCTCAAATGCTCGTAGTGCGCATTTCTCAAATCTCTAAAACACCCCCGCCTGTTGTTCTTCGTCATCAGGGCTTCGAAGCTGACATTCGGCTGCAAGAACTCCACAGGGTCGACGACAGAATCGCACTCGTGAAACCCGCGGGTCAGGTCGGTCTCCCAACAATTCATCTCACAGTGAGACGGCGTACGCAAAACGATCCGGTTCCAGGGGCGGCGGACGGTTTTGGTCAAGTGAAGTTTGGTTTTTGGTTCAACTGTCGGATCGATGGTTGTGGTGGTTGTCATGGAACTCTGTCCGCCAGAACTACTCACGTTGCTTCCATTCGATGTCCCGTTCGCCGTACTGGTTGCATTCGTCTGGTTCGCCATATCGTCTTCCTCTAGCGTCCTTCGCAACAGTGCTCGCAGTTGAGCAGAATGGTTTGCATGAGTTGCATTAGTTCCGTTTGTACTATTGAAGGAGTTCGTTCCATTCGTGTCGTTCGTACCGAACAAATCGCCGTCGTCTGCGACAGAAGTTACTGTGAGGAAAAATCTCCCGTCCCAAAATCGAAAAAGACGAGCTTTGCGATGCTGATTTGTGACCACCAATCAGCTGTGTCTTGCGAACAAGGCAAAGGGCACCCATGTGGCGCATTGTACAGCCAGTCTGTCATGCGTTTCCTCCTATGTCTAACTTGTTTCTCATGCTCAGCTGCTAGCCGCATGCGTACCCAAATGGGCTTAGAAAATGCCGACAAGCTCTTGCTGCAACACAAAGCTCATTTGTGTACACAAATCCAGCAACACAAATTGGCTTTTAAGTACGGAGTGGGAGCTTATTTCACTTTGATAGAAGTGCTATCTTCACTTCTATTCGCCATCGTCCGATTCCACTGCAACCAAGCTGGGTTCCACTCGTACACATTTACATCCACCTGCCTACCATATCGTATTGAAAAACGTCCCACCCGTAGTTGTAATGCAACTCTGCATGCTGAAAATGCTTCTCATGCGGAGCCCCGTGCTAAGCAGAATACTCTAATGCCATTTTACAATTTGTCATGCTCCAACCAGCATCATGCGCTAGACCTGTGATGCTGCTGAACTACCTCCCGACACAGCACTCCACTACGCGTCCACATTTGTCATGCAAAACAGCCAAAGCTTGTGGATTCGTCTAGCCGATTCCCCATCTTGACTATGGGGTGGGGACGTTTTTACATAAGATATACCAGAGCCAAACCCCAAGTCAATCAAATCATTCGCGTAGTCCCAACAAACTTCAAACACATTCCCGAATTCCATCAAATCTTTACACGGTTTTATCCCGTACATCTGCTCCAAGTCTCGAATACAAAACCTGTTTTCGTTCGTCCCTACCGGTACTGGCGACGGAGTTTGCGCGGGCCTGGTGGTGTTGCAGTAGTGGTTATCCCAGACTTTGTCGATGAGAACTGCTGTCGCCGGGTACTGGTAAATCGGGTCGGAAAAGACGTCTTTGTTCAAACTGATGTCGATTGTAGTCGTTCTGTAGTCCTATCAATTGCAAAAGTGTCTGGGTATGGAAGAGTCATGCTGTTTTTGCATGACGCAGAAGGTCTGGCATGGAAGCTCTAGCATTACAGGTTTCGAGAAGCTTCCGCAATGCCGAATCCGCATGGCAAATCCCCCACTTTGGTGACAGAAAACGGGCAGCTTTTGCTACCCATGCATGAGAGATTTTTCTGCGTTCTGAAATGCCCATCACAAGTTTGTACTCTTCCAGACCCAGACATTTTTGCATTTGATAAGTCCGCTGCTTGTACGAATTCATACGGCGGGGGTTTGCTGTGCTCGTAATAGAGGGAAGAAGCGGACTCTGCGGTTTGTTGATTCGCGGTGGAGGTGCAGGGGAAGGGGGATTCGGGGGGGACGGCGGTATGAAATGCTCAAACGTTACAATCTCAAACGTTACAATAGAATCTGGATTTTGTGTTGCATGATGAGCATGATGAGCATGACAGACTCGCACAGCGCTCCACATTTTGCAATACAAATTTCGCCAGATTGTAGTGGTGTTTGGGGTTCCGGAATTACTATTGAAACTGCAGCAACTAGCCAAAATTGGCATTCCTACCCTGGTTCCAGGGTAGGTTCCAGGGTAGGTTCCGGGGTAGGTAACACGAGGGGACAGTGGATTTAAGAAGGGGGGGGTACAGCCTACCCAGGAACCGACCCAGGAACCGACTCAACCCGACTCCTCAACCGACCGATACAGCTCGGGGAAAAAAACAAACACGAGCTGTGGAGTCGGGTGAAGAGTCGGGTAAAAGTCGGGTCCAGGGTAGGTTTTGAGTCGGGTAAAGTCGGGTAAATAGCTCGGGAAAGGCAAAGTGACCTTACCCGACTCGACCCGACTCTACCCGACTCCAGCCGATGCGATATCCTTGGCCGATAGGTCTGGGTCTGGACGAGCCCAGGTCTGTCGTGCATATTTCGCCTGATCCACTATGATGCAGGCTACTTTGTCACGCATATTGTGCGCGATCCACTTTTTTATGCATATTTTGCATGATCCACTTTGTCACGCATATTTTGCATGAGCCCAATTTTGTTTGTCATGCATATTTTGCATGAGCCGCCACAAATTAAAGCTGGACGCCTCCAGACCCACACATATCGAAGCAGCTGATCACCAAATGCAAAGGCGACGACAAAACGCAAAACAATGGGCGCAGCAAGGCGGCGCCCGGTTTCTCGCGGGGATTGGCATGGGGACACGAAGGGAGCAAAACCACGCCAAAAAGCTGCGCGGCCGGCTTTTCGGACGGAAGCAAGCGAAGCCGGCGCTCATTTTTCCACGCTTTTCCGCATGGGGGGACGAAACAAAACCGCGCCAGAAAGCTTTGCCGCTTGCTTTCATTCCAGCAGCTAGCGAAGCCGGCGCCGGGTTTTTGCCGCTTTCCCGCATGTGAGCACGGAGCAAAACCACGCCGAAAAGCCTCGCGCCTGTCTTTTTGAAAGCAAGCGAACCCGGCGCCCATTTTTTCACGCTTTTCCGCATGGGGACACGGAGCAAAGCCGCGCCGGAAAGCTTTGCCGCTGGCCTTCTAGCAGCTAGCGAATGAAGCCGGCGCCAGGTTTTTGCCGCTTTCCCGCATGGGGGCACGGAGCAAAGCCACGCCAAAAAGCTTCGCGCGTGGCTTTTTGGAAGCAAGCGAAGCCGACGCCCATGCTTTGGCGCTTTTCCGCATGGGGCACCACACCAGAAAGCTTTGCGGCTGGCTTTCTACCAGCTAGCGAAGCCGCCGCCAGAATTTTGCCGCCTTCCCGCATGGGGGCACGGAGCAAAACCACACCACAAAGCGCCGCGGCTGGCTTTTTGGATGAGCGAAGCAAGCGAAGCCGGCGCCCATTTTGCCACGCTTTGCCGCATGGGGCCACGGAGCAAAGCCGCGCCAAAAAGCGTGGGGCCTCGCTCCCGGCTGGCTTTGTGAAAACAAGCGAAGCCGGCGCCCATTTTTTGGCGCTTTCCGCACGGGGAACGAAGAAAAACCGCGCCGAGAAGCTTTGCGCTTAGATTTCTAGCAACTGGCGAAACCGGCGCCAGGCTTTTACCACTTTCCCGCATGGGGGCACGGGGCAAAACCACGCCAAAAGGCTTCGCGGCCGGTTTTTGGTAGCAAGCGAAGCCGGCGCCCATTTTTTCACGCTTTACCGCATGGAGGCGCGGGGCATAACCGCGCAAAAAAGCGCTGCGGTTGGCTTACTAGCAGCTAGCGAAGCCGGCGCCAGGTTTTTGCCGCTGACCCGCATGGGGGCACGGAGCAAAACCACGCCAAAAAGCTTCCCGGCTGGCTTTTTGAAAGCAAGCGAAACTGCCGCCCATTTTATGGCGCTTTTCCGCATGGGGGCACGGAACAAAACCGCGCCGCACGGCCTTGCGGTCGGCCTTCTAGCAGCTAGCAAAAACGGCGCCAGGTTTTTGCCGCTTTCCCGCATGGGGGCACGGAGCGGAACAACGCCAAAAAGCGTCGCGGCGGGCTGGCTTTTTGGAAGCAAGCGAAGCCGGCGGCTACCTTTTCCCGCCCTTTGTTTTCTGCATGGGGGACTTTATTTTTGTAAACAGCCTTTTGCCGCTTTGTTTTCCGCATGGGGGCACGGGGCAAAGCCGCGCGAAAAAGCTTTGCGGTTGGACTTTCAGCAGCTAGCGAAACCGGCGCCAGGTTTTTGACGCTTTCCCGCATGGGAGCACGGAGCAAAACCACGCTGAAAAGCCTCCCGGTTCACTTTTTGGAAGCAGGCGAAGCCTGCCGACGCCCATTTTTTGGCGCTTTTCCGCATGGGGGCAGGGAGAAAAACCGCGCCGAAAAGCTTTGCGGGTGGCTTTCTAGCAGCTAGCGAAACCGGCGCCAGGTTTTTGCCGCTTCCTTTCCCGCATGGAGGCACGGGGCAAAACCACGCCGAAAAGCCTCGCGGCAGGCTTCTTGGAAGCAAGCGAAGCCGGCGCCCATTTTTTTACGCTTTGCGGCATGGGGGCACGCAGCAAAACCGCGCAAGACAGCAGGCCGGCTATCATCTAGCAGCTAGCGAAACCGGCGACAGGTTTTTGCCGCTTCCCATATTTCATTGGGCGCAGGTGGTGCCCGGAATTTTCGCGCAAGCCGGCATGGGGACACAGAGCAATCAAAGCCGCGGCCAGAGGCTTCCCGGAGTAAATCCACCGGGCGAAGGTGGTGGGCGGTTTGTTTCTCGCGCAAATTGGCACGGGGGCACGAAGCAAAGCCGGGGCCGGAAGCTTTCCAGAAAAGGGCGAAGG
>CAJINV010000037.1:81352-107154 GCA_905178155.1 Amoebophrya sp. A120
GGGGTGGGGCAGGGGTGGGGCAGGGGTGGGGCAGGGGTGGGGCAGGGGTGGGGCAGGGGTGGGGCAGGGGTGGGGCAGGGGTGGGGCAGGGGTGGGGCAGGGGTGGGGCAGGGGTGGGGCAGGGGTGGGGCAGGGGTGGGGCAGGGGTGGGGCAGGGGTGGGGCAGGGGTGGGGCAGGGGTGGGGCAGGGGTGGGGCAGGGGTGGGGCAGGGGTGGGGCAGGGGTGGGGCAGGGGTGGGGCAGGGGAGGCTTTATCAATTTTCCGAAGTATGCAACAATTACAATATGGCAATAATTTCGCGCCGCCATTTCATAACTTGCAGGTGTAGGTCAACTCCCAATTGTCATCCGTGCACTCATTTGTCGTGTTAAACGTCTGAAACAGTCCCCTACCGTCATAACCCCCGATCTGCCGCCGGTCGAAATCTTCGTACGTGATTGTCAACTTGCACGGATCATCCGCGCACGTCCGTGGCGGCCGGTACTCCTTGCAACTGGGTTGCTCCGGTACCGGACTCGAGTTTGGATCAGTTTGTTGCGCACCACCACCTCTCGACAAAGCATCTCGATCAACCATCCCGAATGTTCTGTCTTCATTCCGTTCATTCACCATACCACATTCCTGCTTCAAACACCCGCGCAACTCCGTAAACAACGTACAGCAGACGTCTTCGTACCTGGGTAGGTACTTCGTAGAGGAATAGTTCCCGTCCGACATTAATCGGTGTTTTTCCGAATATTTCAAATCCCTGATGTCCAGCCCGTTCGAGATCGACGCGTCGAAATGCTTCGTGAGTGTGTATTCCACTAGATGCTGCAGCACCGTTTGGTTGATGTCATCATCAAATGCGTGCTGAAAAAGGAGTTGCTGGATATCGTTTGTATTCCCTCCCGCCGCAACAGCAGCATTTGTGTAGTTCGACATGTTCGAGCTGTTGGAACTACTGTTAGAATCGTTCAACATCATCCCAGAACTACCCGTATCGTCGCCATCATCAGCGGAAGTTGCTGTTCCGTTCGGATACACGATGCCAAAAGGATTGTTGAACGGGGTTTTCTATCCTGTGTAAAAACGTCCCCACCCCAGAGTTGTCATGCAAATGCGCAATGGCAGGAGCATCTGTAATGCGCATCTCCATGGGAGGCATTTCCAATCGTGTTTTGACATTTGTAATGCTGTAAACAGGATGAAAAAGTGGCTTTCTCATGCGGCTTTCCTTGCTAGCCAGCACTACACTGCAGATGTAAACTTGTCATGCAGAACTCCCAGAACTTGGGAATTTGTGGTGCAGAGTTCCCATCTTGACTATGGTGTGGGGACGTTTTCACATAGGATATTTTCACCATGCAGGTGGACCTTTGACAGCGGGAAAACAGCAAATCCGTGATCTCGTAGTAACTCGGCCGGATGCTTGAAAATTCCATATCAAATGTAAAAATGTCTGGGTCTGGAAGGATGCAAGGTTTGTCATGCACATTTTGCATGAGTCCTGATGTCTGTGATGCATGCCCTAGCGTCACAGATTATGTGAGGGCTTTCTCATGCCTATACCGCATGAGAAATGCCCTCTCGAAATGGCAAAAACTGGACCTCTTTTGCTGCTCATGCAATACAAATTTTTTACAATCCAAAAACAGCATCACAAGTTGCATTCTTCCAGACCCAGACATTTTTACAAGCCGTATTCCACGTTTTGAAACAACATGCTCTGCTGGTCCAAAAAACCCGTGAAACGATTCACCGTGAAATTCGCAAAATTCTCCTCGTACACACTGCAGTTCTCCTGCTGTGTTTCGTTGGCTGGAGGTAACTGTTCTCTTACGATGAAACTTGGCGGAATTTTGTCGAAAAAGCTGTGCTTGAAACATTTTTCTTCGCACCGGTCTTGAAATTTCTGCTTCTGGGTAAGCTGCTTGTAGGCTGGCTTCTTTGCGGCGGCGAGTGCAGCGGATGTATTTGTCATGGCAACTGCAACTGCAGAAGATATCATCCCGCCCAATCTGTTGCTTCCCGTCGCATCTCCGTACAGTTCGGTAATCAATTCCTTATCCGATTTGATCACCACTTCCGATTGGAAGACAAAGGGGATCCCGAGGACTGGCCCTTCCGTTCTGTTCACCGCTGTTCCTCCCGTTTCGTTCCCGGAAGTCTCGTTTCCTGTCATGTTCGACGAATTTGTCATGTTGGAATGATTTCCACCTGCACTCGCGTGCTTGTGCGCGGCTAGTAACCTCAGTCTCACGTTCTGTCCAAACATTTCCTCATCCTCGAAAAATTCGGTGAGCTCGTTTTTCGGCGCAGAATCGTATTCATTTTCGAAAACATCTTCTTGCTCCAGGTCGACATCTTGGTCGACTGTGTCTGACCCCGCCAGGAGACGAGCACTAGTGGCCGCACCTGATCGCACGGGGCTTGCCTCCCTCGTAATTATCTCCCCATCACTCCCAACCGCAACCGCCTGCGCCCTCGAGGACGGGACGGCGTTTTGGAGGAACAGCAAATCCCCACTCACCATCCCAGTCGCAGCAGTAGCAGAGGTGATCCAGGTTTTGAACTCGGTCGATCCGAAGAACCCGTTACTGCTGCTGGTCCCACCACCACCAGCCTCAAACCGCGGAAAAATCCTGTCCAAAACCACACTCCGCATATTCTCCGCCGCTTTGAAATTCCAGAAGTGGCCGATCTCAAACCCGAACGTGATTTGACACGAATCGGAATGTTGACTCGTCGTCACGTTCGTAATTTGGAAAAAATCGGTCCCGTTTTTCTGGCTGTTGGTCGAGTCTGCTTGGGATAAGATGGGGTAAAAATTAGTTGAATACGAGCTGTTTTTCATGTACTCGGATTTGTACACGAAATCCTTCACGGCGTTCGAAAACGCTTCCTTGAACTTCAAAACCCGCTGTTGTCGCAAACTCGCGTGGGCGAGGAAGGGGGTAGAGCTTAACGCCGATGAAGAACTACGTGTGCTGGCGTTCGTCCCGCCAGTTGTGCTAGAAACTACTGCGTTGAGATCCGTGAAGAAGAGATCCGGGCACATCAAGGTTCTTCTTGGCGATGTAGATGATGTTGAAGTCGAACTCCCAGTCGACCCCGCCGCACTGCTCGTCCCGTTCTGACTCCCACTACTAGTATTGCTGCTGTTGCTACTTGTTTCAGCGCTGGTTGTAGTATTGCTGCTGTTGCTTGTACTACCACTTCCACTGCTACCGCCTGCGCTGTGTCCCGCCAGTTCTCGCAAGGAATGCGGACCGCCACCATGACCGCCGCCGCTGCTACTATTGCTACTCGAGGAAGAGGAATTGCTAGAACTAGAGTTGTTGCCGGTCGTCGTAGCATCACCACTGCCACTGCTGCTGTTCCCGGAGGTAGAAGAGGAGTGGTTAGTACCTCCACTGGCAGCTGCCGCTCCGGTCGTGCCGTCCTGATCCGCAACAACTTCCTCATACCCCAAACTGTAAACCAACGTCGTCCTCCCCTGCAACACAAAGTGCGTCACGTCGTTCACTGGTGGTTCTGCGACCATCGGGAAGAACTCCTGTTCGTTTTGCCCGGCTGATGCTACGGCTAAATCTTTCCAATAAACCAAATCCGGACAATAAGCCAAAATCTGCTGTTTCTCCTGCTCATACTCCAAGCCAAAGGGACTGTCGCAGTTTCGGTCGAGGCATTCCAAATAGTGGTAGAAGTAATCCGAACAGCAGGTATCCTGGATATTTCATCAAAGTCAAAAATCCCCCCTCCCCATATCAAAACCGAAATCTGTGATGCGGGATTTGTGTACACGGGATTTGTGTACACAAATCCAATCTGTCTCGCAGTAGAGGACTGCAGGCAGATGCAGCGCCTGAGTAGGGGCGTTCTGCTGTAGACACCTAGCAAGGCAGGCATATCCTCTACTGTAGGCGATACGGCATTACAAAGTTTTGCGAAGCGCGGCCGATTCTCTGGCTTTGCCTTCTTGCAAAACAGGGGCGATTTGTGGTCACAGATCAGCATCACAAATTTTCAGTAGTGCCCCTTTTCGGTATGGGGAGGGGGGATTTTTCCTCTCAATATATTTGTTGAGCTGTTCGAAGACACAATAGCCGTTCCGTTCGCAGCCGCATCACACACTTCCGGCATAGCGTTCGCCCCGCTCAGTCGGTAAAACGTCGACGTTACTGGCCAGCTGAGCTTTTCGTGGTAGTCTGCGCCTGTCGAGGTCAGCGACCCGCTCGCCCGGCAGAACTGCTCTTTACACTGGCTGTAGGACATGCCCGGCGCGGTCTCGTTTTCCGGGGTCGAACTTGGTAAGACCGGGGGGAAAGTCTCGTAAGTCCGAGCAACGTCGAGGTAGAAGAAACTGCTAGAAGTTGTACTCATATCAGCACTAGTATTGGTCGTGGACGTTGTATTGCTGCTATTGGAAGATGTCAACGCCCCTCCGAGCTGCAAGTGCTGCATAAACGGCGCTGTGTCTAGGAAGAAAGTTCCACCATAATTAGTAGTTTCGTTACTTGATGTTCCCGTTGTCACCGCAGGCACGGAGAAATAGCCAGAATCTGCCCCCTTCCGGAACTTCTCATCTAAACTCCCGTCAAACGACATCCCGATCTGGGACGAAAGTTCGAAATACACTAGCAGTTGTTGCACGTTCGAATTCATTTTATCCTCAAGCCTCCTGACCTCCAAAAAGTTGAAGCTTTTCGAAATCAAGTCTTTCGTCGTGTTACTACTACTTCCATTTTCCTCGATAAAGGCTGCGCCAAGCGCTTCCGAAAGTTTTTCCGAGACGTGCCTTTCGAAAAACCGCTTCGCAACCCCACTGTGCTCCTGCTCGCCCGCCAGGTTTCCACCGGAAAAGGCGGCTAGAACGTCCACTGTCACGGCCATCGGCGCTGTTCTGTTTTCCGCAGTCGCAAGCGCGACGGCCGCTGCTTCGTGGTCTTGTAGGAAACTTGTGGCGTCAACAGAGTAGTAGCCTTTGATGGATTTCACATTCAAGCTCGTTGGCTGGATCTGCAATAGAGGATTCGCTGACGCAGCGATCGTCGCATTGCTCGCATTCCCATCTGATGCACCACCTGCTGGCGATACTGCTGTTGCCGTTGCATTCCCATTCGTGACGAAAAACGAGGAAAAATCCGCACACTGTCCGTTCTGCAGCGAACTCGTTGCGTTTTCGTAATTCGCCGCAATCGCATTGAATTCTTGCATCAGGCTCCCAGACGTCGCTAGCGTTTCGTCGCTCTCGTCGTACCAGCCTCCGTGAGAAATTCTAGGGTACAGTGCTTCATCGGCCAGGTTCGCGACACAGGACTGCGAATTGTTTGCCGCCAAACTCTGCATACAGAAATAAACGTCGCGGAACGGGAGGTACGTTGCAACTGGAGCTGCTGCTTTCGCACCTGGTGAAGCAGCAGTAGAAACCACCGGTGTATGGGAAAGTGCTACTCGACCGTATAGGTGGTCGCTCGTGAACGCTGGTCCCGACGAGGATGAAACCGTTGCTGTGCTCGTTGTGTTATTTTCACCAGCAGCAGCTCCTGCCGTCGTAGAAACAGGCGGCGCTCCACCCAGACAGCACTTCCCATTTTGCGCAAACTGCAACATACTGCTGTACATAGACGACGTTGCTGCGGAAGAAGTAGATGCTGTTGCGTTTCCATCACCACCCGCTGGTGACACCACCGCGGCTGTGTTGAAAATATCGCTCCTCGTGAAGGGAAAGTACTGCGAAGTGTGCTTGCTCAACAAAGAGCTTGATGAAGACGTCTCGTTCATTCCTGCTCCTGTTCCTGTACTTGTTCCTTGATCCACCGTGAAGCAATCCCGATACTCCGCCAAAGTTACCGCCTGGTGTTGAAACTTCTCTGTCACCAATCTTGGCGCGTTCGGGACAAACCGGTTGTAGATGTGCTTGTCAAGACTTTGCTGGGAAGATGTTACCGAAGACGAACCGGCTCCAATCTCCATCCCAACCACATCATCCGCGTTGTAAAACCGGTGGTCCAACGGTTTCTCCGCCACAAACGCCATCTGCGCCTTCTCGTCGGAGAAATGCCGGAACTGGTAACTCGGCGGATGAACCACGCAGCGGTAAAATTCGCACGAAAGGCGTCCCGGGAAGGAAAAAACGTCCTTCGCCAGGTCAGAAGTTGTCTTCGGATGGTACACGACCTGATTCTTCGCGAATTCGTTTGAGGCAGACGTGGTGTTGTCTTCGGGATTGAAAACATCCTCGCTGACACCGAAATTTGGTGGAATGTTCGGGAAGGCCTGTTCGAACAAGGTTGGCGTGCTGCTGTTCGTATCTCCCCCGCCGCCCGCACCGCTGACAAAATCACTTGCTGTGAAGTTGTAGTCCATGGACGACGCGTCAGCCATAGCTGCATTCATCCCCGTCGCTGTTACTACAGGAAACCACCCTAAGTTCACGCGGAACGTCACCGACGTACAAAGCTCCGCGTCTGGGTAAGGGCAGCAGATCTCCGGCTCCACTGGAGATCCTTGTGCGGCTCCTCCCGTGCCGGGGGCGGGACTTTGTGATGCAGAATCGCCACCAGCACCCGCATATCAAAATGAAAAATCCCCCCTCCCCATATCAAAACGGAAATCTGTGATGCGGGATTTGTGTACACAAATCACATTTGTCTTGCAGGAAAGCATGGCACGCAGATGGCAAGCCTAAGGGAGGGCCTTTTGGTGTGGGGCCTAGCATGGCAGACGTCTGCCCTGGAGGCCTGGCAGCATTACAAACCGCATGCATATCGCGGCGGCCTCTCTGGATTTGCCCTCTGGCAAGACAGACCGGATTTGTGGTCACAAATCTGCATCACAAATTTTCGGAAGGACATGTTTTCAATATGGGAAGGGGGGATTTTTCCTTGCAATACCGCAGTTGTGTCTGTCGTGTTGGTCCCGTTTGCTGTGTCGTTCACCGCGTCGTCTTCCTCAGAAACAGGGCCTACCCTGCTTGTGTTGGATGACGTGTTCGTGGTCGTATTCGACCCATTTGACGTATTCGTGTAGTTGGAACTTGTTCCCATGTCATCTTCATCATACTGCGTTCCGTCGGAGGTTGTATTCGACGCAGTAGAGGAATTTCCAACCTGATCCGCAGTTGCGTCAGAAGTATTCGAAGCCGACGTTGTATTCGAAGAATTTACAGGCTGCTCTCCTGCCCCTGACCCCGTACTAGAGCTTCCGCTACTACAAGCCTTCACGACCGCAGCGTCAACTTTCACCTGGTCGACCCAGAGCCACGACAGCTGCTGACCAGCAGAAGTAGATGAATTTCCAAGAACCCGCTGAATTTGTTCCTGCTTCTGCGTCAGAAAGAGTTCCTCCAGTGTCGCGCCCCAATACACCCCCGCCTGGTAGGAAAGTTTCTCCGGTAATATTTTTAGATCACTCGCAAAAGAACTTGAGACTGTTGCGAGTTCTGTCCGCAACTGAGTCACTTCCGCGGTGTAGCCGGGCGACGTCGAGACTGCTTGCTGATACTGAGAAGAACTTGTTGTAACTCCACCATGATCAGTGACTACACTACTGCTCCGTCTGATCTCTTCAGGGTCCAGCGTGACCTGCGCAGTGGTGCTTCCCAGGTAGAGCTGCTCTTGGAAATTTGGTCTTGGCGTACTAGATACGGCTGCTGAGGAGGACGACGACGCAGATGTAGTCGCCACCGCCGTCGATGTGCTACTATTAGACGCATTCGACGTATTGGTCTCATTGCCATGCCCAGCTGCACCCCCACTAGGTTGCCCTCCTGCTACAGCACTAGAAACTGCATCGCCCACCCCAGCACTCGCAATCCCAGTCGACGGAAAGACCAGCGTGATTTTCTGCGATAACCTTTTCTTCATCACCGTCTCCGAAAATTGCACCCCGCACTTCTGCTCGATGATGGTCTGTGTGCTACGGGTGAAGTAGGAGCTCGTGACTGTGGGGGATTGATCATGATCACTTGCCTGTTTTATCGGCAATGACTCGGAAAGCGCAAGCGCTTGCAGCTCGAAATCTCGCTGCTGTTCGACCGTCGGAGATGAATTTTCAGTTCCGGAAGCCGCGACACAAGTTGCGTTACTCGTCGTCGTCCCAGTGTCGTTCGACGCGTTGACTGCAGCCGCAGCGGAGGTGGATCCCGCCTCCGAAGCACGCATGAGAAGTTTCCTCTCCTCCTGAAACAAACAGTGTCCCACGTAAGCGAACAAAATGCAGCACTTCTGACTTGATCCCCCGAACCTGCTGTCGAAAGATGTCTCTTGCGGGAACAGATCTGAAGATGCTGCACTAGTTGCACTACCTGCTTCGCCCAACCCGGTAATCGCACACTCTTCGTCGAAGTGGCGAAGGCTCCCGTCGTAGTTTTTCTCCATGGAAACCCCGACTAGCTTCATCAGATACAAAGCCTCCTGGTACTTTGCTGCGCAGGTTTGTCTCGCTTGGAGCAGTCTGCTCTCGTTGCTGTTGCTCGATGTCGGCACAGGTACTGGACAGGCAGGTGTTGTCGTGGTGTTCGAATCTGATGAACTATCATCTGCTACGGCCACAACAGCTGAAGTGCTGGAGTTATTTGTCGTGTTCGTGGAATTGTCTTCTCCTCCAGTTACTACCGCGGCACCTGCTGATGTTTGCGCAACAAAGTCCCTATGGTTCAAGTAGCCCCACATCGAAAGTTTCTCGTCCTTGTAATCGTAGTAATACCGGTATACCCGCCAGTCGCCACTGCTCATCACCCGCTTCGTCGTGTACTGCGTCGTGAAAGTCTCGATGTTTTGGTCGCATCCTGAGTAAAAACGTCCCCTCCACCCCAGAGTTGTATATGCAAATGCGCAATAACAGGGACATTTGTAATGCGCAGCATCCCCATGAAAGGCCTTCCCAATCGTGATTTGGCATTTGTAATGTTAACAAATTGGCTTTCTCATGCGGCTTGCCTTCCTACGCACCACTATACTACACACGGGAACTTGTCATGCACATCTCCCAAAGCTTGCCGATTTGTCTAGCAGATTTCCCGTCTTGATTCTGGTCGTGTGGGGACGTTTTTCCTCACGATAGGTCCAGAGAGGTGTTCAGCGCATTTGTGATGGTCTCGTTGTTTGTGTCGATGTCGAGGGTGTTATGGATTGCAAATATGTCTGGGTCTAGAAGGATGCAACTTGTGATGCTGCGTCCCGATTCTAAAAAAATCTGCATTGCATGGGCAGCAAGAGTAGTCCAGAAGCTGCTAGGCGGAGGGGGCGTTTCTCATGCGGTATAGGCATTAGGAAGCCCTCACAAAACCTGTCATGCTAGGGCATCCATCACAGACGTCATGGGTCATGCAAAACGTGCATGACAAACCTTCCATTCATCCCGACCCAGACATATTTGCATTTGATAGGTGTTATTGTGCATCGTGTTTTCCCGCGGGAGATTCTCACTCACCGTCGTGTTCACATCGGGCAATAACGGCGTTTGCAGCGCTGGCTGATATCTCGTGTCGTACGGCGTTGCGGTTAGCAATAACGGGTGTGAAATCGTAGCTGCGCCGTCCACCGAAGTGACGTTCGCGTTTTGCCTCCTTTTCATATGCATTGCAAATATGTCTGGGTCTGGAAACTTGTGATGCAAGGAAGGGAATAGTGAACTCACTATGATGCGCTGCCAAGCATGACAAGTTTTTTTCATGGCTCTGAGCTGCGTACTCCGCATGACAAACTGCGTTTTTGCATGACAGGGAGGAGGAGCTCTTCGCGGCCATGCAACACAGAGTTCAGGGTCATGCCAGACTAGCATGACAAATCCAGCAATCTCCCAGACCCAGACATTTTTGCATTTGATATTTCAGCGCCTGGGCCAGATCCTCCCAAACGGTTTGCGAGTTCGGGTGGGAGGTGGCTTTTGCAGACAGAAATTGTTGCGAAAAAGTTGTACTAGAACCTGCAGGACTACTACTACTACTAGTGCTAATTCCAGCACCAGTACCCGCACTATCAGAGCTTTCGTCTTGCAGAATGAACCTCAACAACAAATCCGCAAAGAAACAGTCAAATTCCGCTCGGTTTCCCGCTGACACGACCGCTAGCCTCCCGAGTTGCACCTTCGCGAGTAGCCCGTAGGTCGCCTTGTGTATCCTCAAGCTGTTCGCTTCGCTACTGTCTATCTTCAGTGCGGTCTGCAGCTGCTGTTGTGCTTGTGAGGTGGATGTGGCACCCGCACTGTTCGTCGTGGTTCCTGAACCTGTTGATTGCAGATTGCATTAACATGCCATCACATGTTTGTATTGCAAATTACCTACACAGCCCCTTAAAAGCGTGCAGTTAAGCTGTTTAGTTATTGACTTCCCTTCATGTAGTCACAACACTAAGCTGTCAGTATAAAGCTGTTGAGTCACAACAATAAGCTGTTTTAGTTAAAAACAACAACAGCACGCAGTTTAAGTCACAACACTAAGCTGTCACAACCTGCACGCTGTTTAATGATTGTACTGCATCACATGGAAGGGAACACAGCTTTTAAGCGGATTGCAGATGATGCAAGCACGGAAATATCCCGGCAGGTTTTTTCTCTTGTTTCGAATACCAGAAGAACAGGACGAGCCCCTGCGTGTCGTGGACAACATGCAAACAGTAAAGCCAAACAGCGAGAAGGGGTACGATGCTGCGAAAGTGAGGAAACTCGTCACCCCGAACGTGAGGGAGGAGGCAGATAAAGCCCAGGAGCTTTACGACGACATGATGAAACCACACTTGGCCATCGACTTCGAACAATTCTTCACCCTATGGGATAAGACCAACAAGGCTGCAAGATTTTTGGAGTACATTCAAGGACGAGGGAACACCCAGCTTGAGAATTCACTTATCTCGAGCGGAGGCGGTTCTGGCGACACTGGCAATGCGCTTCTCCGTGGTTTTCCTCAGTTTGAAAAGGGCATGTACTACCTGGACCAGTGGACGCAGGAGGCCTTCCAGCTTTATGGAAACGTCGTCAACATGTGCAACCATCTGATGCACAAGGTGACCGGTGGCGCATTGGTACCTCTCCCGGGGCAGGGCGGTAACGGAGGGTGGTGTAAGAAGAAGGAAATGACCCCCGAACAAGGCTGCCAGCCGGATAATCTCGCGGAAGAAATATTTGGGCCAATTCCGGAGGCTAAGAGCGCTGCGGATATATTCGAGGAAACCAAGAATGGGAAAGACGTTACGGTGAGGGTGAAGCCGCTGTTTGTAGTACGGCGCCCGATAGAGGTTTTAGAGCCGATCGAAATACCATATGTGATTGCACGGAAAAATCCTACGTACACAGGAGATCGTTGCGGCGTAGCTATATCGAGAGGAAAAGCTGATAAGTATTTTCATTTGCCTGAAAAATAAATATGAATTTTTTCTGCACCAAAGTAAAATATTTTCTGAGCCGACGAACCGCATAGTACCTGAACCTGATGTGGCACCCGCACTGTTCGTCGTGGTTCCTGAACCTGTTGATCTAGAGCTTTAACACCCGTTAGCATGAGAAGTGGTGAATTTGTAGTGAATTTTGCATGCCAAATTGCAGATGAGCCCGCCGGGACATTGTCCCTCTTGGCCCTGTTCTGGGAAGTAGAAGGCCCTGCACCGCGCAGCAGCCGCGGGCTTTTGCGCAGTGGGCAGCCAGAGGACATGGCCGGGGCGCCGTTCTTTGGGCAGATTTTTGCGCCTCCCCGTTCTCGCAGAAGAGCACTGCAGCAGCCGCGGCAAAGACGCCAGAAATAAAGGCCGCGAAGCGCATACAACTAAGCAAGAAGGCAGGCAAGGACGAAAGGACCCGGCCGAGAGCTTTGACGCATTTTCCCGGCAGGCGCGTGAAATCTTGTGGCATTTTTCCGGCAGGCGCTTTGATGCATTTTCCGGCGGCAAGCTAGCGTCCGCGGCCGAATCGTGCCTCCCCTTCCGCCCGAGGCTACTCCCAGATATCCAAGTCCAAGCCGAGCCAACCACAACTCGTGAGAGCATACATGTTGAACTAGTGCCCCTGTGTTCAGGCGTCGCACTCCCTTTCGACCATTCCAGAGAGGAACTTCTCAGGCAGACGCGCAGAAGAGTAAGAGCCACCCGATCCACCTTCTTTAGTTACATACGCACTGCACAGCCCGGCGAGCCCCCGCAAGACCACCTCTTTCGGTGCTGCAAGCGCCACCACGCGACGAGCAGCCCTTCACGCTATGTGGGATGCTTGGGCTCGTGTGTCTAATACGTAGCGCACTTGTCTTTTAAGTAAATGAAAACGCAAGTGGTCATGCAATACAAATTCACTGCAAATTCACCCTTCTGTACGCTAACGACCGTTGAAGACATAACTGTTGTCGTCGTGGCACCCGCACTGTTCGTCGTGGTTCCTGAACCTGTTGATGTGGCACTATCAAAGGAGCAAGTGAATCACTTTCAAAAGAATCATAGGGTCGAAAAAAAAAAAATTCGGAGCGTCCCCAACTGCCGTAGCGCCTGCAGCTTTTTTCCCCGCGCCAGACACAGCTGGTCGGTAGATTGCAGTGGGCGAATGCTTGAGAAGGCTGCGACCAAAAGCCCCAGGCGTCGCATTTTGGTAAGGAGAAGGCTGCGAGATGTAGTGCGCAGAAGATGCCATAGAAGATACCCCAAGACCAGCCCAAAGCATCATACCGTGGGGCATAATGCTACTCCGCATGGTGCTACTGGCGCACTATTCTTACTTTTGCCCTACTCTACTGTTACCAAGTGGCAGAAGTGGAACAGTGGAGGTGTAATCACTTGAGACGTGCAGCCTGTTTCAGACGAAAAAAAAGCCAAACCCACTTGATATCTGCTAGGGTGATTTGACGCGAAAAAGACGTGTTTCGGGCATCAATTTGATGCCAAAAATCGCGGTTTTTTGCAGGGGTGATTCAAGCAGATACTAAGCGGGAGGAGTCAAATGAATCATAGGGCTAATTGATAGCTACAAAACGCGAGGTGATTACACCTCTTTTTTTGCTTCGAAAAAGATGAATTTTTGGCAAAAATTGAGCTTTTTTCAGAAAATCCGACACCCTCGGGACGCTACGCCCGACGGTATGGAGGTGTAATCACTTCATTTTTATGGTGTCGCTTTTCCTATCTTTAGCAATGGGCTTGTGCTTGGTATTTTGGGTTGCGAATGCTTCCCCCGAGTTGTTTGCAAGCTATTCAGGCGCGATGGCCCCAGCGTCCACTCATGGCCATTGCGTTCGTCCCCCGTAGCCACCAACCAAATAGCGCAAACCTTATCGAGAAAGGCGCGACCTTCCTGAGGAGCGTCGCTGTGTCTCAGGTTGTTTGGTTGTATATATTGGGCGCTTCCTTATGCGTGCGAGCCGGGCCATGCACTGCGATACTTGGAAAGTTTTTTTTTTCCGTATGGTGATTCATTTGTAATGTGATTCATTTACCCCTGTGATAGGCACCCGCACTGTTCGTCGTGGTTCCTGAACCTGTTGATAGTTCGCGGATTATTTGCTTTGCCTGCTCCTCGGAGACGACTATTGTGGATTTTCTTGTTTGTTCCTCCGTGTTGTAGTTGTCCTCCATGATCTCATCTCGCATCTCCTGCATCACAGCATCATCCGAACTAGATACAACCAACGCCCGGGAAGGGGAAGATGCTCCTTCGTCTCCCAGCATCACAGAGTCCTGTTCGACTTTTCTCCTCCCAATTTTCCTCCGTCTAACCCGCCTTTGCACCGTTTGCACGACCGGAACGACTTTTTTTACCACGATTTTTTTCCTTCTTCGGATTTGTCTCACTTGCCGCTTCGCAATTTGCTTCTCCTGGATCTCCTCCTCCATCCCGGCAGGCATCATAGAACTCAAGATGAAGTCCTCGTCTAGAAGCCTCTCGTCGTCAAAAAACAACCTTGCCTGCACCGAAGACTCCAAGTCGCGGAGGGACCGCGCGCGGAGAAGGGAACTCGGGCTATAACTGCTGGAGGAAGAACTGCTACTATTGCTGCCATTCGCGCTGCTGTTCGTGTCATTCAGCACATCTTCGGTCCCGTTGGTTCCGTTCGTCTCTGTCACATTCGTTTCGTTGTATTCTGTTACATTCGACGTCTCGTTGTACTCTGTTACATTCGTCTCGTTGTAATATTCTGTTACATTGGTTTCGTTGTATTGTGAGGAAAAATCCCCCCTCCCCATATCGAAAAGGCACGCTTCCGAAAGTTTGCGCTGCTGATTTGAGGTCACAAATCACGTTTGTCTTGCAAGAAGACAAGGGCAAAAGCTTCGCCCCAATTATGGAGGCGATTTGTCATGCTGTTGGGCCTAAAGCGGAGCCGTTTGCCATGCTGAACAACTAGACCGATACGCCCCTGCATAGCCTGGGGATCTGGCCGCGATGCCTTCCTGCAATACAAAGCCGATTTGTGTACACAAACCCCGCATCACAGATTTCCATTTCGATATGGGGTGGGGGGATTTTTCCTTTTGATACGTTGAATTCGGTTTCATTCACGGTCACATTCGTGAAATTCGTGACATTTTCAGATATCCTAAGTAAGAACGCACCCACGCCAGAGTTGTAATGCAGATTTGCAAAGACAGAGAGACTTGTAATGCGCATCACCATGAGAGCCATTTCCAATCCTGTTTTGGAATTTGTGATGCTGTGAACAGGATGAGCCGATGAATCTGTAATGCGGCTGCACTTGCTAACCTGCACTACACTGCAGACCTCAACTTGTCATGCGTGACTCACAAAACTCCTAGGTTTGTGTTGCAACATCCCCTTCCTGACTCTGGTGTGGGTACGTTTTTACTCAGGATATCAGACTCGAAATATTCTGTGGTCTCGTTGGTCGAATTTGTCGTGTTGACGGGCACCACATCTTCTTCTTCCGAAGCTGCTTGTGGCGGCGGTATCCTCGCGAAGCTGAAGTAATCCCTGGTGTAATTCGTGAAGGTTTTTCTCGTCGTCACCACCTCCAGCCGGACAAATTTCTCGAATTTAACCTGGTTGTTTAGTAGAACGGAGAAATCGGTTTTGGCAAAGTCGTACATGCGCTGATAAAAGGAAGACGTTGTATTTATCTTGCTGTTTTCCCTGTACGACTTCAAAAAATCGTCCAGATAACTCCCAGCGAACGCGTTGAACGCATTCCCCATCGCTTTCGCGAAGAAGTGGGCGAGCAAATCTTCGTTCTGAAGAAGCATGTCTGCGGTTTGCTCCGAGTTGGCTTCGAGTAGGAGTTTCCCCTCCAGAATCGCATTGCAGGAAGTGGATTTTTGTGCTGTGGTCTGGGTAGAAGTTTGCGTTGTGTTTGAAGAGGTAGCTGTTGTTCCTCGTGTAGTTCCGGCGTTGTAGGAATCTAAAGCGGTTGCTTCCGCGGAAATATCAACGACTGGCTGCTGTGGAGCGCCGGTGGTCGCAGTAACAGTAGCTGCTGACGCAGCCACTACGTCCCGGAACAGCCAGAATGGGTTCCTTGACGATGTTGCTCCTCCTACCGCGACCGTGGCGCCTATTGTCGTGCTATTCGAAGTCGCACTCAAAGTGTTGTTCCCAGTTGCGTTTACGTCACTTTCGTCATCTGATACGGACCCAGCTGCAGTGCTGTTTGTCACATTAGAAAAATCTGTCTCATTGGAGGTTCCATTTACCACAGAGGATGATGAATTCGTTACATTCATTCCCATGTCGGAGGAGGAAACCGCAGCATCGTCGTACTCGGTCGTTGTATTTGAACTGTTGCTATCGTTCGCCACTTGTGCTGCTGCACTACCTGCAACTACTACATCCAGCCTCGGATCCAGCGGCAGCCAAAGTTCGTTATCGTGACAATCTCTCACCGCCTGGACGATTCTCGGGCACGTGAGAGGCTCGAAAAAGCCTGCAGATCTGCTTGGCAAAGTAAACGAAATCCGCAAACCTGTTGCACTATCTTCAAAAACTCTCGCTAATGGGTGGGGCGGTGGAGTCGTCGTTGTGGTTACCACTGCACCCTGTGATGTTGCTGGTGATGAATCCGATTCGCCACTGGCGCTTCCCGTGCTGTTGGAGTCATTCGCTGCTGACGACGTCGTATTCGAACCTAATATTCCAGAGCTGCTATCATCCTCGGTGGAGGACGTGGTGTTATAATTCCAAGACGTCGAGCCGTTGCTTGCATTGGTTTCGTTCGTCGTGGTACTATCCGATGCTGAGTAGTTGTAGTTCGACGTATTGCTTTCATTACCAACAGCAACTGCACTGTCGTCGTCATACGCGATCGCCTGTGAAGCATTGCTTGCAGAGGACCCTCCTGTCGCTGCCTGTGCATATATCTGTTCCCCGAGACCGGAAATTTCCGCCTTCAACCAGTCATAGAAGGCGAAAGAAAAACTGATTTCACTCGCACTCGTGTTCTGTTGAAAACAGTTCTGGTAAATGGAATTCGCGTTGGTGCCAGAAAGAACGTCTTTCACACTCTTATCAATTGCAAAAATGTCTGGGTCTGGAAGGATGCAATTTGTATTGCTAATTGTGGATTGAATTGAATTGAAGTAGCGACGCCCCCTGACGTGCCTCGGTAGCCGATTGCTCTACCAACCGGAGGTGCTAAGTACATGCTTACTTCTTCCTTCGTCGAGCACCTTATTCGCCATACAAACCGTTCGGTGAGCAATTACCCGGACTGCCGGCCCAATTTGTGCCGGTTTTGGTGTTTTAGGGAGATACCCGCAACGCCCCCACGGAGTTGGCGAAACCCTGATAGCCAGCGAGACGCAACCCTTGGCGGACCTGAACGACCTGAGACCATCCCCACCTTTGGATGTGTTGTCTCCCGCTTGTGCTGCACGTTCTGCTTCGAGCCGCCCAGACCCTGTGCCCCGCGGGATCTCGGTTCGCACAATGTTGGTTAGTACGCATCGTATCCTGATCGCGGCCGGCGAGTTTGTAGTTGGGGGGGCTACTTCTTTTCTTGAGGGGTCGAGGTAGTGGCATTGCTAATTGTGGATCGTGCAAAAATCTGTGTTGCATGAATGCCAAAAGTTGTCCACTTTTGACCAAGTTGAGAGGAAGTTTCTTATGCAGATTAGGCATGATAGGGATCTCACCGAGTCTGTCATGCTAGGTCCTGCATTCCAGACGACATGGATCATCGAAAATCTGCATGACAAGTCTCGGAATCTTCCAGACCCAGACATTCTTGCATTTGATAACTCTCCTGTTCTAGCAAATCCCAAATCAAATCCTCGTTGGTGGTAAAAGCCCGTTTCAATTGCGAGACGACAAGAGTCCCTTCCGGGTTTGGTACCACTGTGGTTTGCGCTTGTGTTGAAGATGCTGTGTCGATTATGAGGCTCGATCTTCTCACATTGCTCTCCGTTACATAAGGCAACGGAGTGGTGGTGGTGGTGACTGCTACAGATTGGCCTGTAGTTGTTCCTGTGGCGTTGTTCCCATTTGGCGCAGCACTCTGATTTGAGGAATTCGTGTCGTTTGTGCTGCTGCTGTTTCGATGATCCGCGTCAGAAGTGTTCCCGTCAGCACCAGCTGCGGTCGTATTCTGCATGTAGTACTCATCTTCCGTCAGCAGCAACGCTAGTAACTGCTGACTCGTCAGGGATTCTAAGCCGTAGCTCGTCTTCACCTGCTCCACCGTCTCAAATTTTGTCGAGCTAGAGGACGAAGCAGATGAGGAACTGGTAGCTGCAGCCATACTAGCAGTGGTGGTTGTTCCACTATTTCCTCCGCTGCCGTGGTAGCTACCGTAAAAGGACGGGCTTAATCGTTTCAAATACTTCGCTATTTCCATAGCTATCCTCCCCTGCTCGCACCGCTCCACGAAAAGAGATTCGCCGGTGACCATTGTAGTAGCAGCCTGGGATTGTTGCGCCAAAGCAGACTTGTAAAAGTGCTCGCGTCCTCCGGCTGCGAGGAGTGCTGCGAAGCCGGTGGCTATTACTTGTTTCCCTAAAAACTTCATTTTTCTCCTTCTCCTCGGTTTGTGAAACATTTTCCAGGTCGCGTCCGCCCCTCGGGCTCCAGGATCTTCTGGTCGTGTGCAGCTGCCTTCTTGTGGTTGCCGCATCTTCGTGCAAGATGTGCTGGCGTGTCCCCTACTTGATGTCTTCTTCATTCCGTCTTATATCTCGTCGAGTGTCCGTGGTTCTCCCTCCATCTCTTTACCCACCGACACCGCTTGCGTTCCTTACTTTGAAAAAAAATTCTGGCACAACCAAAAACAAGTATTCATTCCGGAAAAGAAAAGAAGGGCAAGTCGTAGTTCGTCTCTTGCCGTAAGAACTACTTCTAGAACGCAGTAGTAGACGTAGTAGCAGCGCTACTTTAGAAGTACTTACGATTCATTTTTCAAGACCGCCTTGGTAACAAACTTTGTGTACAGGAGTTTGATGATCATATGGTTATGGATTGCACTTCAGCACTGGTTCATTCATTTAAGAAGATGTCTTGGTGAAACTGTTTTTTTTCTGACCACAGTTCGTCGGATTGCGGTCTACTTCTTGAAAAAAAAGCAACGACAAGAGGAAGCGCAAGCACGTCCGAGGGACAAGGACGGCTCAAACGAGACGGAATGGAGTTGGCTGTATCCTGTGCAAAAGTACCGCACTCGTAGTAATTGCAGTCATGCATTACAAATTTTTTTCTTAAGGTAAATCCGCATTACAAATTTTATTTCTCATGCTGGGGAAATTTGTAATGCATTTATACGAGTACGATACTTTCGCAGTTCATAGTCTGGAGACGAAGACATTGATTATTTTCTGTTCGAAATAAACTTTCTAAGAGAAGTAGAAGACGACGAGAGAACTAGAAGAGGACTTTCTATATTTCGCAGCGTAATCATCCTTGCAGCAGGAGCTCCAAAGCGGAATGAGAATGAAAAAAACTTCCACTAGAAAAATGACCTGCTAGCTGTACCGAGATCTGAGAAACGGAAGAACTTTGCTGAAACAAGCCAGAACGTCGTAAAGAGGAACTTTCTTTTGGACACACAACAAAGAAAAGCTACGAACAAGTTGTACAAGGCAGACACTATTACAGGTGTCGAGATCTTCTCTGTGGACACAAACGAAGAATTCAGACGAATGATCTTTACCTGTGACGAGGATGTTTTAGTTTACAAGACTGAATGTAGAAACCTACACCGCAAGAAAGATAAAACCTCAACAACACCTGCGAACCAAAAAACCAAGCCGAACAGCGAGTCCTAGCATCTACAGTGTGATGTCTGCCGCAACGTCGCAATTCTGGCATAATTTCAACTGCATTTTCACGCGTCTAGAAATCAGTAGCTTTTCAACAAGAAACACGCGTCTTGGAGGTGAAGACCGTTTTTTTTGTCTGAAAATCTCAGGCGCATCAAGTTGACGCGCGAGGCATAGCGATAACGTCCGAGATTATGTACAACAACTATCCATCATTTCACCGTGATGAGTGCCACCCGCCGTTCCAAATTTGGTATGCCCTCGTCTAACAGCTTCCGGAGGTCCTGCATCGTACGAAAAACGTGTTTCACTGGAACGATTTAATTTTGCGAGTTTTGCATTACAGACTTGCTCCAGTACATTAGCAGTAGCACTACAAAGGAACAAATTTGTCATCAGAAAGCAAAACCAACAAATCGATTGTTTTGCAAGTGTAGCAAGCCAAACACTTCTGCGACTGCGAATCATGCATTCTCTGCATTACAAGTTTACAGTGAAACATCATTTCCTTCCGATATCCTGCTTTCCCTCCACCAGCAGCTTCCATGCAGAGGAGCCCGTGTCATAAACCGCTTGGAGAAATCATGTGCAAACACGTACCCAACCGAGAGTTGTCATGCAGATCTTGCATGTTGTGGTTCTGCAGGTGGTCTCTAAGTGTAATGCGCCTTCCCATGAGACCTCGCATCTGGTACTCCTTTGTTGCAAAAATTTGTCATGCTCAAATCAGGATGATTAACATGATTCGTGATGAGGGAGCACTAGCCAAGCATCGCACTCTACTACAGATCTGAGTTTCCCATGCGGAACTGTAGTGGAAACCGATTGACTTCTGCACAGGAATCACACTGTGATTACGGTCGTGTGGGTAAGTACGCTTTTGCACAGGATAGGGGAAGCTTGCTGCCAGTGCCTGGTCATAAGAGTCGTGTGGTTCTTCAGGCCAGAAAAACAGAGCCATAGAAAACATGCACGTCGGGAGGCTGCATAAGAGCGCAGTATTCCAAGAAAAGCTCGCAGCTCTTGGCCATTTAGCCAAGGGAATGATGTATGAAGATGATGATGATGATGATGATGATGATGATGATTTCGACCTACTACACTAATTCAGGTTTTATCTGATGAAAACAACCACGAAGCAAAATCACAATAACGCTAATACCATCCTCCTCCGCTTTAATCTGTTCCTTCAAGTGCATGTATGAGAGTACACAACCCCTTCTCCTCCGCCGTTGAAGGGCATTAACTGGCGTGATAAACCTATCTGCCGCAGCTGCATGACAAATCCGCATGACACGGCTTCTCCCTTCAGTTTGCTGGGGTTTCCTCGAAACTTGTCATGCGAAAAGCAAAAGTGCTTGTTCAAGGAAAAAGAAAATTACAAGATTTTGAATTGATTTTGCATGACAAGAAACGTGGTGGAAGTAGAGTTGTGCAAGGTCATAGCATCGAAAAGGCCCGGGCTTTTTCCTCTGCCGTTTCCAACTCTGCTTTCGTTTCCTTCAGCATGTCTTGCAAATTATGCACCTCCTTGCCCTATGCACTGCAAAAGCGTGATCGCATCCGCACTCGCAAAATGGCATGACAAATTTTGGTTCCAAAAACAAACATAGTAGAGTTGCTCATCATGCAGATAATTCACGTCAAAAGAACTGAGTCTTGTTCATGCGATTATATAATATTTTGCGACAGTCAATACGCGACTACGATACTTTTTCCCGGCATATCCCCAATTTCCTCCCGTTGCTCCGCGCGATCCTGCCAAAACCCCGGGATTTTTTCTTCTGGTTACTGAGACCGCTGGTCAGCAATTCTTTTGTCAGCGACTCGATCTTCTGCAGTTGCGCGTAGAGGGAGGAGGTGCCGACTTTGAGCTGTCTCGCGTGCTCCTGGTCTTCGGATAGCACGTCGAAGTTGGTCCGGATAAGCTTGGTGCCGTGATGGTGAAGAGGGTGGTGATGTAGCGGGGGGGATGTACTGCTTGTAGCTGAACCTGTAGTGCAGTTTCCGCATGAGAAGTAGCTGTTCTTCCGTTGGAAAATCTCGTCGAAGAGAGCGTGGTACCTCATCTTTGATGTTTCTTCAAGTAGTCACTTATTTTCTACCGGCTGCTCTTGCGCTTTTGGTTATTACACGTGGGGATCGAAAAAACAAATTGAAGTTTGTTGTGTGACGAAAAGCGCAACCGCCACAACAGATACAAAGTGTGCAACTTCGTTCCTTTTGATACTTCTGGCGCTAATCTACTTCATCATGATCTCGCTATTCCATAAGGAAAACGAGTCCAGTTCACGATAACGAGCCACGCAAACGTTTTGTGCAACGATTGGTTGCTTAGGTTACCGATAACGATAAAAACGAGCAAGTCAATCACTAATAAAGCATCTGCTCTCCACAATCACGACAAACGAAAAGCAGCTGGTCATGTAACGATCATTATGATATGGCGATAATCATCTCTACGACAATGAAAGCGATAGCACGACAGATGTTGTAAATTGTTCGTGAGGGTGGTCGTAGTTACATTTCTCACGGGAAGGAACTATCTTTGCCGGTTCTTGCAACGTGTCCGTGTCGGTAGCTGCTGCATTACCTTTTTCGCTTTTAATATGTTCAGTCTGTTTGTCCTCTTCACAATATCTATGGTGGATGGTGCTGGTACGGAGATCATGTGACGTGTGGAGCTTGTTCTTCGAGCTGCTTGAAATTCAGCACGATTACATGCAGTACCAATACATTTTCATCATCTGACATTAGCAATAAAAAGTATCTATTGTCACCTACTTACTTTCCCAACACAAGAAAAAAGCTTCGTCCCGCTCATCTTGGATAATGTTGACACAGAATTCTCGTCTAGTACTTCCAACGCCAACGGCAATGCAGCGCATTATATGCCGCGCAACTAGAAAAGATGGTCGAGGCAAAATTTGATTGTGCGGCTGGCTCGGAGTGCCAGGTTGCACAATGTTCGATAAACGAAAATGTGTTGCGAACGTATGATGAATAATTCTTAAAGTGTAGTTTCTTACCTACGAACCTCCCTGGTTGTAGACTTGTTGAAGACTGACTTGCCCTACGTTCCTTCTGGCTGATTACTTGATATTTGCACAAAATTCTATTTGCAGAATTGCTATTGAGGATGACGTGACTTCTACACGGAGAAAAGACTCGGTTTTCCTACCTACAACTTCATTGAAGCAAAGGCAATAAAGGGATTGCTCTTGTAGCTGATGTCATGTTTGAGGAACAGCAGGTACAAAATTTCGCAAAGGCCGTCGGTCGTGCATGATAGCACGACGGCTCCACGAGGCTACGCGTGGAGTACACTATTTCTGCCGTCCGCGGAACCCGAGCATGGTTTTGTTGTCACTCCGCTTGATCGCATGCACGACGTGCTTCAGCGAGATCGTCGACTTTCCCGCGTGCTCGGCGAAGGCGACCATGTACTTGGTAATATCCTGCAACCACAGCTGGAACAGATCGCGGATCTCTGGGATGACCTTCCGAGACAGACGGTTGATGCCGCCCCGCCGCGCCAACCGCCGGATCGCCACCGGTTTCAAATCCGACATCTGGTCGACCAACTGCTGCTTCGGATACTGGGCCAAAAACTCGGTGCGGGTCAGGTACCGTTGTTCTGGTATCAACTGCAAAAATGTCTGGGTCTGGAAACTTGTGATGCTGGGTGGCGTCTCATGATGAGGCTCCAAATGCTGGCTCAGCATGACAAGTTTCTGAGCTCCTCGGTGTTGCCTATTTCGCATGACAAACTGCGCTTCTGCATCACAGAAAAACGGAGCCCTTGGGTAACGTGCATGACAGATTTAACAGTCATGCCAGGCAAGCATGACAAACACGAATTCTTCCAGACCCAGACACTTTTACATTTGATATCTGGCATCATGGTACAACTACTGCTTCCACCCGGGAATTGTTCTGGTAGATGAACCGGAGTCATGCTCGCCAGTTTCTCCTATCAAATGCAAAAATGTCTGGGTCTGGAACATTCTGAGACTTGTCATGCATGTTTTGCATGACCCAGGATGTCTGTAATGCACGACCTAGCGTCACAGATTTTTCCTGATGCCTACTCCGCATGACAAACGCCCTCCCCGCGTAGCACAAACTAGACTCCTCTTGCTGGTCATGCAATACAGCTTTTTTTAGAGACCAAAATTAGCATCACAAGTTCAAATTCTTCCAGACCCAGACGTTTCTGCATTTGATATCTCCATATCGCTCACAATCGCCTGGGAATCGGACTGCAGCTGTTGCTGTAACTGAAATTTTCCGTTGGTTTTGTTAACCAAAGAACCGGCCTTCTTGGAGCGGGCCATCTTGGTTGAACGCGATCTTGTTCCGGGTGGACAACGAAATGATTCTTGTACGTAGTTCTTTTCAGAAAGTACGAAGGGACAGGTGGCGAAAATTTTTCCGGGAAGATTGATCCTCTAGTAAGCATTTAAGCCATTTCATTTTCAAGAAGTAGAGTCACAGTTGCAATTGAGTTGCAATTTTCATGCCAACCCTCTCTCGCTTTTCCAGTCTCTCTGTTTGAAGTGTAGTAACGGCCCGAGCATAAACTACCCTGCCTACCGAAATACAGCCTGAAACTCTTCAGAAGTTTTGACGTTGGCTCCCTCTGCAGCTTCTGCTTTGCTCCTTTGCCGTTCTCGTCGGGACGAATGTTGTACGAAGCACCCTAGCATAGCAGTAGAACAAGAGAAAAGACTTTGTGAGAACAACACGCCGCAGGGTGGAAAAGTCGAACCACAGGGAGAAAACTGTAGCAGGCTAGTGTTGTACGGAAGTGGCAAATTTTTCGGCGAGACGAAGGTAATCTCTAATTTGGTGTACACTTCCACAGTGGAATTGTTCTGTTCGTGTTGTCGTTTAATTTTCTATCTGCCCCTCCTCGGAAACAGGATGGATTCGATATTTATACAGGTCGTTATTTTCAAATTGTCTTACTGCTAGAGGACTCTCATAATTTTGTACAGATTGGATCTTTTCGCCATATGAAAAGTCACGTGCTAATCTCAAACTTTGCGAAGCGATATTCGGCAAACAAGAACCTTTCGCTTCTCGTCAGTAGTAGCTACATGAAGATGATGATTCTGCTACTAGGACCAACTCGTGGAGATGTTGCGACGTTTTACATACATACGTTACGGCTGATAAAATCGGCACAGGTTCGAAACACTGTTGAAATTCTGGTGGTTGTGAATAATCGAAAACAAACTTCTTGCAAGAAACAAAAATCGTAAATTCTGGTTTGGTACATTCGATTCTGGTTGTTCAAAACTCAACTTCTTGGATACTTGTAGTCGTACTGTAGTAAGTTGTAGCGAAGTCGTTGTCAATTTTCAAATTTAATTTTGTACGCATGATGCCATCAAGCGCTCTATAATTTCTTGTTAATTTCAAATTATCATTCGAATCTGATTTCTTGCTAGGTTCGTAACAGCAGCTGTCTGCACTCCTAAATCAAAACTTCATGAAGTTGCCAGGCAACTCATGAACTTGTCATGGTCAGATCGGCATGACAACCTCTTGACCGAACCTCCACCTTACACCCCAGATCGCGTATGGATTGTAAAAGTGTCTGGGTCTGGAAGATTGCAACTTGTCATGCTGTTTTCGGAGCCTAAAAAACTTGTATTGCATGACCAGCAAGAGGGGTACAGTTTTTGCTACACGGACAGGGCATTTCTCATGCGGAAGGTACATCAGGAAGATTTCTAAAAATCTGTAATGCTAGGGCATACATCACAGACTATCATGGGTCATGAGAAATATGCATGACAAATCTTGCATTCTTCCAGACCCAGACATTTTTGCGTTTGATATCGCGGGTAGTCTGACGAAACCAGGCCTTCTGCAGTATCCACAGGAAAAATTCCTCTAAGGTCAAGCCAAACTTGTCATGCTGGTACCACACGATGGACCGCTGCATTTGGGAAAAATCAAAAATTTCCTTTTAGTAAGAATCCGCATGACAAATCCATCGTGGAATTGTGAAAACGCATGACAAATTTGGCTAGAGAACTAGTAGATTCTCCGCACATATTCCTCCTGGTCGTAGTCCTCCTCCTCGTAGTACTCTTCTTCTTCAAGTGTGGATTTGAAACACTTCGCTGTTTGTCATGCAGAATCCCCATTGAAGCGGGCTTTTGTCTTTGTCATGCAAAACACGCACGACCTTCGCTGTTTGTCATGCAGAGCTTGATCTGAAAACCTTCGCTGTTTGTCGTGCAGAACTTCCATTGATGAAGCAGGCTTTTGGCAGGAAGATAAATCACCTGCGAGTCAACTAATCCGCGGCACAACTTTTTGCCCACGGATCACTTCGGATCAGTTGCATTTCCGTCCTGATACGACAGTTTTCTTGCAAGACCATGCAAAAAATCCCAGCAGCCCAAAAACAACTGATCCGCGGCCTCAACCTCGCTAGTCCGGGTGGGATTCCGAAGCCTTGCAACTGAGGCCCAACTGATCCGCGACGCCATTTTTTGTCCGCGGATCAGTTCGGATCAGTTGCAGATCCGTCCTGATACGGCGGTTATATTGTAAGATCATGCAAAAAATCCCAGCAGCCCGAAAACAACTGATCCTGGGCCCCAACCTCGGTAGCCCCGATGGTATTC
>CAJINV010000038.1:0-11428 GCA_905178155.1 Amoebophrya sp. A120
GACGGTAGGCCAGCCTACCGAGGTGCGTCCTGTTCCTTCTGCTTTGCTGTCAGTCGGAACACCGGGAAAACGAGACCAGCATCCCGAAGCCGCATGGTATGAGCTCCAAGCGGCAGAACTGGGGTTCTCGGGAAGCAGAGAACACCAGAAGCCCGAAACCGCATTGCACGAGCTCGAAGCGGCAGATCTGGGGTTCTCGGGAAGCGGAGAGCACCAGCATCCCGAAGCCGCATGGTATGAGCTCCAGGCGGCAGAACTGGGGTTCTCGGGAAGCAGAGAAACCTGTGCCGCACGGCACACTTGTGGATGGGGCCGGCGGATTTTTGCTGCAAAAACGGTGGCGCGGGAAGTTTGGCCAAAAATTATTTTTGGCCAAATCAGCGGACGCCCGAAATTCAAACCAAAAACGCCGGGGCAGGGACCAGCCCGGAGGAGGAGCGTTGGGAAGATCAGTCCGTCGGCTTACCGGCGCAGCTGCCGCTCTGCCTGGCAGCAGGCAACCAAGGAACACGAGGAGCCCTGGGTCGCCGGACTTTTGCTTTAAAAACGGAGGCGCGGAAACTTTGGCCAAAAATTTTTTTTGGCCAAATCTTCGGCCAGCCGAAATTCAAACCCGAAACGCCAAGGGACGAGACCAGCCAGGAGGGAGAACTTTGGGAACGCAAGTCCCCCGGCTTGCCGGCGCAGTTCCCGCCCAGGCCGGGCAGCCAAGGAACCTGAGGGGCCCAGCGAAGTGCTCGGGCGACCGGCCCCCTGATGGGTGGGCCGGCGGATTTTTGCTGCAAAAACGACGGCGCGGAAACTTTGGCCAAAAAATTTTTTTGGCCAAATCAGCGGGCCGCCGAAATTCGAACCCAAAGCCAAAGCGCCGGGGTCCGGGACCCGCGGGGGAGGGAGGGGGCTTTGGGAAGATCACTCCCTCGGCCTGCCGGCGCAGCTGCCGCCTGGGCAGGCAGCCAAGGAACCCGGGGGCCCAACGAAGTAAACAACGGGCGACGGGCTCCATGCTGCCGGGCCCAGCGGGTTTTTGCTGCAAAAACGAAGGCGGGGAAACTTTGGCCAAAAATTTTTTTTGGCCAAATCAGCGGACAGCCGAAATGCAAACCCAAAACGCCGAGGGCTGCGACCCGCCAGAAGGAGGTTTGGGATGAGTCCCTCGGCGTGCCGGCGCGGCTCCCGCCCTGGCGGGCAACCAAGGAACCCGAGGGGCCCAACGAAGTGGTCGGGTGGCGGGCTTCTCGGTGGATGGGCCGGCGGATTTCTGCTGCAAAAAGGAAGGCACGGCAACTTTGGCCAAATATTTTTTTTGGCCAAATCAGCGGACCGCCGAAATTGAACCCCGAAACGCCGAGGGCGGGAACCAGCCGGGAAGGGGAACTTTGGGAGGATCAGTCCCTCGTCCTGCCGGCGCAGCTGCAGCCCTGGCATGCAGCCAAGGAACCCGAGGAGCCCAACGAAGTGGTGGGGCGACGGGTTCTTTCGTGGATGGGTCGGCAGATTTTTGCTGCAAAAACGAAGGCGCGGGAGCTTCGGCGGAAAAATTTTTTTTGGCCAAACCCGCGGGCTGCTAAAATTCAATGCCAAAAGCAAAACGGCGGGGCCGGGACGTACTGCCCAAGAGCTGAACGCCACGACGACCAGGCCACCACCCAGCTGGGGCGGGCCAGCTGGTAGGGCCGGAGGCTTCGGGGCGAGGAATCCGTCTCTTTGCCGCCGGCGCAGGCCAACGGTCCCGGAGCTAGATCCCCGGGACCCGAACGAGACGGGGGGCGACGGCTCTCTTAGTGGCCGGGCCGTTTCGCCTCGGTTTTGGCTTGCGAGAGAAAAACATAGGCACGGGAACTTTTGCCGAAGAAGTTTTTGGCCGAATATGAAGGCGAATGAAATTCGAAGCCAAAAGAACGGCGGGGCCGGGCCGCCTTACCCGAAGGCGGTGAAACTCCGAGACGACTAGTCCGTCTTTCTGCCGGAGCAGAAGCTCGCCGACATATATTAATTTTCATATGCCGCTGCACATGCAGCACCAGCCTGGGTCCGCTGCTGCCGTTCAAAGGCGGCAGGTGAGAAGATAGATAAAATGTAGCTACTTACTAGCTGTGAGGCAAATCATGAAATGATCTTAGCAGCCACGTAGCAACATTCCGATTTCAAAAATGAATGAGTACGCGAAAAAAAATCCGGGGCCTGTTTTTCGAGAGTAGCAGCACACGAGACTGAGATCGTCTATACTATTTACTTTTTGTTCGATTTACTCGCTCGAGATGTTTTCGTCGACAGCGACACGTGAGGGTGACCTCGATGTGTAAACTTCGATGAGTGCTGACGACCTCGAAACTGCCATACGATGACGACGAGTCGACGCAAGAAGAAGGATTGTCAAAGAAATGCCAGTCCTGCCGATGCTACTACCGACGTGGCATATTGGTGGTTCCAATAGCAGGGCTCCACACTTATGCCAAACGAAGAATGAAAAAAAGTAGCGAATGACAACACCTTGTGCGTCGAAGCGCTTTGATCCCCCATCTTGCGCAACTCGATTTGAATATCTACTTCCGGAAGCGCATCATCAGATTTGTGGCTGTCACTCCAATTTTTGCGATATGAAGATGAGACAACCCTGCCCGCAGACGCTCCGGCTCCAGCACTGACTTTCGTACTCGTCGTTGTAGCCGAGCGACGCAGCTATCCTTAGCGGAATCAGTCGAATAAATTTTCCGGCATCTTCATCACTGCCAGCTGATCCATCGAACGTGGTACGAATTAGAGGTCGCAGCTAGCTGCCCTGCCACATCTCAGTCCTTTCCACTTCAAACAAGACGGAAGAAGCGGGAACGGTATTTTTTACATACATGAGCAGGTTCCTCCGTAGCTGCTTCTTTCTGTTTCCGCATGTCAGCGCAAGATGTGAATTCTGTTTCTGTCTTTGCTGCTCTCTGAAAAATGCGACTGCTTCTGCTTCACGTGTTTCGCAGCATGAGAAAAAACGCATAAGAGCAGACTTTGAAGTAGAAGTACGCCATGGACGTGCCTTTAAATCAGGCGCTTCGCCCCTAAAGGAGCTTCAGCACAGCACGAGGCACCGTTGGACAAGAGGCCGCGAGAGGCGGTTTCCGTACCAGGGAGGCCTACTCGAACAGGGCAAGGCAGCCTCGCACGGGTTTCTCATGGTTCTGACAGAAACAAGCAGCACCGGCGCTTCTGCTAGAGGCAAGAACAAGTACCTCGAAGGTATACCGTGTTACGCGCACCGGGCCGTTCCTGTTTTTAGAAGTGGATGAGCATGCTGTATGAAAACTCTGTCGATCGAGCGATCTTGCAGCTGCATCTGATTCTTTATCGTCTTTGTGCGCCCTACTTTATCGGAAACGAATAAAGAACATAGTGCAGGTGCTCATTGACCAGCCATTCGTCCCATCCTCGCGGGAAGCCCGAAACCTGAAGATACTGTCGCCGCTCCTTCTTGGTAGGGCCGAAGAAACAGCTGAGAAGACATCCGCCGCTGCTGCGGCGAAACAGAAAAGCGAAGCGGTCAACGGAAGCGGCGCGGAAATGGAAATCGACACTGCAGCACACGACAAAAGCCGAGCTTCTTCCCGTTCACGAAAACACTCCCATCGCAGGGGACTGGCAACGAGTAGCAAACTAGCCGGAACGGGAACAGCTGTAGCAAGTGGGAAATGCATGAGCGCCAGCGCTCCGAAAAGCATAGCCGAAGCAAACCCACACCACGTCCCCCAACTACCACAGGACAGCGAGCAGCCACCGACAATGACCATTTCTTGTTCAACTAGCGGAAATGAAAATGCGATTGTTCCACCGAATTTCGAAGCCGTAAACTTTTCCCTGCCATCTGGTGGAGGTGTCACGAGCTCGAGCAAAAGGATAGCTGCTGCTATGCAAGAAGCCGATCGCTTCCCCGTGCACTCCAGCATATCTAATGTCGAAAGAAGCGCTCTGCCTGCCTCTTGCTCATCAGCTTCATTCTCGTCCAAGGCAAACCCTTGCGATGCTGATTGCACAAACAGCAAGTTCGTGGATAGCGGAACCAGCGCGGGCGGAAAAACCTTTTTGAACTCGGATGTCGGGAACAAAGACGGAAGTTGTTCTTTACTCGCCCAGAAAAAGATTAGCATCGTCGCTGCCAGTGTCGGAAACACAAATGACAATATACCAGTACACGCTGGTGGCGGTCACGAGCCTGATCGCAGAGAGTCCGGACAAGATCTGCTGCTTCCTTTTTCTGCGGGCGATGAAGGCAAATCTCGAATCATATACCAGGAGAGCTGTACAGGGAAGCCGGACGCGGCTAGTGGACACTCTGCTCCGATCACCGAAGATGCCGGGCACAAAAAAGCAAAACGCAAAGAAAAAGACAAGAACAGTGCACCAGCACAGCGAGGACTGAACCGGCAAGACAAGAGGAGGCACAACGTTGCAAACTTCTCCCGGGTCAAGGAGTTGCAGCTAGTCACCGAAGCCGATGAGATTCTTTCGGACGAAATCAACCAAGCCAGGTGGCTTATCGAACGCATTCATGTCGCAGTAGATTCCGCAATTTGCGATGTGACAGAAACGTGGTTTCTGCAAGGCAGAGCACCTGGAGACGTCGAAGTAGGAACCGACCCTAACCTGAAGATGAAGGAAGAAGCGGATCTTTTGAGTTTCCGCAGGAACGTGGACTTGGCGGAGTGCGCGATGAAAAAGCTGAAAAACTTTAAGCCCCTCTGCGACTTGAAATACGACATTCCCGAAGACGCACCTGCGCCACCCGCTTGCTCGCAAAACGAAGACTTCGACGCAGTTGGCCTTGTGCCAGATTCGGGTGCTCAAATAATTGACCAGAACAAGGCGATTAATTCGCCAGCTGTAGCCGTGGTGAAAGGCTCGGACTCGCGATCTTCTAAGAACCAGGATTTGGAACAGTCCGCAGCCGCGCTAGGGGACGGCAGTAGCAGGAGCAAGCAGAAGGGCACGGAGGATGGCTACGATCGACCACCAAAAAAGGTGCAGAAGTCGAGTGCCCTACCGAAAGCCCGGAGCGGAAGCAGCAGCAGCTCCTCTGCTCCTGTGTTCGCACTTGCGCCGCCGCCGCGGACGCAATCGGCGAAGACAAGAAAGAATGAGAATCTGCGAAGGGAGAACGAGGTCGACGACCGCAAACAGCCCTTCGAACTGAACGCAACCGGAGGCGTCAAAAGGCCACTCGCTCCACTATCCGGCGGGCCGTCCCCCGACGACGAGACCGGCGGAAACCCGTGTTCGCCATGGGCGGCAGTAGAGGAGCGCGCCAATGTCTTTTCCGAGGAGCATCTTCTTGAGGCTGCACCACCACCGGCTTCTCCAAGAATCGTTCCCCTGCCCAAAGAACCCGTGCGGCGACCGACACGCGACTGCAACACGGCACCCCAGTATAACCCGATCGGCGCACCTACTGTCGGCTTCGCGGCGTTTGCACAGTGCAGCTCGGCACCCGCAGTGCATACACGAGAATTCTGGCTACTGTACATCCACGCGGTTCGTCGCGCCGAAGGCATTATCGAGGTTGGTAATCTCATCAGCACCAACCTTGCTGGAAACCGTGCACGAATTTTCATTCCGGACGAGCTCCCACTAATCCTCGCGTTTAACAAGCCCAAGTTTGCGACGATTGGTTATTGTTCCTTTTGCAGGTCGTACATAGGGTGGAAGGAAACCAAGGGGGTCGAAAGACAAGCAAAGTCGATCTTTCACCGGCAGCGGGGCCACGGCGTCTGCTCATCACGGATGTGTCTCGGTGTCGCGTGCATGTCTTCTCCGCTCTACCGCATCTCCAACGACCTGCGCAGTCACGATAGCGGTAAGAGAGAATACAAACGCATCATGGCGGTTAAGCAGAACGTATTCGTCGTGGTCAGAACAGGTAAGAACAAGACGAACCACCAACATCCGAAGCGAAAGAAGAAGAAAACAGGAGGTCAGTTTTCATCGGATTCTGATTCCGTGGCAGAATCGGACACAAGCGATTCGGCGTCCGAGTTTGATCAAGAAGAATTTGAGTCACAAGTTGCAATCGAAGTAGTGACCCGGAGCGCGGGAGGAAGGAACAGGAGCGACTTCCATGACGTGAGCGTGGACGATGAGATGATCAACATCGACAGGCTTTCAGTACCGGACCTGCCCGGAAGCATCATTGGTAATATCGTCTTCTAAATTCATTTTTACGGATATTTCTTGTTCCACCTGCATCCGTACCATGCCACTAAAGGTTCATGTGATACATGGTTGACAAAGAACGCCATCGGTCGCGTTTCCAGTGATCGTGTTGAAGCAATTGGATCGAAATCCAATAACAGAGTGGCATCAAAGAAACCCAAATGGGATCCCGCAAAGACATCCCGATGAAGACGGGTCGTTCTCCGAAGAAGCGATGGCGGAAGGCGAAAAACCAGAGCCCGACTTTTTCTAACCTGTGGATCTAAGTATTTCCATTCACGTCGTTTTCGTGTATAAGTTTCTGGCTCCTATTCCTTTCTTTTTTGGTCGATGTTGTTCTCCACTTTTCGATCGTCTGATGCTTTACGCGGGCAGCCTGCTGCAGACGTAATAAATTACACAAGGATCGTCCCATCTGCTCCGGTCACTGAATAGCACAACACCAATTGCTGCTGTGATAAAACAACTACAAAAGAGATGAGCTTCATTGCGGGGCTTCTCGCTTTGCGTAAAGCAAATGAACAAGAACGGCACTTTGCACGACTTTGCAGATCGATTAGTCACCGCAAGCCCGAACGTTCTCCAAAAGACAGAATAGAATACTCAAAGACCCCAAATCGCAGCACTGTCACAAAATGGCTTCGGTCGAACACCTGAACAAGACAAAGACTAAGACATGAAAACTTTAGTTGCAAATGAACTTGTACAAAAGTCAATGACGACAATAACTGCGTTGCCCGTTGCACTTTCTTAACTCAAAGCCGAGAGAAAGGCTGTAGGATGTTTTATTGGCGTTGTTGATTCATGATTCGGGGAGAGATCACCATGAGGTGGAAGATGTTGTGTGGGGAGGTGTAATTTCTTCTTCCGAAGAAGGTGGCACTGTCAGCATGATGACTCTAGGCCGGTCAAGTCCAAGTGCAGCGAGCTAGGGAAGGATTTGATTTGAAACTGAGTTACTTCATGATGATGGAAACTTTTGAGATCACGAAGAATCTATCTGCTAGCCGCCGTTTCGACATTCAAAATTAAAGACAGTGCGCTGCGGAAATCAAGTTTAGATCGAACCCATAATTCTAGATGAAACAACTCAGCGAGGTAGCTGCTGGCAAATGGACTATGTTGTTCTCGTTCTTTCTCGAAGACGAGGGTATGGGCCACTATTCCAGCGAAGAAGTAGCAGCCCCACACAGACAAAGATGAAGCTCAGTCTTTTGCTGCTCTGAATGAAGGTCGTCAAAGTGCCGTCGATCTTGAAAAGAAAAAGATACCCGTTCATCCCGTATTGGTATTTTTGTGTTGGCAAAAATGCGTTCTTCATCTTCGTCCTCATCATGCTGCAATCATTTTGTTTGCTTTCACAGACGCGACACAGTATTTCCTTTCTGCAGTAGGACGAGTAGAAATACAACAATACAGCGACTATATGTTTCATCAACGAGCAAGTATAATCAGACAGCCGATGTAGTTGTCCTTTGATTTTTTGTGACCACCACACGCACTACCAAATTGCTCTCACTCTCCTCGTACAACACCGAAAGAAGCACCTGACCTCCGGGACAAAAATGTCATTCTTTATTTCCCGCTCTACGCCGCCTGTCTCCATGCGGCGCGCCTCGACCCCGAGGCTGACCATCCTGAACATCCGCGACATAGATGCCGCCTGGTGGCAACTGCGGAACTTCATCACCGAGAAAACCGGGATTTACCCCCAAAACGTCAACATTATTTGGGGCATGATGAAGAGCTGGGCGACGGTGGAATTTGACACGGTGGAGGAAGCGCAGCAGTGCATTGACAAGTGCGACGAACAGGAATTCCGCGGGGCAATTATCACGGTCAGGCAGGACCGCGAGGACCGGTCGCTGGAGATTTTCTGCACGGACTGCCGACAAAAAAGGAAGTGCGCAAAAACCGGGTTCTGGTACCGGCAGAATCAGTGGTATTGCAGCGGCTGCACGGTTTTTGAGGAATTGCGGCTATTCCCCATCTTCGACACCAACACGCATTTAGAATACATCATGGACAAGCAGTTCTACTATCCGGACGAGGAAATCGCGGAGGCTGTTGCAGCTCTCCCCCTAAAAACCACGCCGAGCTTCTCCGTTATTACCTGCTGTACGAAGCTGGACCAGATCGACAACTGCCTGCGGTTGGTAAAGAACGGCCAAGGGCACGTGCTGGCCAGCTTCGGAACGCATCCGAAGAACGCACTGTACGACTGGGACGAGAACATGGCGGCCATGATGATGGACGCGGTGGAAAAGTGCAGACGGGAGAATGGAGAAAAGTCTGTCGTTGCCTGGGGCGAGACCGGGTTGGATTTCGCGGGATACGAGCAGCTACCAGACCAAGAGTACGTGAGGAGCACGATTGAGAAGCAGAAGTTGGTTTTTCAGGAAAACATCGCGATCGCGAAGAAACTACAAGTTCCGCTGAAGCTCCACAGCCGCGATTGCGAAAGAGATTTTCTGGAATTCATCGAGAGGAACTTAGACCCTGACTACCCGTTTCACTGGCACGCGGTGATTGCTTCGATCCCTGCGATTCTCCGCTGTTTGGCCCGGTTTTCGAATTGCTACTTCGGCATTTGCGGCGCGGTCTGCTTTCCCTACGCGGACGACTGGGACTTGCCGAATCAGTTGGAGGAGGGGCGGCAAGATAATGTTGATATGACCGGTGGAACCACTAGCACGACTACTTCTAATATAAAGCTGAACCTGTACGACATGGTAAAAGCGATCCCCCTCGACCGGATTCTGTTGGAGACCGACGCGCCGAATTTCGCCACGAAAACCGGCTCGCCCGCGGACGTGCTGGAGATCGCAAATTACATCAGCTGGCTGAAAGAGGTCAAAGTGGAGGAAGTGATCCGGGTCACGAGCGAGAACGCCTTCAAACTTTACGGCGTTCGAGCGAAGGAGAGAGACGCTGGCAATATGAAAAGTTCACGCTATATTAAAAACGACGTGCGCATGGATGGAAATGAGCAAGCGCAACTTTTTCCGTCCCGCTACACGCTAGATAAATGGAAAGAGGAGAAGAAAAAAGAAGCAGCGATGGCGGGGAGTGGAGGGAGGGGAGCAAACTGCATAATTGGCATTTCTAGTCCGTGTTCCACTTCCACCACATCGGCCACGACCACTGATAGCACGAGACAGCCACAGATTACGCAGGTGAAGAGCCTGAGGAGTGGGGGCGATGTGACAAAAATCGGGAGCGACAGCATTTTCAACCCCTTTGGCATGAAGAAGGTTCTACGAGTGAAGAAGAAAGGCACTACAGGTGGAACGAGCGCCGGAGGTGCCTTGACGTCTTCCGGAGCGTCCGCTGGGCCAAACTCGTCCGGCACGACGAGAAAGACCGCGACTTTGCCCAAAAATTCCTCTGCGAATGGCGGCTGAAGGGTTGCAGAGTCAGCAGCTACGATTATATACTGAATACGGCCTATTTGATAAAGCGGAAGGATTCACCAAAGTTGTGATCCCATACAGAGATCATATTTTGATTGTACCTGATCCCACATTCACCACAAACAAGATTCGTTCAAGAGGCTTGATGTTGATGAGCAACATCCTGAATGCATTTCTTCGACAACAAGATGACCAAATTGGAGTGATATTACAACTTCATACTTCGGTCTCTTTATTCGAAAACGATGGAACATCAAAGGCACTGACGCAGGGGATGACTCTGCAAAAATGGAGAAGCGTCGTTTCATGTTCCAGTATTGCGTCCCCTGATTTTGTTTTTCCGATAGAAGATGGGTCCTAAACACAAAAAAAAAACAAGAAGGTCGATAGATCTCGATGGATTCACAACTCTCTTACGGATCTGGACTGATTTCCGATAGAAAATGGACATACAACTCAACATAGAAATAGAATGGTCGATCTCGATGGATTGATGGTTCATCAATTCTCCTATCTATGTAATTTTCTAAATTCGACTTTGGAAATTTCAGTCCAAGAAAGAAAATGAAAACGGCGTCGTCCGCCGTTGGATACTTTTTCTTAAGCAGATCCCCTCTGGTGTTGATTGTCCACAAGCATCATATTGGCATTGCCAACAGGCATCAAACGCACAGACCCATTTTATTTTGAATCTGTCGACGCAGGGGTTAGCTGCACTGGAGCTGCTTTTGCTGAGCTCGTGTGCTTCCTGTGCAAAGGAATCTGAAAGGTCCAATTGCATAAGTGAAAGTCATCTCCTCTTGCAGAAAGCTTCTACAGTATACCAGAACAGCGATGGTTTCCGAGTAAGTGCACGTAGGAATCTGTGCTGCTGCACCTTTATTGATCATGGGTGAGCAACTTTCAGTTTGCGATTTTTACAGAATGCAAAAAAATAGAGAGTCTGAAAGAACACTTCAGTCTGTCGGCGCATTCGTAGACTTTGCAAAATTTAGGTTCTTGTCAACCGAATTTTCACGGTGTGAAGACAATCAACGACGAAGAAACGCGGGCGGTGTGAACACTGGCCATCTTGGATGTCAAGCAGAATCTAGGTGGGATTCAGTGTTTCTTAGTCGCAATCAATCTATGGTGACTATCGTCACAGCCTGTGGGGAAAAATTTAGCGTTCCAGACAACACACAAATTTTGACGTCTCAGTCAGGGGGTAAACATGAAAGTTCAAATTTGTTCTAATCACCCTAAATTTATGAGAAATCCGATCAACCATCGTTGATCATCACTAGCTTACAGTGTGGGTTTAGAATGAACTTCATTTTTGGTTCATTTGTATGAACATGCTGATTTCACATTGGATCAAAATTTGAACGACAAATTTAGAGCCTGACTTCAATGAACATTCAATTTAGGTCGTAGGGAATTTGCTTGGCTTATGATCCTGGTGGATTTCATATCTTGCCTAACATTCCCCCTTCCGAATGAACATTAAATCATCGAAATGAATCAGATGAGATGACTTTGTGTGAAATTCGCATCAATCAATCCTAGAGATTATTGAAGTCAACAAAGTGGGCTTTCGCAAATACTTCATTAGCTTTTCGTGCGGGAGCTTTGAAGATTTGGATATACTTCTCTCCTGGAAGTGGTTTGGTCAATCCATCCGCTAGATTGATGTCCGTGCTTACATAGCACAAGTCTTTTACGTAGTCTCGTACTAGGTGTAGTCGAAGACTCATGTGCTTGGATCTTTTCGTGGCTACGGTTGTCTGACTCAACGCAAGCGCGGACTTGTTGTCGTTGAAGATCAACGGTAGAGATCCTGA
>CAJINV010000038.1:17277-59647 GCA_905178155.1 Amoebophrya sp. A120
TTCTAATCACCCTAAATTTATGAGAAATCCGATCAACCATCGTTGATCATCACTAGCTTACAGTGTGGGTTTAGAATGAACTTCATTTTTGGTTCATTTGTATGAACATGCTGATTTCACATTGGATCAAAATTTGAACGACAAATTTAGAGCCTGATTTCAATGAACATTCAATTTAGGTCGTAGGGAATTTGCTTGGCTTATGATCCTGGTGGATTTCATATCTTGCCTAACAGTTCTTGAGTAGTTAACGAAGCCCTGTATTATGCGTGTCATTTGTGCTTTCTAGATAGTGCAGTGAATCGAACATCAGGTCTGAGTCCTGCACGGGCGTGTCCTGCAAAAGGATGGCGTTTCATGAAAAGCTGGCCTTTTGGAAAGGAAAGGCGGAACAATCTGACGCGCCCGGCGACACACGGCCACCACCTGCAGTTGCAAAGCCCCGCGCGGCGGCAGCTGTTTCAGCAAATCCGCCCAACATCAGACCGCCGATGCTTGGGCCCCGTGCGCCGGCTGCCTCAGCTAATCCACTCCGCCCGCGCGACGGGCCGGCTCCCATTGTGGGAGAGTTCGCAGTTTTCATGCCGGGGCGACATTGCGCGGCTTCACCAACCTCTTCCGCGTCCGTCGCGCTGCCGGGTTTGGCTGGTGACGCTGTCGCAGTAGAAGGGGAGCAACATGGAGAAGGTACTAGAAGTGGCCGTAGCTCGTCTTTTTACAACAAACCATTCTTGGACGAGCTGTGCGATGACAATGAAGAAGGTTCTTCCGCACGAAACGAGTGCGAGCGCGACACTGCAGCGCGAGCAGCGTCTTATCATTGCACTCAGGCGTCTATTTATATAATATTTATTACTCAACGAGGCTGCACTATCAACATGATAAGTACTACTCATCACCAGCATCGCCTGTAATCATGATATTCTAGGTCATTTCCCGCACGACCAAGAGGAGCTGCCGCGTACTGCGGTCGGAGCCGAAGGCGTAGGGAGTACAGAAGAGCCGGCCGCAGAGGTCGTCGTGACGATCTACCGCAAGCGTGACGATGTGCGCTTTTCTCTTTCGACGGGCGAATCCTTGTCAATCAGCACCACCGCAGAATCAGGGCGGGCAAGGTTCGTCTGTAAAAGTGCCGCCGACGCATGTGCGGACGTCGTCCGTCGACACGAATTGCGGTCCGACACGGTTGTATCCAATGCAAAAATGTCTGAGTCTGGAAGAATGCAACTTGTGATGCTGCATTTGGATGTCTAAAAAATTTGCGTTGCATGACCCGCAAAAGGAATCTAATTTTTGCTACGCGGAGAGGGTATTTGTCATGCGGAATAGGCTTAGGCATCAAGAACCCCTATAAAAAAAATGTGATGCTAGGGCATGCATCACAGACATCATGGCTCATGCAAACCATGCATAACAGGTCTCAGGATCTTCCAGACCCAGAGATTTCTGCATTTGATACACGGCGCTTGAGGACAATGCGTTTAACGCTGCTGGAGGACCACGAGGCGCCAGCAGCGAAGTGGAGGTATCGCATTTGACGTCGATGTCCGCTCTTCAAAAGAATCTTCGTACTACGTTTCGTGATGGTTGAAAACGCTTATCAGAAAACTAGGACGTACACTAATTTGAGGGACGAAGAATAAGCGCTGTTGATGTTGTATTATTTTCTTGCTGCATAAAGGCGGGTGGCTGTTGTCGAGCGAACGTGTCGTCGAGGTTTTGATACTTGACTTTCGGGGTGTGGTCCAAAAAAATGTCGCATTTTGACGAAATAGACCACCCGGAAATGAGCACCACAGCAGTGGTCCTCTGACCGTCAAATGTAAAAACATGTACTTATCGTGCCTACCTTCTTATATTCGAAAAAAAATGATGAAGAAGCAGTTGTAAGGGTCAGACGATAATAAGCATCTCTGCGTCCTCGCACACTGGCACTCTACCGACGGAAGTTTTATATTTCGAACAAACAGGTTATGCTTGGCGATAAGGCGGTGGGAGTGCAGGCGTCTGCGGCCGGGCAAGCCGGGAGCTTTGCGAGTGTAGGAGGAGCTACCCGCCCACTTGCAGTTGGGAGAAGTACTATTGCGGTTCCGGCACAGAAAGCGACAAAAGGTGTCGACGCCCCCACAGGAGACGGAATTGCAATGCGCAAGCGATCTACTTCGTCCTTGAAACTACATGAGGCAGGAGCAAACAAAGCAAGTACAGCTGAGCAACATGATTGGAATCTACCGGAATGTTGCGAAGGCGGTGCTGACTACAGCTCGTCTCTCCAGGAGCCGAAGGCTAACCGGTCTGCCGAGCGAGGTGAAGACGTCTCTCCGCCAACTTTCGTATCAAATGCAAAAATGTCTGGGTCTGGAAGAGTCGGAGTTTGTCATGCACATTTTGCATGACCCGGGAGTTCTGTGATGCAGGTCCTAGCATCACGCATTTCATGAGGGCTTCTTCTTGATGCTTATCACGCATGACAAATGCCCTCTCCGCGTGCCAAGAACTGGACCCACCTTGCTGCTCATGCAACACAGATACTTTTAGAATCCACAGACAGCATTACAAGTTTCACCCTTCCAGACCCAGACATTTTTGCATTTGATATTTTGAAGAGATCTGCAACTACAAGTTTGGAAACGATAGCTGGAAGCACTCCTGTGCCCTGCCGATAGCAAACCCGGATGAATACGAAACGCTCAAAGCGAAGGTGATTTACCATCGAACGGGACGCCAAGCAGCTGGGCTTCTGCCGACCGAAAGTGGAGTAGATTCCCGGGGCCTACAAATCACTGGCGACCGCTTGAGCTCTGCTTCTTCGCCCAGCGACTTGCATTCGCGAGGGAGCCTGATAGAAGGCGACGCTGTACTCTCCACGGCTGCCGCAGACTCCTTCCGCATGGCGCGCGACCGCGACCCAGGCGCAGATGCGGCCATTACGCCAAGAGCAAGACGGCCAACTCCTGTGCCGTCGTTGCTGGGAGGAGCAGCAAAGAAGGGAGGGGAAGGCGAAGCATCCGTGTGCAACACGCCCGTGGAGACGCAAACGCTGCCAGATAGCGATCCCGAGTTGTCTCCGCTTTCTCGAGAGGTCCCAGGGCGGGACGTCGCGCTCTGCAGTAGCAGGACTATCTGCACGACCGAAGCCAATCTTAACAGATCAGATGCGGATAGCACAGCCCGTGGCTGTGGAAATGTCACACAATCACCAGCAGGACTCTCTATTTTCCTCGATTCGCCGTTCGTGCCAGGTTGCGCTCCCCGATCGGCTCCGTCGGCACTGGGGGCGAGCGAGTTTCCGTCCCCGGTGTCTGTTGCCAGCTTCCCGACGACTGGACCCCCGGGGGACGTCGACCACCGTGGTGTTATCATTACCGAGGAGCAGCGCCGGGCGCACCTAAAGTCTCGGCTTCAGCCCGCCATTCTTCAATCACCATATTTCCCGACGCGCCAACGTGATTCGAAGGACTCCGACTCATCTTTCAATGAAAATTCGCACAGAAACGATGCGGAGTCGACACTACAGCCCCGAAGTACTTCCGAATGGCCTATGTGGAAGCTACGGAAGTCAGAGTATGAATTTGCGTTCGATAATATGCGCACGACTCTTTATCCAGATGCGCAGCGAATTTTCTTCGGCGACGAAGACAAGAGAGACTTTGATCTGGACAACGAAGCAAGCATGCTTACGCTAGTGGTTGGCTATCGGGAAAGGAAGGCGACAAAGTTACAGCAGGGTAACGCAGCCGAAAACGACGACCAGTGTCATGGCAAAGAAGCAGATGGCTGTGCAGGAGCGCCAACCGCCTCTCAGCCTGACTTTGCGCCGTCTTCGTTTGGTAGGCCGGCAGAAGGGGCAAAAACTTCCACGGTCGGAGAACCGGAGGAGGCCGAGCCCGGCAAAATCATGAAGCGGGCCAGGAGGGCTAAGGTCGTTAACAAACTTGCTTGCGCGCCGAGGCGGGCGCCGAGCTACGCCAATGCATGAATCCCCAAGACTTGCAACCGGCTAACCCCTCGACTCCGACGGACGGACCCGGTTCGTTCGGGCAAGTCCAGACGAATGGGGCGCACCCAGCACAGAGCAGCCAAACCAGGCTACGGATGCGCTGCCGTAAAAGATACAACTCTGGCCATTTTTGCAGGCTTGCTGAAGTGCGGCGCCTGTGTGACGAAGATGACCGCGCCGCTGTTTGTATAGCAAGGCGGTCTCTCTTTCTGGCTCGTCCGCGTCCTCCTCTATCAAATTATTGTTGCTCAGCCACATAAGTAACCTTGTGTGACGTTGAACCTAAGCAATCCAGTTTCGCGTAAGTACGAATAATCGCGATCCATCGCAATTCTCAAAGAATCATGGGGAAGGGGTTGCAGGTCTTGGGGTTTTCATTTTCATCATGACCCGCGCTCTGCTCCATCGTCTTCACCTAAGCAAGACGCGCCCCCGCAGGTGGAAGACAGCGCCGCTGCGGAAGAAAGCCAGTCACCATCTGGGAGCGCTCAGGCTCTTGAGAACCCCTACGGTCTGGAGGAGTCGCTGTCTCCATGTCCATCCCCGTTGAAGAACCCGTGCCGTAATAAATCCTGGGAGGGCCGCCGCGTGACACCTTCTGACGACGTGGCGTCGCGTGGAAGCCCAGGCGCAAAACGGTACAAGTCTACTCAGCAGTAGGTCCTAGCATCGCCGCGATGCGGGGGCGATAAGATGTAGTTCGAGCAATCCATTCGAACACGCGTACCAGCGGGGCAAGCTAAATACCGAAGTTTAGCACGTAGAAGATTTACATGCACTACTTTATGCAGCCCTTTTTGGATTTTGAACGAACCTATTCAAACCAAATGCAACGTCATTGTTTTTGTTTTCAAAGATGGAGACTCATGCAAAGGACACGACCAGCACCGAGTTAGTTTCGTAGAAACAACAAAGCATCTCGAACTGAAAGGCGTGCGATGGGAGTAGGTACCAGTAAACGTATTTTGCAGGTGGATATGCATTTCAGTCAGGGGTCAGAAGAACAAAATGCAGAGCAATACAGTAAAGAGAATCAAACAAGACCGTCGCTCTCCACGTCCTCGCTGTTGTTCAGAGCGACCTAGAAGTATGTGTCAAAAATCCATGAGTGTGGTTTTCTACTTCAAGCCCGCACCAAAGAAATAGGTTTGCTTCATTTGCGAGCGAGGTTTCAAACCGGCATGCCCATTCATTGTTAGCGAGGAATGCACAGAAGAAAGACATTTGATGTGCCTCCTGTGTCTACTTTGAAAGTAGACACTCGTCTGCTAATAGATACTTTTATTCCCAGCAGCAAGGCACGGAAGATACAGTAATACTTACCAACATCACCTGCAAAAAGAAAATAGTACAACATGAAGCCTATGATCACGTGTCTGCTCCTCGTCGGAGTGGCAGATGTTTACATTTTCGGTGCAACGCCGCCCGGTGGTCCGAAACTCAGATTGGCAGTGGATGAAGACGATTCCTTCGTGGCTGTTTACGAAAAATTCGTCTCTCCCGCCGAGGCCACTCACGTCGCGAAACTGGCAGATAAGATGGGTTGGAAAACATGGCCGCAATAAACACAGCGATGAAGACAAAGTACTAAATTTTGCTTTTATTTGGCTGTATTCTCATCTTATGATTTTGATTTCATCTTCGACATAATTCCAAATCCAATCGAGAACGCAATATGCAGGAGATAAGAAAGAGTGTCCAGATGAACAACAATCATGTTGACATATAAAAATTATTTCACTCCTAGGTACATCCAGAGTGCGAGCGCGAAGCCGAGTTTCCGGCACTCTTTCAGTCGTTGCATGTATCGGCTTGCATTTTTCTGTGCAGGTTGTACAACTACAGTAGCCGGAGCGGATGAAGTCGCTGTCGCGCGTGGGAATCTACGCGGGACGAGTGTCGGATCAACACTAGCGGCGCCGAGCTCCGAAAACACGACCTCCACTACTTTAGACGGCACGAATACGGCACCGAGCGGCGCGCCAGCAAGCAGTGTTACAGATGATGCCGATGCGGAACAAGAAATTCAGAGCTTCCAGGAAGTGAACAGTAGGTTCATTCCCGAAGAAGTAGACATCGCGAGGACCAGTCGAGGTCCAGGGCAGGATTTGCACTTTGTTATCGACTATCAAATGCAAAAATGTCTGGGTCTGGAAGAGTGCAACTTGTGATGCTGCATTTGGATTCCAAAAAAATCTGTATTGCATGAGTACCAAAGGGAATGTAATTTATTTTTGCTACGCGGAGAGGGCATTTGTCATGCGGAATAGGCATCACGAAGCTCTCAGAGAATCTGTGATGCTAGGGCATGCATCACGGGCATCAGGGCTCATGCAAAACGTGCATGACAAGTGTCAGAATCTTCCAGACCCAGACATTTTTACAGTTGATATCGACCCCGAATCACGACGTGTTGATCAGGGACGGAGCAGCACGCGACTTCCCAAAGATGCTGACCTGCACGAGGTTGACGTCGAGGTGGAGCACAAGGACGATCACGCAGATGATCCAACTGGTCTTTTTGACAGTCCTGATGAAATAGGATCAGACGAGGTCGTAGCGTCATCTTTTGTTCAAGAGGAAGTAGATGAAGAAAACCAGAGTGTTGAGGTCGGACAAAGAGAACGAACTAGTACAGAAGAAGCCGCGCCGAGGGCCTCGAGGTCATCTTCACACTCAGGAGGTCGAGGAGGTGGTCGCAGATCCTCATCCAGATCTTCCCCTAAGCTTGCAGAAAAGGCGGGCAGCCGCGCCAAGCAGCGCAGCAGTGGTGGGCGCAGCAAAAGTCCGTCTACATCTTCTTCGTCCAGCAAGCGGGACAGGAAAGCTCCTCCTTCTTCTTCGTCCAGCAAGCGGGACAGGAAAGCGCCTCCTTCCACCAAGAAGGCGAGCGGCTTGAAGAAAGGCGAAGAGTTATACCAAGATGAGGATGTGTGGGACACGCGAGGAACACAAGAGGCGGACAACAAGCTCGGGAGCAAACAAAGCCACCATAATTACGATGCTCCTGGCCAGGAGGAGCAGGACGACCAGGACGCCGAGGTGGAGGCCGCCCCAGCGGCCGAGGTCTTCGTGAATCCGCCGGTCAAGCAGCCAACAAGTGGGCTGCGCGAGAAGCACCTGAACGCAGCCTCGCTCTTTCTCTTGCAGCCGACGGAGCGCGGCGCGTTTACGAACCTCAACTCGATGGACCCGTACGTCGCCCACCAGCGCTCCGATGTCGGGAAATTGCGGTGCCGTAAGACAGATTCGCTCGCGCACGTTGCCATGAAGATCCAACAAATCTACTTCACGGTGGTGTGGGAAAGTTTCTCCGGCGAGGGCAACGACGGCTTGTGGACGGAGCGGACGACCCACCCGGACGTGTTTAACTTCATGGACTTCCGCCTGGAATTTTCCACCGTGCTGCATCGGTGTCTGGAGGTCGTGGCGGAAAAGGGCTGGTTCGCGGCTGTGGACGCCTTCGGGGACGCGCTCGGAGAAGTGGAGCAGGTCAACACAGGCCGCTCGTTGCCAGGCACCCCGGGTTCGTCGAACCGGAAGGTCCAGAAAAGGGGCTTAAAAGGAACGACCGTGGACAATAGCGACGGGAAAAAGTACAAGTTTCGCGACCGAGGCGACCGCGACATATCGATTGCAAGGATGTCTGTGTGCGCGGAGCAGTGCAGAGGTTTTTCATGCATGTTTTGGCTCGCAGGGGTGGGGTTTCGGATTGGGGTGGTGAAGATTCTCTACTGGAATGCGTGCGAAAGCATGGCGCATGTCGCTCAGGCCTTTTGCCTGCGGCGCACAAGAAGTTCGCCAAAAAAGATAATTTGCGTTGCAACACGTAAGTACTTGCGAGTTCTCTTGGCCGTCATGCAACGCAAATTTTCACTTTTGTAATAAATTCTAATTTGTTTTTGGATAATTAGATATTTGTGTAGTCCAGCTCCAGGCCCAGAGCTTGCCTCAAGTCCTACCGCACCTTCCAGACCCAGGCACATAATTTGCAATGCATAAGCGGTTGTCGTGTACGATTCCGGGTACTTCCGCAAGATGTCGAAATGCCACCTCGTGCAGAACGAGTACTCGCGACTGAAGTTGTTCATCGGGCTCAGCAAGTGGGGGAACTGGATGGGCAGTACCAGCGACCCGACCTCTATTAAGAGGAAAAATCACCCCTCCCCATATCGAAAAGGTATGATGTTTCCAAAAATTTCTGTTGCTGATTTGAGACCACAAATCGCGTCTCTCTTGCAAGAAGGCAACTCCACAAGCTCCGCAGCATTGTGCAGGCGGTTTGTGATGCTGATGGGCCTACAGCTCGGACGTTCACGTTTCTCATGCTAGACGCCTAGGCCAAAACCTCTCTACTTAGGCTCAGCATGGGCCTGCATTTCTCTCCAGCAAGAAAGAGCCGATTTGTGTACGCAAGTCCTGCATTAGCGACTTCGTTGTCGTGATATGGGGAGGGAGCATTCTTCCTTTTGATGACCTCGTTTCTCGAGGCTCCGGAGGATCCCCCGGAGCTCGAGCGCAGCTCATACGCGACTGTCAGCCGGGCGGGCGACCCCGTGTTTCACCCGGAGCTGGCGAGGAAAACAGACGGAGATATTGATACTAACGAAGACCAGCAAAACCAACTAACTGCAAAAGAGAGGAGAAGCCGGAGCATTAGGCAGGGACAGAGCGTCCGTGGCCGTGATCCGTTTAGATCAGGGACGGACGTGCCGGAGCACACAGGGACGGGCAGCAGCTTTTTCGAAAGGGAGGATGATCGCGACGACGAGCAAGATGAGGAGGTTGAGAGCGATAGCGCGGAGGACGACTTCGTTCTTGGTGGTGGAGCAAAAACGCGCAAAAGGAGAAGAAAAAGATCGCCGGAAGTTGAAGTAGAAGAGCAGAGGTCCTTTTTGGAAGTGCAGGAAAAGCAGAAAATTATTGCGGAGGGTATTGACAGGTTGAAAACAATCCAGCACGACTTCGAGCACCTGTGCGGGTACCAGCACTGGTGGCGTGACGAGTTTCCGAACTTGTACAATCCACTGATTGCATTCTACACGCACGTCGTAGTGGAAGACAAAGAGCTCACAGAGCGGGACCCGGGGCCCAACCTGTTCGAGGGGTTCTACCACCTGTTGCGCATGCACCTCAAGCAAATGCTGGCGCGGCAGCGGCTCAAGCGCGCCGCTCTGTACGCGGAGGACGTCGTGGCGGTGCTCGCGGACTTGCCCGAGGTGTTTCAGGAGCAGCAGTACTTGTTGTGGAGCGAAGTGTCGAAAAAACGGCAGATCTTCGACCGCGCGCGGATCGTGGCCCAGAAGGCCTTCATGAAGTCGGACCCCATGTTCACGCGGGCGATGAAGGCGAGTCAGGAGTCCTACGGGTGCACAGACGGGAACTCGGTGTCGCAGTGCCTGAAGACCTGGGCCAACTTCCCCGACATCGCCGTGAAGCAGCAATCCGAGTTTGCCGCGAAGATGACCGTGATGTTCCGGCGCAAGGTATCCTGAGGAAAAGCGGGCCCCACACCCCAGAGTCAAGATGGGAACAATTGCGGGAGAGTAGAGGTCCAAAACTTCAATTTCTTTTGGCAGTCACGCATGAAGACAACTTCGGCTCTGCAGTGTAGTCATATGTGCAAGCTACTCCAGCCGCATTTTTACCAATCAGCGCTACCATCCTGATTAGCTCGTCGTGGTCACAGATTTCGAAGCACCATCTTCAGAAAATGCCTCTCATGTTGGAGCCGCATGAGATGAAACATCCTGAGCATGCAAATGTGAATGACAGCTCTGGAGGGATCGTGGGGAGGTTTTTCCACAGGATGTAAGGAGCTGGAATTCGGCATCATCCAGAGCGGGCTCCGGCTTCCTGACCTGTTTGCGGACCTGAAAATGGCGCTCGCCCGGTTTATCAACTTCCAGATCGTCGTGTACTTCGACGCCTTGCGCGTGCATCTCGACCTGCCCAGCAATGAGTTTCCGGACCTGATCCAGCCCCCGCAGGGGAAGAATTTCGGAGTCGGCAACGCCGCCGCGCCGGGGGGCGGCGCGCCCCTGGCCGACTACGTCCGCGTGACGCCCCCGCGGGAGTTGCTGCAGCTGTCGGGGAAGTACGCGGGCGCGGAGGGCACCTTGAGAGCGTGGACGCGGACGGCGCACGTGCAGGAGGTGACAGAAAAGTTCCACGGGCCCGGCTGTTTTAAGGACTGGTGCTTGTCGGTGTACGTGCGGGACCACCAGCGCATCTCGAAGGTAGCGATTGGTCAAAGCTCGTGGCAAACACAGCGGGGCAAGAACAAGAATGACGCAGCACCGCAGGACCACGATGCGCGCCCGACCGTGGCTCTCTGGGAGGTCGGCTGTGCGTCCTCGGTCCCCCGCGACTACTTTCTCCTTACAGTCGAGGGGAGCTCGACGGACCTGTTTCTGGACCACGAGCACGGCGCGTCGACCAGCGCTGCGGCCTCCTCCGCATCTTCTTTCATGCAAGAGGAATTGGTGCCAGATGAAGGTTTGTCCTCTTCGCCTGCTCCGACGATGGATTCCTCTGTGACGGTCGGCGCGTCAGACGAAATCGAGAGCGGGGAAGATGAACAAGTTGTAGAGGAGAACAGCCTCGTCCACACGACCAGGAATACACCGGGAGAAGATCATACGGGTGAGAGGGCTACTGGCACGCCCGGCGCCGGTCACGAGGGCCGGAGTTTCCAAGAGCGAAGATTCCAACTGCTGCCATCAGCGGCAGGGGAAGAGCAAGAGGAAGACGATCTTCGGGTCGGATCGCGATCACAGTCGGCTCCTAGGAGTACGAGAACATCGTCAGAGCAGCACGCGCTGCCGCAGGGGTCACCAGGAGACGCAAGCAACGCATTTTCGATGCTGGAGGAGCCGAGGCCTCTACTTTCTACCGACGCAGATCGTCACCACGACGAGCCCGACGAGTCAAAGAGTACGAGCGACGCTTCAACAATGTCATCCCCACACGCTAGCAGCTCCTTCACGCAGGTCTTCAAAGGCCTTGGCAACATGCTCAGTTGGGACCGAGGAGAGAGCGAGGCGCTCAACCAGCAGGACAGATGGGTCGACTGGCTGAAAAAGTCCAAACTTCATCCCGGGGCGCCACTCACAGGCGACGCCTCTCAGCCTGTGTGGACCACAACAAATATGAAAATTCGAAAGGGCGACGACGTTTTTCTGAAGCAAGGATCGGGAGAGAACAAAGGTACTCTACGTACCTTTTCTCATCTCAGACAGAAGCAAGAAGACTGAACACAAGAGCAATAAATAAAAGACAAGCCTCGGGGCGAGCCCTGCTGGGCTCGCCTGGGCTTGGGGTTGTCGGTTGCGGCCGGTAAGTCGGTGACTGAGTAAACTGCAAGGAGACAGGGAGAGGGGGCCCGATGTCAGTGGGGGCGTTGTGAGTGCGCGTTCGCGCGCCGGCTTTATTCGACAACCCCACTCCAGCTTGCGGCCTGCTTGCCCCGCTCCGGCCTGCCAGGCCGACTCTAGCCTCTGCCTACCGGCTGCCGCTGACCTGCCGGCTGGCTGCCGCTAGCCCGCCGGCTGCCGCGCGCTAGCCCCGGCTGGCTGGCCTCTGCCTGCCGGCTGCCGCTGGCTGGCCTCTGCCTGCCGGCTGCCGCTGGCCTCTGCCTTCCGGCTGCCGCTAGCCTCTTCCTGCCGCTAGCCTCGCTCTCTCTGCGCGCCTGCCGGCTGCCGCTAGGCGGCCTGTGCCTTCCGGCTACCGCGAGACAGCATCTGCCTGCCGGCATCCGCTAGATGGCTCCAGCCTGCCGGCCGCCGCTAGATAGCCTCAGCCTGCCGGCTGCCGCTGGCCCCCGCCTGCCCGCTGCCGCTTGCTGGCCTCTGCCTGCCGGCTGGCTGCCGCTCGCCCCTGCCTGCCGCTGGCCTCCGCCTGCCGCTGGCCTCCGCCTGCCGCTGGCCCCTTCCTGCCGCCCGCTGGCCCCGGCTTGCCGGCTGCCTGCCGCTGGCCTCTGCCTGCCGCTGGCCCGCCCCTTCCTGCCGCTGGCCTCTGCCTGCCGCTGGCCTCTTCCTGCCGCTGGCCTCGGCCTGGCCTGCCGCTGGGGCTTGGCGGCCTCTGCCTGCCGCTGGCCTCTTCCTGCCGCCGGCCTCATCCTGCCGCTGGCCTCTGCCTGCCCTGCCGCCAGACTCACTCTGCCTGCCGGCTGCCGCTAGCCTCTTCCTGCCGGCTGCCGCTAGCCTCCGCCTGCCGGCTGCCGCTGGCCTCTGCCTGCCGCTAGCCTCTGCCTGCGCTGCCGGCTGCCGCTGGCCTCTTCCTGCCGGCTGCCGCTAGCCTCTGCCTGCCGGACGCCGCCCCTGGCCTCTGCCTGCCGGGTGCCGCTCCTGGCCTCTGCCTGCCGGCTGCCGCTCCTGGCCTCTGCCTGCCGGCCGCCTGCGTGCCGCTAGCCTCTACCTGCCGGCTGCCGCGGGCCTCTTCCTGCCGCCAGCCTCTTCCTGCCGTTGGCCTCTGCCTGCCGCTGGCCCCTACCTGCCGCTAGCCTCTTCCTGCCGCTAGCCTCTCCCTGCCGCTAGCCTTTGCCTGCCGGCCAACGCTCGCCTCTTCGTTCCTGCCGGCTGCCGCTAGCCTCCGCCCCCCGGCTGCCGCACCGCTTGCCGCCGGCTGCCGCTAGCCTCTCTCCGGGCCGGCTACCGCTCGCCTCTGCCTGCTGGCTGCCGCTGGCCTCTGCCTGCCGGCTGCCGCACCGCGCGCCGCCGGCTGGCGCTAGCTGCCCCTGCCTCCCTTCCGGCTGCCGCACCGCGGGCCGGGGGCTGCCGCTGGCGTCGCTCTGGGCCGGCCGCGCGCTAGCCGATTGGCCGGCCCGGCCGCCGCTAGATAATCCCCGGCCAATGTTAGCCTGCCGGCTGCCGCTGGCCGTCCAGCCGCGGCTAGCCTTCCGGTTGCCGCTGACCAGCCTGCCGACCGGCCACTGCTAGCCTTCCGGCTGTTGCTGGCCTACCGGCCGCCGCTAGCCTGCCGGCTGCTTTGCGCATCGCGTGGGGGCTCTCTTGTTGTGGTCCCTGGCTGCCGCTCTGCTCACGGCAGGGACGACCTGCAATAGTTAGCTTCTTGCGCCCTGTCCCTTGACGAAATCGCGCGGGCCGCTCTACGGGCCCTCTTAAGCATCCCCTTAAAGATCTCCTTAAAGATTCCCTTAAGAATGCCCTTAAAGATGCCCCTTAAAGATTTCCCCTTAAAGAAATCGCCTTAAAACCTTTCGGCCTCCCTGAATCCCCATGCTACGGGCTTCTGGGTGCCAAAACCTTGCGCCAACGCACACAGAAAAACGCGTCATACCGTCGGCGCAAAAATGAACCCCCATGGCCTCATCGATTCCGCCCCCCCCTTTTTTTAAGGAGTTTCTTAAGGGGAAGTCTCAAGGGGAGTTCTTAAGGCGTTTTGTTCATAGGAATAAGTAGAGGGAATGTGATGTTGCACAACCACAAGCGCTAAGTCAAAGATAAATCTGGCCTCAGTGTCTGTAGAAATATGATCCAGGGAAGAATCTTCAGACTTAAGTATATGATTATTTCTTGCAGCTTTTATTTCCTGCAGGTGTCACCGAGGACATGTGCCGCGCAAAGGTGGAACAGATGGACAGTAAGACGAAGGAACTGAAATTGATTCTGTACGAATCCTACACGCGAAGCGACCTCGGACAGATCGCCGAAAGCAAACGTCCAAAACTTGTTTACCGAATCGGGACCGGCACGGCGATCGACCCGCTGGATTCTGCCTACGTGGCCTTGAACCCCGAACCATCCGGCGTGCAGACGCAGAGCGGCTCGTCTCTTGTGGCTTTCAGTTACCACGAGCCAGCCGGCGGGATTGCCTTTCGAGTGCAACAGAAGACGGTGCGAGGGGACAAGGGCGTACGCAAGCAGCAAACCGTGCTGATTCCCTGGGTTGCCGAGTGGGCCACGCCTGAGTCGCGCGACCGCCTGTGCCTGCTTCTCGTGCGGCAGAAAAAAAACACCGACGTGCCCGCAGTAGGTGTGTGCGACGAGAAATCGGGTAGCAAATCGAATCAGGTAGGTGCGCGAGTTGTGTTTGCCCTAAAGGAACAAGGGAGCGACAACTCAAAATTTTGCGCGACCATACCGGGATCGGGAAGCGCGAGTCGTTGCGTCTGGTGGACGGCGCAACCAAACCCGCCCTGTGCGAAGTTCCTCGGGGCCACAATAATCACGGGAGAGCACTACAGCCAGGACGTTTACCCGGCGGCGTACCTGACGTTGCGCACCGCGCACGGGAAGAGCGCCGATCATCTGCAGGGAGACATCACCAAGGTGGAGATTACTCCGGCGAGCGGCACTACCGAGACAAAGCAAGTGCATGTACAGGGTGTGGGTCTTTACCGCGCACAGCTGCGCGTAGGGCTGGGCGGAAGCCTGTCGTGGTCACAGAAGACTCGGCAGCAAAGCGCAAAATGTCGCACCGGACTGGCGCACGTGGGCGCCCTTGCGATAGAGGGGGCGGACGACCTCGAGCCTGCGCGCCTCGGCGCGGGGGCGGACCACGCGGCGGCTGCGCAGGAAGTACACTGGAATCCCGCGTTCGATAGCACGCAGCGTTGGAAGCACTGGAGAGGGATGATCACGGAGGTGCGGCGGCCCGAGCACGAAACTATTACGGAGTTCGCGCAAACGGCGATCGAGTTCTCGCACGCATTTGGGAAGTACGAACTGATGCTGGGGCTGAGCGGCGCCCCCGCGCAGAACTTTGGTTTCGGTCTGCAGTTTCGGATCGCCTCGGAGAGGTGGCGGGACATCACTCTGAAAGTAGTGGCGGGCCTGCAGGCGGCTGCCAAGCGAAAGCGCACTGCGGTGCAGCATGATCAGCACGGCGCAGGAGAGCAGCACGGGGACGACCACGACGGTGGTCATGATCACTACGCCTCGGTCGGGTATCCCAGAGAAAAAAGCTGGCAGGTCATATGTGTATATGCAAAAAAAAATACACAAAAAAAATATTAAAAGTTGAATAAAAAAAACATGTATTGCATATCCTTATCCGAAGCAGCATGCTATGGGGCGGCCCATGACAAGTTTTTCTGTGTATTTTTTTATTTTTGCAATTGGACTCTGTAAGACCTACCTCCTCCTCCTTGCTGTGGACTCCGTAAGACCTACATTACAAAAAAAAAACAGACATGTAGGAGGTGGATGGGATTGAAAGATGCATGAAAGCAAGCGCGTGTAAAGAAAAGAAAAGGAATCGCGAAATGGGTTCTACGAGTTGCTTTGGGTAGTTTTGTTGGTCACTGCAAAAATGGAATCGCAAGTCGTTTGTGCGTCAAGCCCTCCGCTCGATGCTGCCAGTCAGCTGCTGGATGACGGTGCCGGACCTGCTCGCTGCTGCGCGCGACGTTGGTGTGGATGGTCAACATGGATCGCCAGCTCCCCCTCTTGCAAGACCGTTCTCGCCTCCATCTCAGTGAGGTCGTGGATAGGGTTTGGCGGGTGACTCCCGTTGCGCGATGATCCTGCCGTTTCTGATTACACGTCCCCGGCACACTCGGGTAGTAGGTCGGGTTGGTCGTTTTCCATCGTCGTTCGCTTGGACCCTGGGGTTTCCTTTAAGGCGTTCGGCAGGTCTTGCGGCCTCGCGCTTCAAGGTGTGTTGCCCTGAGATCGCGTGGTTTTCGGACTACTGCGGATCTGCACCTTGCTGCCCGTTGTGCTTCTTGACTCGTGGTTTTCCTCCTTCCTTGCTTTGCTCCTCCTGTGGTGCTTGGTCCCCAGAGTTCCGGGGCCTTGGTTCTCTGGGTTACCTGGGTCGAGATGGCTGCGCGGTTCGATTCTTCCTATGCCCCTGCCCCTCTGGTCTGTGCCGCTGCAGTCGGAGGTGTGCGTTTTCATTCGTCAGCCAGCCTCTTAGAGCTGAAGCTATATGACGTTTGCGTTGGGGAGATTATCAACGGTCCCTCAGGGCATTGCCCCGTTGCTCGCTCTTGGTGGGAGGTGGTTGAGCTTGCTTCGGGAAGAGTAGCCGGAGTTGAATTGGCTTCTTGCCTTTTCATTTGGGTCTGGTCGACTATAGGTTCCACCCTCGTTTCTCACCTCCAGGGGCCCTGGGCACCTCGCCATTGATGTTTCACTTGGTGGAAGATGACAGGGTTCTACGAGCTATTATGGGTGTCTATTGTCTTTTATTTTTGCATTACAAATATGCCCTGCCAGACCCAGCTTTTTTCTCTGGGATATCGGAACGAACGTACTTGGCGGGGAAAGGCTCCTACCGACCTCGTACCGGATCGCCGAGGGCCACATGCACGGCCGCAACAACTTTCGTCCGGATTCCTGGGATTCCGAGGGCGTCGAGATGTACTTCCTGTATCACGAAGCCTTTCAAAAGACACTTGATGCCATTGTGATGGGATTTCAGCTCTACGAGTTCAGCGCTCTATGAGAGTACACAGCTCCCCCCCTGTCGCTGCCTCGGAATTTGAAGAGGATGGACTTGGACTTGTGAAGGCAGGGGCATCAAGGGTGAGAGTTTAGCTTGTTCTGCATTTTTTACGAACGAGCATAAAGATCCACGCCCACCGATATCGATGAATAGTTACTAGTACTCATAAATATATCTGCATGATTCTGCTCTATATTGAGGGGGGCTTCCCAACCTCAACATCAACTTGCCAATGTGAATCTAGCCACGCAGTAGAGAAAATCAAAGGCAAGAATGATGTGGTCGGTACTTTATGGTATGTGCCTTGTTCCTGTTCGCGCACGACAACTCTTGCTGAGGAGTCGAGGGGAGGAGCTGTTCCATGTAATATGTGAATCACGCCGACGGGATCATCCAGGAACACCACTTGGTTGACGCCCTCGAGGAGTTAGGTGGGGAGGGGGAGCGGAACGAGCTTGCGTCGCACATACTGGATCATGCTCTGCACGGGAACGAGCAGCTGGGCGCGATTTTGGGCCAGATTGCGCACTTCCACCACATTTACAGCAATGTGGGTTCCCTTGCAATGAATGCGGCGATCATTGGCATCGGAGCCATGGTCTACCACGGAATGGACATGACGGCTTTCTTCACGGCCGGTTGGACGTTTTGGTCTGACGCGGTGTACACAAAGCTGGTGGGCGTTGCAGCGTTTTCGGTGAACCGCGGTGGAATGGGGGCGATGGGATTTCTTGCGGGCGCAAAAATGCTATGTGCGAAAATCACTGTTCTTGGACACGGTGTTTTCGGATTCGGTTTCATAGCGACTGTGACGACAGCAGTTGGTTTTGCGCTGCTGTTTAGCGATGCGCTTTACACGTTTGTTCCCGTTCCGCCGGCCTCGCACTTCCTGGTGGCGCAGCGGATGGAAGTCCGGAAAAAGCGCGACCGCGCGTACGTATTTGCGGCGCTGCCTGTCGCCCGACCGCTCCTGAAAACCCACTTGGGTCTGACCAATGGCGGGATGGGGCGTGGAAGTACCGGCGCATCCCGAGATGTGGACCAGCGCGGCCAAGCAATGTGGTCCGGGGCGAAATGGCTGCGCGGTCCGGTTGGAACGTTTTCTGCGACGCAGTCCTACGGTTTGTGGAAGCCCCTCGGCATCTCTCGTGATGAGGACGCGGATTTACTGAAGGGCGGTAGGAGCGACGGGGACGGGGTCGCCGTCGCCACTGCGGACCTCGTGGGGAACCTGATTGTTTCGCGATGCACCGAAGCCGGGAGTGGTGCAGCCTGTCGCAGTTTCGGGACTTTTCTCCCCGTATCGAATGCAAATATGTCTGCGTCTGGAAGCCGAGGCTCGCAGATGTCTGTAATGCAGGTTTTGCATGAGCATGGGACCGATGGCCCAGGCCCAGGGCGTCCCTGCAGGTACCAGCGTCACAAGTTCTGCAAGAGCTCTGCAATGCCTATGTATTCTGCATGAGAAACCCACTCTCAGGGCGGCCAAAAGCAAAAATGAAATGCATGGCCGAGTTTTGTGTAGTTGGCAGAGAGCCTCACAAGTTTGCACCTTATTTCCAGACACGCACATGTTTGCAATGCATACCCCGCGGCTGCCGCGGAGGTCCTGAGCGCCGCAGAGGCGGACGCCGCAAACGCCGCACAGGTCGACCTGAACGAAGATTCGGCGATCGCGCCCTCGCAGCGAAAAGCCGGAAAGAGGACCGTGTTTACTTCACCGCACACGGACCTCCTCGGTAGCGCAAATAATGTGTGGACCATGAGGTTTGTGAAAATGGCCCCCAGTCACAAAGACCGCTGGCCCGACCTTGCTTACTTTCCGTACTATCAGGAGATCCCCGACCTCAGCGCTACTGTCACGGTGGACAAGGAAAAGCCAAAGCCTCCTGCTGCGCAGACAGCGAAGTTTTTACCCCACGGCTACGTCTATAACATTGCGCCGGAGTCCTGGGCCGGGCAGGTACTGGACAGCGCACTCGCAGGACAAAACCGCTTTGCGCGCATCGTGTACTCGGTCGAGCGCGAATTGAACCGCCTCCTGTATCTGATGATTTCGATGTTCCCGAACGAGATCCGGCTGTCACAGGCAGGAAGTCGGGCGTTCGAGTCTCAAACGGACAAGGCGCGGTCTGATTTGCAGGATTCCCTTAACGAGAGGGCTCTAGGAGTGGAAGATGTCCTGCAGCCCCGAAACGCCTTCGTGAAGCAGATGCCGGCTCTAGTAAACGGCCGGACGTGCCTTTCTGTAGTTGGTGGAGACGAGAACGACGCAACAGCGGAGCGCTCGTCTAGAAACAGTGACCTAGGAGTATCCTGTGTAAAGACGTCCTCGCCCCATGGTCAAGATGGGAAATCTGCTGGACAAATCAACAAGCTTTGGTTGTTCCGCGTGACATGTTTAGCTAGTTCAGCAGCGTCACAGATCTAGCGCATCATAGTCAGACTGGTTGGAGCGTGACAAATGCAAATCCCGAAAAACGGCGACAAAATGCTTCTCATGGGGCTCCGTACGAGAAAGAAATATTTTCAGCGTGCAGATTTGCATCAAAAAAATGATTTGCGTTACAGCTATGGGGTGGGGACGTTTTTACATAGGATAAGGAGCGGACAACCACGACCCTGAAAGCGGTGGGCGGCTGCTGGTGCCGGTTGATGTTTTGCACAACGACAAGGACAAAATGGCCTGGCTCGGAACGATGGGCGTGATCGGATTCAACAAACTTTTCAGCCGAAAGGTGGGGAGGACCTTTGGTTTCGAAGCTGACCCTTCGAGTTGTGTAGATTCGGAGATACGGGCCGCCGAACAAACGGGCACCGCCATCATGGGCAGCCTATTTTTTCGCGGACCGTGGCGGTCGCACGGCGTTCTGAGCGTCGAGGCCTCGACCGAGGACCGTTTCGCGGTCCGGAGGTGGGCGTTTGCGGCGTCGGAATCGGCTGCTCGGCCACCGGTCGTCGGCTCGTCTCCCTCTTCGGTCAGTGCGTCGGCAAGCAGTTCTTGGGACGTCAAAAAGGTGAGTATTCGCTGCGACCAACTGGTGCAATTGGATCAGCAGTACCTTCGGCCCTATTTCGAGGCGCGGTTCACTTCGAAAAAGGGGTTGTTTGGCTACTTCCTGCGGTTTCTGTCTGTGCGAAGCTGGGCCAGCGGAACGGTGGACCAGTTGCACATGTACAGACCGCCGCCGCTATGTGCATGCAGGAAGGCGGCCTCTGCCTCCTTCCTGCAGACCGCGCGGGAGGGCCAGGCGCTGGCAGTCGGGGAGAAAGAGAAACTTGAACAGAAGAAGCAGCAGTTGCAACCAGGCCCGATAGCTATGGCGGCGGGGTTAGTAGGTTCGGTGGGTGCTGGGATCGCTATGAACGCCGTGAACCGGTTCTCCGGGGACCTGAGCATGGCCTGTGGGGGCGAGGTGCCGTGGCGTGGCAAGGGTAGCGTTGGTGCGAACACGAGGAAACCGGACGACCTGAAAAACGCTGACGGCAATCACGGCGGGGGCACGCTAGAAAGCGGGAGCCTAGAGGAGGAAGCGGCATTAGTCCATTACTGGTTGGTATGCATTGCAAATGCGTCTCGGTCTGGAAACTGGTCGTGATACAGGTTGGACAATCATGAGAATCATGCCTGACTTTTTGGCAGCCGAGCATGACAAGTTTATTATTGAGTTTCTACGCTTAGGCTTACCTTCTCTTCGGAGCGGGTAACGTGGCGTAAGTTGCTATTTCCAGGGGACGAGAAGGTGCCTTTTCTGCATGGCAAACGCAAAGGCAAAGTGCGTTTTTGCATGACAAAAAAGTGGGGTGCTTGGGTGACGTGCATGACAGCCTTCGGAGTCATGCTGGCCGAGCATGACAAGCCTTGCACTCTTCCAGACCCAGCCATATTTGCAGGGGATAGCTCGAGGAGGCGCTGACGCTTCTTGGCCCCGTGTTTCTTCTGCCGTTCGAGATTCGCAACGCCGTGACGGCGGTCCTTACGCCAAAGAGCGGCTCGCTGGAAGAGAGCTCCTTCAAACCGGACAAACCGTACGCGGAAAGGGTGGTCTGTTCCATGGAGAACCCAGCCGCGTGGCGCAGCGAGGACGCCAAGGTATCGTACACCTTCAGAACCGACGGGGGGCAAAGCCAAAAGGAAGAAGAGGTCACGCTGTCCTATCCGGCGCTGGACTGCGTGCATGCCAAGATGGCAGCGGAGCTGCAGGCAAACAAATACCTGGCGAACACCTTCAACCTTGGCAATGCGGCGGCCATCCATCTGCGCGAAACCACGCTGCAGCTTCCCGGACTCCCGCAGTCCACGGAGCGAACCGGGACGTGGCGGTGGCCCCAGTGCGAAGAGGCGAGTGATCTGATCAGCTTCGGATTCTTCGAGAACCGGGGGAACAAGCTGGAAATCAGCACCGGGATGCAGGCCTGGGTGGATGCTACCTCTGTGCTGTGGCCCAGTGCGGCGGACTTTGTCCGGTATCTGAAGCAGAACGCCGACCGCTGCTCGGCCAACCGACTTCTGAACGCGTTTCCCTACAACGCCGCCGGATCGGTGTGCGTGGAGTCCGATTCGCACGCATGCATGAAGGACGATATTGAGGAGGCAGACGAAGCGGCCGCGCACCTCCGGTAGCCAAGACATTCTGTACGACACTGTTTAATACTACAATATTGATTTTTCGTCAAAGCGGCGCGGCTTGCGATGTCAATCAGTACGAAGGACCTACTGTTGCTGTTGTGTTGAACTGCCGAAACGATCGATGTTGCGGGTAGTGTGCCTGTCAGTCCTGCAGGGCCGCTGGTAGAATGAAGTAACACGGCGCCGACGAATGAATCCAGAAGGCACGAGGTATTCATCGCGACTCAACGGCTGGTCGTTCTCATTCGACTTTCGAGATCCCTGGCAGGAAAAAGAACAGATCTAGACCTGCAGAAAAAGTCCACCCGTGCGTGCTGTCTATACAGGCGAGGACCCTGTACAGTGTGCCCCGGCATCGAGGGTCAGAAACGGAACGGAAAACGCAAGCTGCTGCTCTGCTGCTTCACCATCCTCCAATCGAAGAGCTTCTTACTTACTCAACGCAACGCCATGGTTGTTGAGTCAGGCCTCTTGCCGTTACCTGTTGCTTCTCGCCTGCAAGTCCGCTCCCGTGTGAAGATGAAGGAAGTCCACGCCAATTCAAGTTTGATCAACTTCTGCGGGCGCCAACAGTAGTTGCGGTACATGCGAATGGGGCAAGGGAGGAATTCATCACAGACACAGGAGCCACGCTGACACCAGATTATTTGACCAAAATGAACACGCAGCTCGGGAAAGTAAAAAAAAGGAGAAACACAAAAAAAATAAAGTAAAAACACAAAAAAAAGCAACCTTCTAGTTCGATTACAGCAAAACTTTAACTGGCAACTTTCTTTTCACAAAAACAGCTTCACGCAGTGACAACGTAAAAATCTCTTCCTTTGAAAAAACCGTTTACCTCGAGCTCTCTCGTGCAACTTTCAACGATCAAACTTTTACAAGCAAGCAGCTCTTCAACTTTTGGACTTTCACCAACGAAAACAACTTTTAGAAAGGTTTACTTTTAGCAATAAAACTTTTTCGCGTTCGTTCTACCAGTCCGTTCTGTTTTTCTCAAGAAAGAGCTCAAAGTGGCTCCTTCTAACTGGTATTTTTATTGAAGTAGCGATATTAAAAGTAAAAACACAAAAAAAAAAACAACCTTCTAGTTCGACTACAGCAAAACTTTAATGGCAACCATCTTCTCACAAAAACAGCTTCACGCAGTGACAACGTAAAAATCTCTTCCTTTGAAAAAACCGTTTACCTCGAGCTCTCTCGTTCAACTTTCAACGATCAAACTTTTACAAGCAAGCAGCTCTTCAACTTTTGGACTTTCACCAACGAAAATAACTTTTAGAAAGGTTTACTTTTAGCAACAAAACTTTTTCGCGTTCGTTCTACCAGTCCGTTCTGTTTTTCTCAAGAAAGAGCTCAAAGTGGCTCCTTCTAACTGGTATTTTTATTGAAATAGCGCTTGAAACACACGAGAGAAGAAAACCTTCACCCGGATTCCGTGTATCCAATATGAACAAACAAACACGCAGCTCGGACAACTCGGAGGCGTAGCTAGTTGTTCAGGTGTTCTACTGGATGTAAATCTTCGGCGTTTAGCTTGCCGTCTGCCTTTCGAAAATGCCGAAGTTTAGCACGTGCGCGTAGCATTGCTATCATCCTAATTACAACGACTCACACTTCCGAGCAGAGCCACAAGCATGCTGCAGAAGATATTGATCCCAATAAGAGTAGTACGCCGCGTGGCTAGAAAAACAGCGGCGGTTGGATTTGAACAGTTGTCTTGCCCTCATTCACGTTGTTCGCCCAGACAATCATGAAAAAACAAAGATGCGAGTGCTCAGCTTAAGTAGAACAGCGCCCCTATTTTTGTTGATAGCATTGCACAACGTGAACGTGGCGGCCCTCTACTTTTTTTTTTGGTAAAACAAGGAATCAATTTAAGTTCATGGAATCAAGTTAATTGGAATCAAGTTAAACCTGGAGTCAGGTTATATGGAATCAAGTTAAACCTGGAATCAAGTTAGAGGGAATCAAGTTACTCTCTGGAATCAAGTTGAATGGAATCAAATAAACCGCCACAACTTCATCCCCATCAATCCTTCGCCTCGCAATGCCTCGCCGACCTTGGAAGAATCTGCTGCTCTTTTTGTGCTTTGTGATGGCCATACCCTCGTGCCTAAAGTTCTCCTAACTGTTTTTCAAACGCGGCCACGTTTATCAAACATGCCTGGCTTTTCTTGCTCTGGTGGATAGAGACGTGGCGAATAATGTTAGAGCTAAGCTCCTCCTCCTTCGCGCGCCCGTCGTGTTTTGCGGCCCTCTTTCGAAAGTTGTCGGGGCTTTCGCCTTCCGAAGTTCCCGGGATTCGTTCCATGTGTTTCTCCTTCCTTCGCAAGGTGTGTTTCTCTGGGGATTCCCTTTTCATTTCGCCGTCCCTCGGAAGATCCATCCGTCCCTCTCGGAGTTCCATGCCCGTTTCGCCTTCTCTCGGAAGAGTCACTGCTCTCGGGATTCCGCCTCCACTTCGCCTTCCTGGGGATGGTGTCAGTCTCGGGGGATTCCGTTTCGCCTTCCAGCAGGTGTCTCAGGGGACTCCATTTCGCCCTCCTGTGGAAGGTGTCTTTGGGGATTGGCAGGGCTCTCCTCTCTGGGAGTTCCATCTTGTCTTCCCGATTTCCGGGGTTTCCGCCTGCGGCACTAAGGGGCCGAAGCTTTACCTCAGGCGTTTGGCGTTTGCCTTCGCCTTGGGGAGATCCGGGCTTTTTACCTTCGGAAGCGCCGAAGCTTTCACCTTCGGAGGCTTCGAAGCTTCTCTGGCTTCGGCAGCCCCGGGCGTCTCGCCTTCGGAAGCTCTGGCGGGTCTCTCCCCGGCGTAAGGTCCGCAGCTTGATTTCCTCTCGGGGGTGTCGGAGTTGTTTACTTCCTGGCCGGCGCGAAGCTTTCGCCACCGACTCCCGATTGAATGGCCCGAGCTTATTTACACCTCCTGCGCGACGGGGGCTTTTCGGGGTTTTTCTGTGCCCGTGCTCTATTGCGATCGGGAGTGGGTGTTCGAGCTTTATTTGCGATCCACAGGCAAAGCGCACAGACTGCGAATTCATGCACGGCTTTGACCGAAGAGGCTTTTGATTTTGCCTAGAAAAGTTTTCTAAGAAAACGACATATATTTTTGAATCGCCAGCATATCCACCATATTCACTAATATCAAAGCTGCATCAGTAATTATGAGTCACAGCTTTTACATCAAGAGTCAGGGACAAACTACTGTCGCGAACCGAGATCTTCAACACTCACTGACAGATTTCCTTTGTACTCACGACTATGATCGCATGACACAACCGAGTAGATCGCTACAGTTTTACTTTTAGAGAACGGACGAACGACATCGAAAAAATCGATTGCCATCGACTTTCGAATTCGAACACGGTGATAGGACAATAGGAACAAGAAAAAAGGCACCAGCAGAGAGGCAGAGAGTATGAGTACTTGCAACTCGTGTTTCGATATCGGCGATGGGACAAGAAACCATTTCTTTGCAATGAAAATCGACAAGAACCGTTGCACTTTTTCATTTTTCTAGATCTACGAGCTCGAACCAACTCCCACACCGACCCGGTAGTAAATCTCGCGTGGTTTGTTTCCCTGCATACAAACAGTCGGCTAATCGTCTTCCACACGCTACTTATCCAACTGGAACACGCTTGGCAGCGACACCTGGAGAAAGTGATTTCTGCACATTCAACAGGACGGCACGGCAGCAACAATACCCTGGAGGTTGTCTGGTTAAGGACCGGACATCCTGAGACAAGTGCGGGAAGGCAGGAAAACAACAGCACGCTCTCAGGAAGCAAATCCCAGGGAGGTACAAGCGCCAGCGCAACGCCTGGATTTTCGACCACGCCGGGGTCGTTTTCGACCACGCCCGGATCGTTTTCCACCACGCCCGGGTTTACCTCAAGTGTGTCTTCGGCCGCATCTGTATCGGGGTGCACTAGCTCCGTTTGCGCAGGAGGGCGAAACACGCCGTTTGTTCCGGTAGATTCGAACAACAACAGGAGACCTTCAAGCAGTGGCGCAACGCCCACACTTGTAAACGCAGCTGTTTCTTCTGGCACCACGATGAGCAGTTGTGCAACATCAACTTTGAAAAAGCCGGCGGACGTCGTCGCCGCAGCTCCTTCGCAAAAGTCACTAAAAAGCGCAGGAGGCAGTTCTGGAGGTGCCAAGAAAGGGAATGACAGTTCTTCCGCATCGTCCTCCTCCTCAGATAGTTCGAACTCCAGCGACGACTCTTCCTCGGACGAGGAGAGCAAGAAAAAACAAAACGCAGCGGCGACGAAGCCGGAGACCGGACTGGAGAAGGTCACTGCGACTAATTCTGTGTCCGCTCCCTCCGGTATTACTAAGGAAGCCGGTCTAGTAGCAGCTGCACCTAGAGCAGGAGATTGCGTTGAGACCAGTGGTACGAGCACGGCGAAGAAGAAAAAAGGAAAGGGAAAAGCCGCTGGAAAGCGCGCCGGTGCAGCCGCCAAAAAAGTTGCAGACACCGCGGAAGATGAAAGTGCGAAGGGTACTACTCAACAACCTGGCACGACGACTACAGCAAGTGCAAGTGGCGGGGACAAGAAACAAGTTTCTTCTGTACCGGCAGATGAAGCCGATGCTCAAGAACAAGACAAGCCGAAAAGAAAGGGAAGAGGAAAAGCGAAGAAAAACAAAGCTGACGTCGACAAAAAAGTAGAGAGTGCTGAAGTAAAAGCTGGCGCCACGACGACACAGACTCCTGGGGTAGAAGTCGGAGTAGTTTCTTCATCTTCTTCTACAACTACTAGCAACAAGCGGCCAGCAGCACCGAGTGGTCCGGATCATGAGCGCAATGTGGATATTAAAAACGACCAGGAGAATCACGCGATAAAGAGGGCCAACACGAACTCCGATCTATCCACTGTCGCAGCTGGTGTAACCTCATCATTGAAACAGAATGCAGCCGCAGCGCAGGCCCTGTCTTTGGAGCAGGTACAACTAGCGGATGCGAAGAAGATATTCAACGACCCAAGCACCAGCGCAGCCGTCGTGGGTTCTTCTTCTAAACAAGTAGACAAGATGAAGCCAGCTAATCGGTCGTCTTCCGAAAAGTCGAGCAGTTCCTCTAAGTCCGGCTCATCTTCGTCCTCTTCATCGAGTAGCAAAAGTAGCTCCTCCGGCTCCGACTCCGACTCCGACAGCTCGACGTCCTCGCGGGACTCGCACGGCAACCCGAATGTGGACCCGGCGCTGCAGGAGGACGATGACGTGTCCGATGTGGAATCAGAGAAGGAAGATGACGCGGGGGAGCAGGAGGCCAAGAAAAAGCTCCTGGAAGGCTTGCGGCAGACCCACCCGGTGTTCACGCGAATACTAGACGACACGCCGGAGAAGCGAGCGTTGTTTGCGCAGCAGGAGATGAAGCGGCAATCCTCGGAGTTTAAGAAGGACCTGGAGCAGAAAAAGCTTTTGTGCCGACGCTCTCTGGAACACCGGGCGAGGACCAACGTGCAGAATATACAAAAGAGCACAGCTTTGAAACACCCAATAGCTTTCGACGACTTGAGCCTTATCTTGCAGCAGGTACTGATGTCGTGAAATTTGCGTTTGTTGTTTGGTGTTGTAGCTGTGTGCTGAAAGAAGTAGAGGTGTTCGTTGCTGCAGCTAGTACCTGTGTCGACGTCATATGCTAATCTATATACTATAGGGGCAAGATATGTATTTGTTCCTCCCAAAGCTTCTGAAGGTTTGACCTTCTGAAGACCTTCTGACGCTCAAAACTTGATTTTTGGGCTTCAGAAGGTAAAAAAATATAGTCGTCTACTTTTCATGTTAAAAAACGCAGAATTAGCTCGCGCAAATCAAATTCTGGCTCATTTTTTACAACCTTCAGAAGGTCCAACCTTCTGAAGGTTTTTTTTCACCTTCTGAAGAATTTTCTCGATTTTTCGACAAAAAAACCTTCAGAAGGCAAAAAAATGACTTTGAAAAACCTTCAGAAGGTAGGCATTCTTCTGAAGGTTTGGTTCGTTTCATGAAATTGCAAACCTTCAGAAGGTTGCGAGTTTTTACAGGCAAAAAATGAACAAAAATCGAAACACCTACAAAAACCTTCAGAAGACTAAAAATCTTCTGAAGGTTTTTCACAAATTGTCTCGTTTTTAAAAAAGTGCAAAAATTAAAATTCGCCCACCTTCAGAAGAATTTGACTTCCCATTCTTCTGAAGGTGAACCTTCTGAAGACTCTCCAGAAGATATTGCACAAATTGGCTTTTTTGATGTGCGCGAAACTGTTTACTCGACTAAAAAAGGCCTCTTTTGTGACAGCCATTGTTCAAAAAATGAAACAAACCTTCAGAAGCTCTTCAGAAGCTTCGTCGCTGTTTGCATTTTGAATGCGCAGTTGCTTTTTTTTCCAGCGCAGACGACAAAAATGCAAAGCACTACAGTCCGCTTTTTTTTCATGGCTCGGAGCCTCCCGCTCCGATAGAATAGCTCAGCGGAAAATTTTCGCTGCTCTTGTTGGGGAAAGATTTTCGCTCTCGGGCCTTCGGCCGCGTCCGACCGACGCAGCTACTCGACGAGGAACCGCTACGCCGCATCAGTCTGGCGATGGAAAGGCAACAAATTGGAAAAAAAAAGTGAAAGAAGTAAGATGCTCTCGATGAGATCTCAGTGAGATTTCAGTGAGTCTCGCTCTAGAAAAAGTGAGATCTCAGCGAGATCTTACTTCCTAAGAAGTCTCACGGTCCGAATCAACTCTCCGAGAGGGCCCAAAAGTAAAACTTTGAAAAAAGTAAGATCTCGCTGAGATCTCACTTTCTGAGACATCGCACTTTTGGGCCGCCAAGTGAGATTTTGAAAAAAGTGAGAGCTCCCTGAGATTTTCTGAGAAGTCTCACCTTTGGGCCGCCCGAAAGTGAGATTTTTAAAAAAGTTGTGAGATCTCACTCCTTTTCCGGTGCGGCAGTGAGCACGTTCTTTTTTCTTTCATAACCAACGGGAAGAACAAACACAATGCTTGCCCCGCGACGCAGTCGCGGGGAGTGGTTCTTAAGTACAAGTATGCAAATGCATGATGATGATTCAAATGTAAATGAGCAAAGCTACAGCGACTATTACTCAATCAGGTTTTCGACAACGAGGGCAACAAGGTGGCCAAAAGTATCCGGCAGTTTGAGGATCCGGCCAAGAAGGTCCAGAGCCTGACGATCGGGGTGACGAACGGTCGCTCCAAGGGCGGCGTGCTGTGTAAGGACAACGAGCTCATCGTGGACATGGAGAAGGTGAGACGGGCGGCGAAGAGTAGAAGTGGCACTGGTGCTGGTAGTTCTTCGAGTTACGCCAGTAGTTCGACGCTGCACCGCTTTGGCGCCCCAGCGGCTCCGCAGCAGCTGAAGTTTGTGGGCGGCAAGCTGGTGATTCCGAAAGAGCCCTCGGGTTTGAAAAGGCAAAAGCGAGGGGAAAAGCAAGCGCTGAAGAAAGCAAACAACGCGTTGCCGAACAGTGGCGAGTTTGTGAATTTGAACGAAAGCGAAGAAGTGTTGGCGAAAGTGCTCGCATTTTTCAAGTGCGACAAATTCGTCACGAATGGCAGCACCTGCTTCCAAAAGATCTCCTTCAAGAACAAGCCGCGGGAGCGAAATTTGTGCAAAGCGATTTGGATGATAGAGGAGGAAAACAAGTACGGAATCAAACACCCGAGGAACCGCGCGACGGTGAAAACAGCAACGTCGGGAACGAAAGAGGAGAGTAGTGCAACCGCTTCGACGAGCGCGCAGACAGCCACGCCTGGGTTCGATAGCAATGTCGCCTCTTCCTCCCCTCCCGGGGGCGCGGGAATGAATCATGACGCACAGCAACAAGGTGATCTTCCAACGAGCGCCGCGAGCTCATTCTCGGCTCCTGCTTACCTGGACAAGGATTTCGAGGCAGCGCAGAAAAAATTGCAGAAGTTGAAGATGCGGGAGAAGAAGTGCAATGACGTTTTCGACAAGTACCGGCCGCTGAGCAACACGATTACCGAACTCAACAAATTTGTCTGTCCAACACACATCCAAGAGGAGCTGGGCCCGCAGAAGCTGGCGGAGGAACGGTTTCTACTCGATTACAAGACCACGGGGTGCGTCATCCAGGATGAGGTCTTGCTTCAGGACGTCTACCAGGCGGAGCGGCCGAACCAGCTAAGTTACACCAGTATCGTGGTCCACAAAAACGCGAAGACCGAGATCCACACGGATAGGGGGAACGTAGGGCTTAGCGAGATCTGCTGTTGTGGGGATTACGAGGGCGGCGGTTTTTTTGAGTACGATCCGAGTTTGACTTTAGAAGATTTGAAGAATCAGCCTGGAGAAAGGACGGATAAGCTGCCCCCCGTTCACAAGCCCGTGGACGGGCGGATTGTTCCGCTCGAGGTGAAAAAGGAGGTGGCGCTGGACCAGAACGAACGAAGAATAAAAGTATCGGTGTAGCGAAAACGATGATCCGCGTCGCACAGGAAATCATCCGAAGCGATTTCCGTGCCGCGATGTGCTACGCGAAAAGAGACATCAGTCAAGTCTACCAGCGCGAGGCCGTTGCGGTCGATGAGAAACCGAGCTTCCTGTCGGATTTCATCCAGAGTATGTACGATAAATTTCCGCACGCAAAGGACCGAAAAACTGCTATGGGGTGCGTCGATGACACCGATCTGGAAATCGCTTTCCGAAAAATCGACGCGGGACCCAGATTGCCGGTGGTTACAGCGATGATTGCAGAACATTTCGAGATAATGGCAGAGGTGACAAAAACTTTCTTGGCGGTCAGAAAATGCGAAGCAATCGTGATAAGCCATGACGACTCCCAGGATGCCGCGACCGAGTGCAACGAGCTGGCCACCGCGATCCAGCAAAGCCTTCGAATTTTCGGGAAAACGATAAGGATAGTTAAAAGCGCCAAACTCTTCGGATTCCCAATTGCTTGCCAAGTAGGAAGTATCTACCGCTCCGCCTGCCGCCAACACCTCTGCTTCGCATTAGCTATCACCCGAGAGGTTTTCCGGTTACTGGGCAACAAACCGACGCTGGAAGACTTCAATCAAGTCCCAGGGTGGGCTACAACGAGCAGAGTGCGTCACCTCCTCGTGGTGCTGAAATACTACGACGAACCTCTGTTCAACGAGATAACGAACGAAATAGCAGTGCGCTTGATGCAATTCTACGGAGTCACATCAAAAAACCTGAGCCGGTTCGTTCGGGGTTTCGCAGAGGCCGAAGGGGAGCCGATTTCTGCCGGGGACATCTTCTTCGCAGGGGTGATGGGAATAAAAAATTGGAAAGAAAGATACGACAGGACGATCCGGAGGGCGGCCACGAGCGAGCTGATCGCGTTGAACGAGACGCGCTACGACTTCCTCCTACAAGCGGCGTGCTGGGGCTTATCGGGCACCGAAAAAGAGGATAGGTTAAGACTTCTGACGAGCGACGAGATGAAGTTTGCGCTCCCCCACAGAATCAGCTATGATCTACTTCGCGCTAATTCGACCATGCGGAAAGAAGGTGTGACGATCCAGCACGAGAACGAGTCCGATTCCGACGAGCCCGCGACCGACACCCGGGGAGACGACGTGTTCTACCGGGGCAGGAACAATACTGCCTACCTGAAGACGAGTTCAGGGAGGCGCTTCGCAGCAAATATAATGCTGCCGGACGCCAATCTCATGAAGCCTTCAGTTGCCGCCAACGCAGCTTACGCGAAAAACGTGGCGGAACTAGTACTTCGATATGGGGATCTCCTCACCGGTAGGACGACATGGATATTTTCCCTGTCACTAGCTGCGGTAAAAAAGAACCCGGCTACGGCGCACGAGATTTATGCCGCTGCCGCAGACGTCGCTAAGAAGAAGCAAGGCTCAGAGAGACCCGGGCCTCGCTTCCGTATTTCTTCGACGAGCCCGATTTGGAACCAGCGAGAGTGGGCGACTGTGCCACTGGTCTCTTCGAGTGTTGCCGATTTTTGCTACATTAACCCGAAAGAATGGGACTCCATCGATCCTGCCGCGAACGACACATCCGAAAACGTTTTTGATTTGTTCGAAGACGCCGAGTTATTAACGGAGAAAGAAGACGACGCCCCCGAGGCGGTAGGAATCGCGATAAACCAAAGAAAAAAAGGAGTTGCGTCCAGGTTCGAAAGCCTCCTCGCCCGCGAAGGATATCTTGAGACGGACGAGGCCCCACAAGCCGGCGCCCCAGCCCCGGCGTGACGCCGACCAGGACTTTACGAGAGCTTTCTCTTTGTGTCACTACCGAACTTTGAGTACGACAAGACCTGTATTTCCGAGCTGTAAACGAGTACGAGAGCCCACTACACTAACGGAGCCACGCTGCACTACGAGCTTTTCTTTGCTGACGTGATTTGAGTACGACCTGACCCGCATTTTCGAGCGGAGAACAACGAGCTGGAACATCGAGACCTTATTCCCCGACAGGACGACTTACGAAAGGCTTTTCACATGATAGAACAGGACAGTTTTCCTTTGCTGTACTACGAACTCTTATTTGCTGAACTGACTTGTGTACGACCAGACCCGGATATGCGAGCTGAAAACTACAATCTGGAAGATCGAGTCCAGGACAATTTTCCTTTGCTGTACTACGAACTCTTATTTGCTGAACTGACTTGTGTACGACCAGACCCGGATATGCGAGCTGAAAACTACAATCTGGGAGATCGAGTCCTTATTCCTCGCCAAGCCAATCTACGCCAGCCATTCATGTATTGCTTCTCGAAGCGCTTTTTCTTTTTGTATCGTCTTTCGAGACATTACGTCTTTCGGTCCCATCGATATCATTGTGCGTATAGGTAGTGCTTTTCGAAGCGCCGTTTCACTTTGTATCGTCTTTCGAGACATTACGACCTTCGGTCTCATCGGTTTCATTGAAAATCTAGGTATTCATTTGGGCCTTAGGGCTTCTACCGGACTGTTCCCGCGCATGCGAGACATGACCGTGCCACAAAGACTGCTAGGCCCCTGGAAGGACAAGGTGCGCACTTTCAAAGTTCGGAGTAAAACGCAAAAGGTAGGCGGACTGATAGAGCCGGCGCGGTATGTGGTGCTAGGCAGGGAGTACGACATCAAGCACAAAATGCGGCGGATCAACGGCAAGTTCCCCCACGCTACGATGCCGTTCTCCGGATGCCGGTTCTGCGTCGTGTTCTTCACGCACCAAACCTTCACGCAGTGCTACATGGGCGAGGGGAAAAAGGGGAGCGAGGAGATGCTGAAGAGGCAATTGGCCTGCATGAAGAACTCCTTCGGATTCTCCCTGCCGGGGGAGGTTGACTGCTGGCGCGCGAGCGCGCAGGCGTCCTGGGACAAGCAGAATGCGCTAACAAAGAAAAGAGCTGCGTTCTGGGACAGCACGCTTGAGAGGAAGGAGAAGAAACATCACAAGACCATCAGCGACAGAATGGCCCACCTGAAGCGCCTCGGCGAGCCGAAAACGTGGGAAGAAGTGAAAGACATCGTCGCGGAAGAGGAGGAACACAAAAGGATCAGGAAGCAAGCGTACCACAAAGTGCAAGGTTACCTCTACCGGAAGCGAAAGAGGGCAGAGGACGTCGCCTTACTGGATCGGGATGCCGCGAAGGCCCTGGAAGCCGGGGCGGATCTGAAGGAAATCAACAAAAAGAAAAAAACCAAGAAGAACCCTACGAAGTCGAAGGAGTTCCAGCGAAGGGTGCAAAAGCTGATCGAAGAGGAGACGGCGAACTCCACAGTGCTCCGATACCTGGCGGCGAAGAAGAAAGGTTTACTGGCTGGAGGGGGTGCTGGAGCAGCATCTACTTCAGGCGGAGGCATCAACACATCAAGCAAAGCGGTAGGGCAGCAACAGCCCACGACTAACGAATTGAGATCTTCGCAGCCTTCGAAGCACCAGGCAAATGCATCTGCGGATGCAGGGCGCGAACGAGGTCGCAGCGTTGCACCAAAGAAGCGCGGTCGACCGTCGAAAGCTGACGCAGAGGGTAAGGGTGATGGCGATGAGGCAAAAAGGGTTAAGGGAGAGGGTTTGGGTTCTTCGGGTAAGTAGGTTCAGTCTCTTCATCAGCTTTGCGAATTGAATATCGTCGATCGCGATGAAACTTTTCCAAAAGCCGAGGACCACTTCTTGTTCTTTCGAAGAAAACCGACAAATTCGTTCGAAAAATATTATAAATATTGATTTAGATACCTAAGCTAACAAGTTGACCAGTGAGAGCAGGCGTTCCACCCTTTTTACAATAAGATTTATGCCTCACGAAAAATGCGCGGTACGGGTACCAAGAATGCGACAAATCGATAGACATAGAACTACTAAAGCGACAAAATATAACCAGCGACAAAGAGCTTCTTTTGAGCTAAGGGTCTCCTGATGTCCCTTTTTAATCTTGGACATTCGAGCACCTGTCTGCCAGAGACAAGATGCGCATTCCAGAAGAGGTCCCTCATTTTGATGCGTCTTGCTTCCGATTTCGTTTTCTCTTTATGCTTTTCAATGGACTAGGGAAAACCAAAACGAAAATACGACTAAAAGTATATTGGAAACAGAGCTGCAAGAAACGAGACGCTTCGAAAGTAGGAGCCGGATGACCAACATCATCTTACTTTTCAGGCGCAGGAGGCAGATGAAACGTGTAGAAGTTGTTCGGTCCGCGATCTATCTTCCTTAGTCGAAGCTGATTAAAAAGTGAAATGGATTTTTGGGCTTTGTTGGATCAGAGCAAGAACGAACACACTCCACATGGATATTCAGTTGGCAGAAGAAAGTATTAGAGCTCATCAAGATCATGAGGGATCTTGATGTCTGACTCTGAACGTGAATCCGCAAGATAAATACAAAACGAAAACGCTTTTTTTCATATTTCTTTTCAGAACAGCGATGCTGAACGCGCCAAGAAAAACCTTGACACGTACCAGAAACAGAAAGCAAAATTAGTATACGTAGACGAGTGATGAAGGGCATGTACTAGATTCTCTTCGTTCTCACAGACGACTTCTTTTCAAGTCGGTCCAAATTTTGTCTGGACTAGTAGTTGAACTTCTTCGGCTGTTTTTGATAAATCAACTTTTTTGATATTTTCTTGTTGCCGCTTTCGCGAAACCGAAACGTAACAAATTTTCTTTGGGCTTTTTTCTTTAACAAAAACGCTTAATGTCAACACCAACACGAACGAGGGAAAAAATGTCATCGTTGAGCCGGTTCTTCCTCCTTTTTCTTATGTGCAGCAGTGGGGGGGAGAACGAGAACGGCATGTGCCCGACTGCTTACAGCGATCAAAGTACTCTCGTCTACTCCTCGTTGGTGTTGACAATAAACTGTGCTTTTAGACTCGCAGCTTTTTCCGGCCGGACGAGCGTGCTGGTCGGTGCAGCGTTTGTGCAGTCAACCTACTTATCATCAACACCTCCTGGAGACGAGTTTTCATTGCCCTCGCTCACAACCAGATCACCTATCACCACAAAGGCGTTCGATGAAGACGAAGAAGTTGCCGACGAGCGTCCGGAAGTATCTTCGCTCGCACCTCCTGCTGCTCTGCAAGACTTTGATGTTGATAGCGGTAGAACTACAACCACCATCACCAACGAAACAGCTTTTACATCAGATCTACGCAGCCCCACGTCCGAGGATATTCCGGGAGGAAGTGGTGACTTTCAGATACAATGGATCAGTTCGTCAACAACCAGTGGAGACCAAGTCGTGGAAGGCGAAGGTCAGGACGTTGGACTCGTCGCAGTGCCAGGTTCTGAAGGCAAACCAGAAGACGTGTCTTGTCTCTCGTCACCCAATAGGACGCGAACAAAAAGCAAGTCGTCCACTGGCGCCGCTTCGTCCACAACGACTCTGCGCTACAGCTCAAGCAGCAACAGTGGCGGAAGTGCGGCGAGCAGTGGCAGAAGCGGGAGGCCAAGTAACACAGTGCTGGTCCTTGCAGGAGATGCGGCTGGCGCAAGCGCATCAAGCACTCAAGCGAGCACGGTTGTCTTTCCTTCGCGTCCGTTTCTGTCTGAAATGCTGGCGACTGAAGGGGGTTCTTGTACGAGTAAATCATACGACGCTCCGCACTTGTTTGACCGGGCCACGACGCCTGGAGGTGATTCGCGTGTTTCGAAACTCCAACAGAAGTCAAACCGATTTTGTTCCGACGGTGTGGAGGCGTCAGAAGAATTTTCACCATCGCCGAGCCGACTCGACCCACACACTTTCGGCAGTGCGGAAAGCGGAAGCAGCTCGACGGGCCGGCACGGGGGCGACGAGAGGCAGTTTCTGTGGGAAGCGATAGATCTAGATAATCCAGATGTCCGCACGTCTACTCCGTCTCCAGCGACGAAAAGCGATACCGATATGCCTGAGCACAGAAATGACTGGCGAATAAAAGCACAGCCATCGGGTGGAAGATACAGCAGCACAGATTCGAAGAAACTGTCACAATTTGCAAGAAGTAGAACCGGAACCACGAACTTACACGAGCGGATAAAGAGGACGCAAGCCGACCTTGTCGCCTTTGAACGCTCCATTCCGTCGCTGAAGCACTCTCCGAAAGCGCAACCACTGCAATTCATGGCGCTTGAAAAGAAAGAGGGGACATCAAAAATGGAAGCTCCTTCTGCCAGCAAGCTTTCGAAACGCCGACTGAAGCTGCATCAGGGGCAAGCAAGTATCGAAGTTAATGAGGACCGACTACGCCGGGAGAAAGTGAAGCACTTTCTTGTACGTCTACGTGCAGAGGCTATAATGGCCTCCGGCATCGCCCGCGGCGACGATCATGGTGTTTCGGGAGCAGCAGCTACTGATATGCTTACTCGACTCGGAGAGGACCATCGTGATCATACAATGCATAGCCATCGGGATCAAACTTCGCCCAGAAGCAGTTTTCTGGAAAATAACTCGGACGCGGCCTACCTACCTGTCTCGCTTTTTTCTGAAGATGAAGTTGAAGGGGAAGAGCCAATTCAAATAAAAGAACAGACACCTCTCGACAAGGAAAAAGAGCGTTTGTCATTTATTTTGCCAAAAACTTCTTGTTCTAAAGGAGCATCATCTTCAACATCTCCACCCCGTGCTGCGGACGATGAGAAAAGGACATCCGCCTGCCGGAAGCACCACCAGCGAGAAGCCGGCGTGGCACTAGCAGTTGGCACCAAAAAGGGTAAGAACATGACTCGGCAATCCTCTGGGGGCTCTAGCAAAACTTCTCCTGCCGCGTCTGCTGCGAGTTTTTCATCTTCTTGCACAGACCGGAACGCCATCCACCGCCACAACCTATTTCACGAATTGAAGCGGGACTTTTTCAAAACACAGGAATTGCGCGCCGAGCAGCGATATTACCGAAACAGTTGGGGGGAACAAGAAGTAGAGAAACCTTTTGTGAAGAGTGGATTCCACGAGCAGCTTCTGTCAACACCGCTGCAGTGGCCGCTCTTTTTTCCGGCATCTAGTAGCTCGTCGTGCACTTCTACTTCTGAAGATGAAGCGTTATTTGAGGACTGCAGCGATGCTACTGGTAGTGAAAAAGATTCCTCCGCCGCCGCGCCTGCGATCAGTATGGGTGCGGATAGCCCGTGGTCTGCAGCTTCCGCGGAAGAAGCACCCTGGATCCCTCCTGCGGGTCCGGGGTTGGCTGAAATGTTTCGCTGCGTCAAGCTTCCGGGGCGACGCCGTCCGGGTGCGCTGCCGTTTCGGGGAAGGCAAGGTAATTGGGGTGATGGAACATCTTCGGCAAGCGCTACACGACTTGCGCATAGTCTTTCAACCAAACTGTCGTTGTAAAAAAAGACTTGAGACTTAATGCTTGTAATCTTGGCGCAACGTGTGCGTGAGCTTGCTAGCTCTCGGCTTTTATACAACACGCATATTATTAAATTCAATTGTTGCACTTGCAGCAGCAGCTTACAATGTAGCGCCTGTACTTCTACTTACATAGAGCAGTTTCATTTTTACTCGTGCACTTTGGGCGGTCTCTATTTTTGCATAATCGCACGACCCGATCTCATAGAAGCATCAATCTTCCGAAGGTGAGCATAAACTCAAAGAAGCCTACTAACTAAATAGTATACACTTACACGTCAAGCGTCAAGGACCACCGGCCACGAAACAAGCTTTGCCTGCTGCACATTGTTCTAATATCACACTACACACACATGATACACACCCCACCTTCTAGAGTGATAGTTCCTGTGAGCGATTGGATGCGAAATGAGATCCACAGACCTGGATCCCCGATGGAAGATCTCGATCGCAGAGCAGGATCCGAATGAGATCATTTTCACCCTGATGATCCCATTAGTAGTGACCGATGGATATCAATTGATACGTGCAGATGATCCCAGATTATACCGAGCCCTCAAATGCTCCATGCCAAAAATTACACGAATGTGGTCTTTGAACTGTGTCCGATGAGGGAAAATGAATGCAGGTCTCGATAGAAATTAGGCCTTCTTCACCTTCCAGAAGTATCGATCTCCACCTGTCGTTTTCGACAACTCTTAGGAATGGTTTTCTTGTTGCCCTCCGACAACCGCCCAGGTGAGAGTTGCATGCTAAGTCTAGATTAGTACACCCTGAAAGATTATCAACGACTTGTTTACAACATTATTTCGAGTTTGCAGTCTTCAAGCATAAACATTTGAGCGAAGAAAAAAAATGGTAAAACAAGGAATCAAGTTGAGGTCATGGAATCAAGTTAACTGGAATCAAGTTAGACCTGGAATCAGGTTATATAGAATCAAGTTAAACCCGGAATCAAGTTACATGGAATCAAGTTACTACCTGGAATCAAGTGGAATGGAATCAAGTAAACCACCACAACTTCATCCCCATCAGTCCTTCGCCTCGCAATGCCTCCTCTTGGAAGAATCTATCTGCTGCGCTTTTTGTGTTTTGTGACTGCCACACCCTCGCGCCTAAAGTTCTTCGCTTTTTTTTTTTTCAAAGGCGGCCACGTTTATCAAAGGTGTCTGGCTTTTCTTCCTCTGGTCGATAGAGACGAGGCGAGTAATGTTATAGCTAAGCTTTGCGCGCCCGTTTTGTTTTACGGCTCTTTGCCGAAAGTTTTCAAGGCTTTCGCCTTGCGAAGTTCCCGGGATTCCATTTGTGTCTCCTTCCCTCGGAAGGGGTGTGTCTCTGGGAATTCCGTCTTCATTTCGCCTTCCCTCGGGAGACCCATTGCTCATGGGACTCCGTTTCCACTTCGCATTCCTGGGGATGGTGTCAGTCTCGGGGGATTCCGTTTTTCCTTCCTGCGGAAGGTGTCTCGGGGGCCGCCATTTCGCCGCCCTTGCCCTCTGGTAGGTCTCTCCAGGGATTCTATTTCGCCTCCTTCGGAAGGTATCTTGGGCGATTGGCAGGGATCTCATCTCTGGCAGTTCCATCTTGTCTTCCCGATGTTCGGGGTTTCCGCCTGCAGCACTAAGGGGCCGCGGCTTCGCCTCAGGTGTTTGGCATGCCATTTGCCAACTTTGGCCCCTTCGCCTTGGGGAGATTCGGGGCGTTTACCTTCGGAAGCGCCGAAGCGTTCACCTTCGGAGGCTTCGAAGCTTCTTTGGCTTCGACAGCCTCGGATGTGTCGCCTTCGGAAGCTTTGGCGGGTCTCCCCCTGGCGGAAGGCCCGCTGCTTGATTGCCTCTCGGGGGAGTCTGTTATTTCCTGGCTGGCGCGAAGCTTTCGCCATCGACTCCAGATTGATGAATGGCCCGAGCTTATTGACACCTCCTGCGCGACGTGGGCGGTTCGGGGTTTTTCTGTGCCCGGGCTCGCCGAGGCGTTTTGGATTCGGCTTCGGAGCGCGCAAGTTTGCCGCTGTCCGGGGCTGAGCGCGTGCGCTTACCGCTTTTGCGCCGGGGGCCCCGGGTTTTTTCTTTTGTGTCCCGGGGCCTCGTCACATCTACGCCCCGGGGCCCCGGAACATACATGGCCCGTCGGAAGGCAGGCCAGCCTTCGGTAAAGGTAGGAAGGCGGGGGGCCCGAAGCACAGGCTGGCGCGTGCATGGTGAATAACGTTTGGCGGAGGAGATAACGGGACCCGCGCAGTGCTTCTGGGGGAAACGGGAAACGGGACACGCAACGTGCTCCCACGTAACGGGATTCCGGGGATCAACTTGATTCCACGCAACTTGATTCCAGGACCCAACCTGATTCCAGTCAACTTGATTCCAGAGTCCAACTTGATTCCATTTAACTTGATTCCAGTTACCAACTTGATTCCAACAATTTGACCAACTTGATTCCTTGGGCGTCCTTTTTTTTTCATTTACTATGCCAGGCCTATCGGGAAGTGACTACGATTGCGACAGGAATTTTAGAAAATCTTTTTGCGAGCGGGGTGTTTGATTGAACGGCGCGCGGACATGCGAAAGATATCTGTCGTGCCTCGTTGACTACATGGACAAGTTTCAATTTGTAGTTGCTTCCGATGGTCCAGATCTCTGTGATGAAATCATAAAAGTTGCAGGTAAGTGCTTTTTGCAGTTTCGCAGTTAAAGAGCCGCTCAAAGAAAAATGGGTCCGCTTTGTTCGAAATTGCTTTTCGTTTTCTCCCCTACTTCTGCCTTGCCTCTATCATGTTGATCGGTCTCTTCACTCTCAACACTCAGTCTCATGGAAGTGCTTTATTGCAAATTAGGTGAACCCTTGTGACGCGTTGGGCCGCAAAGTACTCTTTCGTCTATTTTCGACTCATTAGACGATGGCACGCACGACCACGTTCTTCGTTCAATGGAAGAGAGTGTTGCCAGTGCGCTCGCGCATTTTGGATCTTTGACGTAGTTGTCCAAATTTCGGTGTGAAAATATTTTGCATCCGTCTCTGTCTCTCGTGTACAACCGTGTGTTTAGTTAACATAAGTTTGAGTACTGGGTTTCCAATTATGTGCTCTTGGGTCTTTCTGGTCTGATGCATTTCGGTACGCCATCTATGGAAATGATCGAGCCCGCTGCTGGAGGATCTTGTGTTCCCACACTGAGTCTGTGAAGAAACAAAAAATCTGTCATACACATTTTTCGTGAAAATAGTTTTTTCTTGTTTTTTACACAACGAGAAATTGATGCGAGAAAAGATGAATCTGTGATGCACGAAATCGAATTGGACAATTTCTGTACACACACCAAATGAAGACAGTCTTTTGTGGGTATCTCAATGAATGCGACCGTGCGAAACTCAAGCTGAGTTTTAATATCTCTATTTCTTGTTCGAGTCGTCGGTCCAACATTGGTGGAGAACCTGACTGTTTATTCCCATTCCCGTAAATGACTTCTCACCCCATCGGAAACAGTAGCACTAGTTTTCGTCTTCTTGTCTTCCTTTGTAGGTGTCGTAGATCATTTTCGGTTTACAAAGCAAGTCATTGCATTTTCATACGTTTGTAATGCGAATTGAAAACTAATCCTTTCCTTCGGTAACATCCATGAAAGACTTGGGCCAGCTACGAAGTTACTTTTTGAAACATTAAGAAGATTTTTTTGCCCACCAGTCGGTGACTATTTCGGTACAGAGTCGCAATTTCTCATGCGTTTTTTGTGCCAAATGCTTTTTTTTTTGAAAAATTGAAGTAGAAATGCAGCATGAAATGCTGCCAAATTTGCTTTTTTCGACCTGTTTCATATCTACATAAGCATTTTAAATTTTAAAATTAGCCCTGATAACAACATAGAATTGGCCAAGTAACAAATTTTAAAAATAGCCCTGTGTCGATTCCGCCTCTAACAAGTGGGGGAAAAATAATTTCAACAACAAAAACAACAGCAAAAGCAAGGGCGGTAAGAACAAAAAAGGTGGCGGTAAGAAGTGGAAGAACGATCACAACCACGGTGGGAAGGGCAGTAAGTACTGCGCCTTCCACGGCCGGAACAATTCCCACACCACCGCTGAATGCAAAGCTTTGGGCAGCGATCCCGCCAGGGCGATCAACAAATTGGTGGTGCAGCAGCAGAGCGACAAGCGCTACCAGTCCCTGATCGCTAAACAGACCGCCAAAAACCAAGGGGAACGATAACAAAAATTCCGACCCGACTACCAGTTCCAGCAACGCGGGCGGCGCCATCGTGCCCGCCACTTCTACTACCGTCCTACCCAGCATGGAATCTGCTCGACTATCTATGGAATCTGATCGTGCCCGCCACTTCTATCGTCTATCTATGGAAATGATCGAGCCCGCTGCTGGAGGATCTGGTCGAACAAAATTGACGCAAGAACCCAAGTCCAATCTACAAACATGTGCGAGTTCGGTAAGATCCCGGGGAACTGCTCCAGCGGCCAGAAAGCCGGCAGCACTCAGGCTCCTGTAATAATCCAGCGTGTTGCTCGTTGGCTTCGCGAATTTTCAAGCTTTTATTTTTATTCAGCTTGAAAAACCGCGAAACTTCAGAATTTTATTTTTATTTGCACCAAAAACCCAACCCATCGAAGACGAATCAGAATTCCACGCGTGAGCACATTCTTGTGGGCCTCACCGTAGCCCGAACCCGAAGTGTCAGAATTCCAGCAGTCAATCTCCGGAATTCTGACGCTTGCCGGCCGACAAGTGTCAGAATCCGGGAGATTGATCTCCAGGATTCTGACGTTTGCCGCTGGCAAGGTCGGAGACGCGAACACACTCTTGTGGGCCACGCCGTGGCCCGAACCGGAAGTGTCAGAATTCCAGCAGTCAATCTCCGAAATTCTGACACTTGCCGGCCGGCAAGTGTCAGAATCCGAGAGATTGATCTCCAGGATTCTGACATTTGCCGCTGGCAAGGTCGGAGACGCGAACACACTCTTGTGGGCTACGCTGTGGCCCGAACCGGAAGTGTCAGAATTCCAGCAGTCAATCTCCGGAATTCTGACACAATCCTGGAGATTGATCTCCAGGATTCTGGAGATTGATCTCCAGGATTCTGACATCTGCCGCTGGCAAGGTCGGAGACGCGAACACACTCTTGTGGGCCACACCTTGGCCCGAACCCGGCTCTTGAGCTGCCAACACCGGCAGCCGGTTTTGCCTTTGACGGGACGTCCCGTCAAGGGTCAAATCGTCTCCAGAGCTGTCAGCACGGGTAGTCGGTTTTGCCCTTGACGGGACGTCCCGTCAAGGGTCAAAACGTCCTCGGAGCTGCTGGCACGGGTGGGCGGTTTTGCCCTTGATGGGACGTCCCGTCAAGGGTCAAATCGTCTCCGGAGCGGCCAGGACTCGTGGACGGTTTTGCCCTTGACGGGACGTCCCGTCAAGGGTTAAATCGTCCCCGGAGCTTCCAAACCACCTGTGCAGTTTTGCCTTTGACGGGACGTCCCGTCAAGGTTTCAATCGTCTCCGGAGCTGCCAACACCGGCAGCCGGTTTTGCCCTTGACGGGACGTCCCGTCAAGAGTCAAA
>CAJINV010000038.1:63809-84424 GCA_905178155.1 Amoebophrya sp. A120
AGCCTGGCCTCTTGTTCGCGATCGCGAACTAGACGACGGGTGGCCGCCGGGACCTCCCGGCCTCGCCTGGCCTCTTGTTCGCGATCGCGAACTAGAGGACGGGTGGCCGCCGGCACGTGCCACCCTCTTGTTCGCGAGCGCGAACTAGAGGACCGGTGGCCGCTGGCACCTCCCGGCCAGCCTGGCCTCTCGTTCGCGATCGCGAACTAGAGGACGGGTGGCCGCCGGGACCTCCCGGCCTCGCCTGGCCTCTTGTTCGCGATCGCAAACTAGAGGACGGATGGCCACCGGCACGCCCCACCTTCCTCGCGAACTAGGTAGAGGACGGGTGGCCGCTGGCATCTCCCGGCCAGCCTGGCGTCCTGTTCGCGATCGCGAACTAGAGGACGGGTGGCCGCTGGCACCTCCCGGCCTCGCCTGGCCTCTTGTTCGCGATCGCGAACTAGAGGACGGGTGGCCAACGGCACGTCCCACGACCCTCTTGATCGTGATCGCGAACTAGAGGACGGGCGGCCGCCGGCACCACCCGGCCAGCCTGGCCTCTTGTTCGCGATCGCGAACTAGAGGACAGGTGGCCGCCGGCACGCCCCACCCTCTTGTTCGCGATCGCGAACTAGAGCACGGGTTGCCGCCGGCACCACCCGGTCAGCCTGGCCTCTTGTTCGCGATCGCGAACTACCCGGCACCGCCCGGCCAGCCTGGCCTCTTGTTCGCGATCGCGAACGAGAGGACGGGTGGCCTCCCGCACCGCCCGGCCAGCCTCGCCTCTTGTTCGCGATCGCGAACTAGAGACCGGGTGGCCCGCGGCACGTCCCACGACCCTCTTGATCGCGATCGCGAACTAGAGGACGGGCGGCCGCCGGCACCACCTGGCCAGCCTGGCCTCTTGTTCGCGATCGCGAACTAGAGGACAGGTGACCGCCGGCACGCCCCACCCTCTTGTTCGCGATCGCGAACTAGAGGACAGGTGGCCGCCGGCACGCCCACCCTCTTGTTCGCGATCGCGAACTAGAGGACGGGTGGCCTCCCGCACCGCCCGGCCAGTCTGCTGGCCTCTTGTTCGCGATCGCGAAGTGGAGGACTCTGTGGCCGCCGGCACCGCCCGGCCTGGCCTCGCTCTTGTTCGCGATCGCGAACTAGAGGACGGGTGGCCACCGGCACGTCCTACCCTCTTGCTCGCGATCGCGAACCAGCGCACCCTGTGGGCGCCGGCACCGCCCGGCCTGGCCTCGCTCTTGTTGTTCGCGATCGCGAACTAGAGGACGGGTGGCCTCCCGCACCGCCCGGCCAGCCTGGCCTCTTGTTCGCGATCGCGAACTAGAGGACGGGTGGCCGCTGGCACCTCCCGGCCAGCCTGGCCTCTTGTTCGCGATCGCGAACTAGACGACGGGTGGCCGCCGGGACCTCCCGGCCTCGCCTGGCCTCTTGTTCGCGATCGCGAACTAGAGGACGGGTGGCCGCCGGCAAGTGCCACCCTCTTGTTCGCGAGCGCGAACTAGAGGACGGGTGGCCGCCGGCGCCGCCCGGCCAGCCTGGCCTCTTGTTCGCGATCGCGAATTAGAGGACGGGTGGCGGCTGGCACCACCCGGTCAGCCCTCTTGTTCGCGATCGCGAACTAGAGCACGGGTGGCCGCCGGCACCGCCCGGCCTGGCCCACCCTATCAAAAGTCGATGGGGGGGCAGCAAAACTCCCGTCGTGGACTTTTGCTGCCCACCCCATCGACTTTTGCTGCCCATCCCAACAAAAGTTGATGGGGTGGCCAGCAAAACTCCCGGGGTGGACTTTTGCTGCCCACCCCATCAACTTTTGCCGCCCACCCCATCAAAAGTTGATGGGGTGGCCAGCAAAACTCCCGGGATGGACTTTTGCTGCCCACCCCATCGACTTTTGCTGCCCGACTTTTGCTGCCCATCCCATCAGAAGTTGATGGGGTGGGCAGCAAAACTCCCGTGGTGTTGCTTCGTCTCTCGAGGCCGACGTCGGCCTCAAGAGAAAAAGCCTCCATCCAGGAGGTCGGTTGGGCTTGCGCCACGTTGGAGGTCGGTTGAGCCGACGTCGGCCTCAAGTGGAAAAGCATCCATCCAAGAGGTCGGCTCGGACTGAAAATTTGTGTTGCTTTTCCCGCTGAGGCCGATGTCGGCCTCGAGGTAAAAACATCCTTCAAAGAGGTCGGCTCGGCCTGCGCCAAGGTACCGTGGCGCAAGAAAAGTTGGTGCTGCTTTTGCCGTTGAGGCCAACGTCGGCCTCATGGGGAAAAGCACTAGCGACTTTGTCGCGTTGCGGCGCGGCTACGACGATCTCACCTCCACCAGCTCACCGACGTCGGCGAGCAGGTCAAAGTTACACGCCTAGGCACTCATAACTCTGCGGCTTTGCACGTGCAAAATTGCGTAACGAGACGATTTTACGGGGTACAAAGTTTTCAGTTCTTGTCCGACGAGTTGTACTGCTATTCATAGCGTTCTGCAAAACTTTTCTTCCGGGGAAAGACAGTATTTCAGGCTTGTTAATAAATCACCGTAGACAAGAAAATAGTAACGATATTTCAAAATCGAAGTTTTTTCGTGTGAGCTAGCAAACATCGATCTCAAGATCTCCACTCCGAGGCCGAGGGGCTTTAAACTCACACTGTCTGGTCAAGATCCGACGTCCTTCATAAATTGAAATGATCAACTGATGATCTTTTTCGGTATTCTTAAAATAGCTTTGAAATTGTAAGACTAAGATCCTCAGCCACGGGTTAAAAAGACAATCGACGATCCTAGAGAGAAACGCGGGCGAGTGCAGCTGCTCATCTTGAATGTAATTGGATGGGGAAAAGTTCGAATGCTATACATCCGTCCAATCTGTTGCTCAGTCATCGACTAGAAAGATCTAAACTAGATCACTAATTTTCATTGCGATCCAGGTCCACCCGGAGAAGGCCATGCATATCCAAAACTAGTCCTCGGAAACTTGGCTTTGTGGATCATTGTAGTTATGGCGTTTCCTCTTTTCTCTTTCCACTAGTCCGTCTAGCTTTCTCCAGCTTTCCTTGAGGTTTTCTGGAGTTTCTCTCTCAAAAACTGTTGCGCCGCCGCACCAACGTGCGCGAGCATACCAAACGGCAATATTCTGATCTGATACTTGTAGGGCAATGCCATTGTGGTAAGTTTGAAACTTATGGCAGGCCTCCCTGCTACAGGCGAGCTGCAAGCGCAGCGCGCAGCTCCTGCTGACGAGAAGGACGCGGGCCAAAGGGAGGCGTGTCAAATTACGCAGCGAGAAAAGACGAGGAAGAAGGCAAAAAAGCCGGCAGGACCTCGAGAAGATGTGGCAGGCCTGCCATTGCAGAAAAAGAAGGAGACAAAAGACAGCCGCGCTGCCTCTGCCTCTACGGCGCCCGTGGCCTTGGACAGCCAAGCCGCTGCGACTAGCAGGGTGAGCGGCCTTCTACCTCAGCAGCAAGTCCTCCAGGAAGCCGCCCTGGAAAAGACGCCGTCCTTCAAGAGTTTTTTCACGCCGACCGGCTCCATGTTGAAGCTTCACAAAAACAAAAAGACGCCACAGCCCAAGCGCGACAGCTGCGGCGGGGCGATCATGAAGATGTGTCTCATGCTGCGAAGGGAATACGCGCAGCAAGTGAAAGATAAAGAAGAGTGGCCCGGGGTCAAAAAGATACTCGTTGACATGTCCTGCGGCATCCGCATCAAGCATTCGAAGAAAAAGTTCTTCCCCGTATATTTGACCGGGACTGCGCAGAACATCGCGGATGCAGTTCGGCGGATCTACGCCTTGACTGCGGAGCACGACTCGAAAAGCGCGGAAGTTGTGGCACGCGCACTGCTGCCGGAGCCAGTGCTGCACTATATCACTACGAACGCGGACAACGCGGCGGAGACGGAGACCGCGTTCCTTCCTGAAGTGCGGGACATCGAGGACGAGTGCTTGTTTTCCCTCTGCGTTGGCGAGCTGGAAAAACCGGCGAACTTGGCCAAAACGCACCGGCTCGTGGTCTGGTCGGGTACCCAGAAAGCGACTGCGGAGTCGATCTCCCAGTGTCTGCAGAAGATCGAGGTAGAAATTGATCTGTTTCGTGTTTCAGCAGGAGCAGATGAGTACACATCGAAGTCGTGCAGCTGTGCCTGCTCTCCAGTGATGCATAGTAGTTTCCAAAAGTAGTAATATCTACATTTATCAGCTGCAAACTACCAGCTGTGATGAAAGTTGCTGACTTTCCAAAATAAAACTCAGACCGAGTCTCTTCGTGTGTTGACCACTCCTGACAACCGCCTGAACGAGCCTGCAGAAAAGCGAAACAAGCGAGCACACTACTCGGAGGCGGCGATGTCGGGGAGCGCACCAGCGCGCAAAAAAATTCGGCGTCTGGACACGAGCGAGGCCCTTCCGCCGCTTCTCTCCCCGTTCGGCCCGGCAGATCTTCTCACGGACTTACTCAACAGGAACGGACGGCCTCTGATGGACCTAGACAATGATCTCGGAACTAAATCAGCTGCATCATCGCAGGAGAAGACGATGCCGCCAACAGAGAGGAGACGAAATCCCCACAGCCCTCCTGCAAGTAGCAATTTGCCGACGGACGTGCCTTCCTCTGCCCGCCAGCTAGTGAGTTGTAAAGAGGATACAAAGGAGACACCCACTGGCATGGTGGCAGCACCAGAAAAAAGTCACGCCGAAGAGCGGCTTCGGCTGAAGCCGGGGCCATCACCGCAAACGAATATCCTCTATGCATTGCAAAAGCATCGCAGCCCTAAGCAGCAATTGCAATTATACACCAAGACAGGCCTGCGCCTGCTGCTTTCTTTGTGTTTGTCCATGTATCGGTATCCGTATCCTGAATTAGCATGACGCGTTCCATATTGCCTTCTGATAGAAATTGGCTGCAATTATTCTCACTATTGACACGATACTTTTGCCATGGATATCCTCTCGAGCAGCAGTAGTTTCCCCGGCCAGGACGGGGATCACCATCCGGGGTCGAACATGTCGGCGGGCTCCGAACAACTCGGCAGATCGTCCTCCGGGGTTATTGCAGATGTTGTGATGCAGGAGCTGGCCGCACCAAAGACAAGGAAAAAGCGTTCAGCAGCTCCCGTTCCGCATTGTTCAGAAGAGGAACTTCTCCCGGCTGCGAAAAGGCGAGAAATTGCGGACGATGAAAACGCAGTTTCCGGGCCCGCGCGGAAAGAAGAAGCTAGAAGTGGCCCGTCGCGTCCGTTGTTATCAGCTAGAAGTGGCCAGGCGTCCAGTACGAAAGAAAGCATTCTATCGGGTAAAATAGCCGCCGAGTCTGGTACTCCTACTCGCGAAAGAACGGCGGCGCCCAGCCAGCAAGCTGCAGGAGCTTCGTCTTCATCAGGCAGTATGGCCAAGCCTTTGTTCCCAGGAGCTGGCGCACCACCAAATCCTCATCTTCCAGTTCCAGCCGCCTTGATACGGAACAAAAAAACCAAGACATTCGATAAGGACTCCTCTCCCACCCTTGCGCTCAACGCCTCCGCTAAAGTATCTACCAGCAGCAAGAGCACTGCCGTAGCAGGCGGTGGCGCTGACGGTTCCCACACCCCGATGGCGAACGGAGCAAAAGATGGCAAAAACAAGCAGACGACAGAGATTTTGGGGTACTTAGCTTGCGCGCTTTTGTACTAGAGACCATGGGATTATAGTATCGATACTTGTTTTAGCATGAGCACCGTCAGAAAGTATGCTTCTCATTCTCTCCATTTACTGCCAACTCGGTGGAGGTGGGCTCGAGAAATTGTGATAGGTTGCAAAAACCAAAACCATGGCAAGGCCGCGCCGGCGCAGGGTGCAGGCGCCAGCGTCTTCCAGCGCTGCCGCTCCACTAGGGCTGAGTTTCGGAGAGCAATCTTTCATGGCCCCGTTCTTACTTTTCTGGCGGGAATCTTTTGGCCACTTCTGCTGCCAGGAGAGCGCCGATCACTCCGGAAAACCTCGGATCGCCCGGAGGAGGGAGGTATCTGTGGTGGGCGGGCAGACCCCTAACGGAAAAGGACTGACCTCTCGAGGGCAAGGCGGGCCCGCTGGGATGCGGGAGGAATGCCTCAAGGGAAGAAGGGCGAATCTTCGTGGAGCAAGCCGGAACCCTGAGGAACGGGAGGACCCTCCAGGAGAAGCACATTCTCCCTGGGCGAAGAAAAAGTCCCCTTGGTGATGGGAGGACCTGCAGAGGGGGCATTCGTCGGGGGGAGACGAAGGGGCTCCCAAGCTAGACGCTGTTCCCAATCGTCTGAGGGTTCTCCTTCTTTTTCGCTTCCCAACGATTCGCAAACTCCTAAAAAATATCATCGCGTTGGATGATTTGGGTCTGACGGTTAGGCATATATCTGTGGCGGGGCGCGCTCTATATTACACCAGTTAAAGGTATCTCCTGGCCAGAATCGATCAGCCAGGGCGAGAGACGACGCTTCGCGTCTTGTAATTAATGGGTATATCGCACCAGGGTTCTCGTGCTGGTGGACTAGGAGGTGTCTCTGCAAAACAACTAGACCGAGATCAAAGGTTGCGCGCCGCTTTTGTCGCATGAGTATTTCGCAAGAACCACCAGAATCGGCAAACGTGCCACTGAATTTACATATGGAGCTTATCAAGCTCGTCATTGAACAAGAACGCTTCTCGGTACAGGCTTGCTATCTGTTGCTGAAGCATTCGACTATACCAAGAGCGTCGCCGAGGTGGCGGCGCGTCAAAGTTTCATGGTCGAACTGTCTTCACTGTTGCACTCATATGGACAGGCTTCCTCCCGTTCTTTCTATTTCTTGTTCAGTTTATACAAAAATAAATCATAAGCTTTCCAAACTTACAGACCGCGTTCCGCTATGTTGGCAACCCCTTCGACGCCTTCAAGTTTTGGTCCATCCCCCTCCATGGTGCCCCACAGCTTGCTGCGAAGTTCCACGGGGTCGTTACTTACGGTGGACGAGGAGGCGGGTGGCGATGTTCTCGAGGAGGAGGAGGAAGAGCAGGCGGACGGCCTGCAGCGTATGCTGCGCAAACCCAAACAGCAGCAGGCGGAAAATGCGGGGAAAGTGGACAACCGCCTGAGCGAGCCTGCGCTGCTGGAGGACGACGACGATGTCGGGGACGATGTCGGGGAGCGAGGACACTACTCGGAGGTGGCGATGTCGGGGAGCGTGCCAGCGCGCAAAAAAATTCGGCGCCTGGACGCGAGCAAGGCCCCTCCGCCGCTTCTCTCCCAGTTGGGCCCGGCAGATCTTCTCACGGAGTTGTTCAACGCTACGGAGTTGCCGCCCCTGTTGTTCACGCTGCCGGGATCGCCGCTGCGCCGGCAGTGTCGTGCACGCCGCTTTCGCATCCCGACGCGGATCTTTGGTGACAAAAAGGACATTGAGGACATCAAGTGGAAAGACGCCAAGCCTCACAACGCGAAGCTCTGGGAAGCCGCCGCGATATGGTTGCGGGAGCTCGAGAACGATAACTTCGGTCCTATCCTGGCGATGTTCATCGAGCCAAGCCGCACGACAATCGGACGGATTCTTTTGAGGATCCTGCACAACCAGGGCCGTCTGCAAGAGGTACGGCCGGACACTAAGCAGGTCGCGAAGAACCCCGACTTTGTCGCTGTCCCGGAGCGGGGTCCTCCCATACTGGGCGACCTTTCCACGACCGACGAAATCAAAACGAACCCACGCGCTTGGCTGCGAAGCGTAGCGGCGGAGAAGATGTACTGGACGAATCAGCCGAAGTATGGCCCTGCGCACCTCGTCGGCTTCGAAACCAGCCCGGGAAAGTGGTGGCATTACCGCGGCAACCCCTATAGCTGCGCCCCGGTTGAGTTTGCCACCAACGTAGTGCGGGGCGTGGCAGGCGTCGCGAGGCCCTTCGCCGCTGCCTCCGTCGAGTCCGGGCAAATTTGGGCGCCAAAAACACCAGACCAAGCAGCGAAAGCAGTCAGCTACGTGAAGCACCCCGCGGCCTTTCCGTTTCCCGAGTGCGGTGCCGTCAATTCGGTGGACTGGTTTCCGGGCATTCGCCAAAGTCGCCCCGAGGTGCCTGCCCGTCCGCTTGACATTTCGGACGTTGAGCGGACAGATGACCCCGAGAACCTTGGCGCCAAGGTCCCGACGTTCGAAACGCCAGACAACACGGACATCCTTCGGCTGGACCCAGTCGGGCGCGGAATTCGGGCCAGTTTGATGTTTCCGATTGATGGCGACCGACTCGGAGTACAGATGCGGGCGGAGATTGCTGGCCGGGGCGTCTTATCCTGTGCAAAAGTATCGCACTCATACAAATCTGAGCTTTTTACGCATGAAGCCTTGATACAACTTCTCGCCGACTTCTCACGTATTTCTAACCGATTTTCTCACCAGCTTCTCGCTGACATGTCGCCAGCCTTTTCACCAACTTCGCAACGCCTCGGCTACAACCCTCCCACCGACCTTTGGCCAACGTCTCGTAAACTTTTGGCGTTTCGGTTTGTGGGCACGTCCTGCAGTTCGGTTGTCTTTTTCTTTTATTATGCGGACGCGAAAACCGAAACAAAAAGGATCGCTTCTTGTTCATCATCATTATCGTCATCGCATTCGCAAATTGCTGCTGCGTAACAAGTTACAAAGGCCTCTCGTTACGCGTGACAAAGTGAATGTCGCTAGGGCAGTCTGATGAAAAGCATGACAAATCCATGAAGAGCACGAGAAGAAGAAACATGTAGGCTGGCCACTAACATAAATAGCCCAGGCTACTTCGGCGGCACAGAGAAAAGTCAAACCACCTGTCACGAGAACGCTATCGGTGTCCCGATCGGTCGAGGTGGATCCGCTTGGCCGGGGTCAGGCTTAGGACTTGCAAAATGAATCAAGTCGGCTGTTGGTCTACTACTACAACTTTTGATTCCTAGCAATGACTGGTTTGAAAGGTTGCTAGCTAAGATCGACGACGACAGCACGACCATGCTCTTCGTGATAGGATTAAGATTGCTGACTACGAGGATGATCATAGTAAATGACTAATAAATTGCTTGTCATTGCTATCTAGTAGACTCTACGCTGTTTCAACTACAATCGGAGTCAGTCCCTACCCCTAGACGCGCGTACTATATTCCGAAGAAGTAGATTATTCTTGCGACGTGTAGCAAAAGCAACACTCGTCGCCTCTACGCTGCCTGCTATTCCGCGGAAGGAGCAGGAGAAGAAACTCCAAGGCAATCTGCTCCCTTGTCCAGACCAACCGCTATGTTCGCCTTGGGCACCACCTGGCGCCCCGAGCTAACATAACAGGCGAAGGCGTTGGATCCGGACAAGCAGAAACAGCAGGCCTGGGGACCTGAGCTCTTCGAGGCAGCGCATACGACTGCAGCGTCTTTTTACTTAATACAGCAACTGTAATAAAAGTAATCGCGTTTACTGGCCTACATGTATTGAGTGTGCGCATTCGGGTGGCCAGACTCCTCGATAGCACAGATAGCTAGTTAATTTCTACGCAATTTTTGAGCCCGCTACCTCAAGAGTAGTGGAATTGGAGATAAGATAAAGATTGTCGACATCTCCACTGCGGTTTGATTACGGTGTGTTTGACGACCAGCCAATGCGGCATACTTGTTGATCTTGTCCTCCACGAACTTGTGGCCAACCAACTTCTCGCCAGCATCTTCGTCTATTTCTCACCGACTTCCATCCTCACTTCTCCCCAACTTCTCCACCAACTTCTCCGCCAACTTCTCCTTCCGCCAACTTCTCCACCAACTTCTCCACCAACTTCTCCAGCAACTTCTCCACCAACTTCTCAACAACTTCCATACTATTTCATGCAAAAATAAAAATATTTATGTGCAGGCTGTATTTATACAAGTGCGATACTTTTGCACAGGATACGTCTACCATTCGACGTTGTTGCGGGCTGCGGCGGAGGTCCGCCCCGCGCCGCAAACGCGACACCGGAGCAGGGCCGACCCGGGCAACGAGCCGAGCCTGTCGCGGAACGCCGCCCGCGAACTCGTTGGCTTCGGTCGGGACATGCGGAGACTTGCCGCAGCAGCAGGGGCGTCGCCGGCTGTTCTCAACGCCCCGAGCGATATCTGCAAGAAAACGAAGCGGACGCAGCCGGATGCCGCGCCGAAGCTGCTGAAGATTTGTGCCGCCGCCCTGTCTTCCTGGAAATCAGGAGAAACGAAGACGCCCGCACGAGTGAACTGGCACCACGCCCGCCCCGACCTCTCCGCCGAAGTTCTAGAGCCAAGCGAATTCACCAGAACGCGGCCGGGGTCAATTTTTTCTGCGGAGGACTGGCAAAAAATCACGGAGCATACCCAGAACAAAACGCACCCAGTAGCTTAGCGATGTTGCAGGCTCTTTTGCTAACTATCCCACGCATCCAGGCAGGGGCGCGGCATGTGCTAGCGATGAAGTTTCTGAGCGCTACTAGACTTTCGCGCATGTGGTTCGGCACAGGACTCCAAACGAGAACTTGTTAAAGTCATGAAGTGCGTCTGCGTGGCTATTGCTTTGCCTTTCAGAGCACTGCAAGAAAATCAAAATCGATGGGGATGGTTGTTTTTTTCTGGATACACGTGGCCGGACATGGCGACTTTGCTGATGAAAATGAAGCGCGCGATGTGGTCGCGACGATAGCCGTATCCTGGAAAACAGTCCTCGTCCCAGCCCTTGTTTCTCCACCCCCCTATGCATTGAGAACGCCGGTCCGAGTCGAGCGGCGCAGCCATTTTCTTTCTCGCGCGCAAGATGCGCATGCCCCGTGGCTTCACCTCAATACCATGGAAATGGATCAGCCTGCGGGTTTTTTTTGTCTGCGGAATCGAGTTGACGTAACCTTGGTTCTGCAGTTGCACTGGCTCTTGCAAGTCAGTTTTTCTTTTCGTATTTTTAGCGCAGTCGGTTTGCACCTGCTACCGAACGCGACCACTGCCGCCTTCTAAGCAGGCTAATGCTGTTACCTTTTTTGTTACTGCGCGAAGGTGCGCTTGCGGTTGCGCGAGGGTGTCGGGGCTCTTTTCTGAGCTGCTCCGCCCGGAACGTGCTCGGGCAAGCCCAAAGTCTTTTTTTGTTGTAGAAGCGTTGCCGACACTTCTCTGCAGAAGCAGAGACGTTAACCAAGTCTGTCAGCGATACACTCGCGCAGCGCATGCCGGGCCACGGGGCCGGAGCGTGCGTTCTGCGCGCTGATGATCTATCCCTTTGCAAAGGCAGCGCGAAGCCTCTTGTCGTAGCTATCTAGGGCAACGGCCACCAACTTTCCGCGAAGAGACGCAATCGCAAAGACGAGCCGCTCGTCTTTGCGATTTGCGATCGCAAAGACGCAATCGCAAAGACGGAATCGCTCGTCGCGAGCGATTCCTTTAGCAGGGACAAGAGGAAGGCCTGCGCGTTTGAACTTTTCTGCCCTTAGTCTCAAAAGAAGGGGCCCCCCTTCTTGCGTGCGCCTGAAGACGAGGTTGCGCGTTTTCTGCTACAGGTAAGGCAAGTGTCCGGACACTTTGGCCGCATTACATACATACTTCAGAAGAAATTGCCCGAAAGCGAAACCGACAACAGAACCACTCGCTCTGCGAGGTGGGTGGATACAAAAGCGCGAACCTTGTCACAATTTGCCGTCTGGCCAATATTTGGACAAGGCTCGAAAATGTAGCAAAGCCTTGGGAAGCTGCCGCCCTAGAGTGTTTCCAGAGCTACACAAGTCGAGCTTAGCCTCTTGAGCTCGCCGCGGCCGCTAACATTCAGGGTCAGCGCCGTGTTCTACATGTCGCGTTCTGGCCTCCCGTCTGTTGTCAAAATCTGTCCTTCGTAGTGAAAAACCCTGGGTTTGCCAGTTTGCTCTTGTTGCCTTCGCAGGAAGACCGCTGATCACATAAAAAGTTGCCCAAAGTTCTGACGGATAGTGCGACTGTGACAACGCACATCTTCTCGTAGCGTTGTGCCCTCGAAAGACAATTTGGGCAGGCAACGGCGCCACACCCAAACCGAAGGCTCGGCTGGCAGTATTAAACAAAGAGGCGCTTATTTTGAGGGCGCGACTTGGTTCCTTTTTGCGCATGCGGGCGCCCTGTGGACTGCAGAAGTGTCGAGTTCCGGAAAACTAAAGAGTTTGAATTTCTGAAGCTACTATGTAAATGCCGAAAGGCTCTCTCTCTTTGGACCCACACATGGCCAGTCTTTGAACTGCCACGCCCTCCCGTGACCGGCAGGGCCAGCGGCATTTCTCAACGACAGGGAGAGGGATCGGCATAGCACTAGGCACGCCAGTTTTCTTCCCCCGATCAGCCAAGCACGGCAGACTTTGTAATTTTTATTGTGGAGGCATAATTTAATTAAAGAAGCTTATTTATATGGAGTGGGGGGTGGTTGATAGCAGGCATGTGAGAGGACGTTTTTCCGCAGAAGACGAAGCGCAAACTGTCCAGCACGCTTTGGACGAAACCGAGGGCAAAACGCAACGCATGGCGCTCTCCGGGAGCATCCTTCATCGTGCTGCCGAACGCTCCGGCTTGTTTTCCGCGGATCTCCCTCTCGCCCTGGCGGACTTCGATATTGTGTCGAAGACGAGGCTATCAACTGCAAACATCTCGGAGTCTGGTGGAAGTTTTGTCATGCACAGTCTGCATGGCTCCTGACCTAACCTAACGTCTTTGATGCATGCCCGAGCGCCACAGATTTTGTGAGGGCTCCGCAAGCCTGTACCGCATGCGAAATCGCTCTCGCCGTGGCAAACGCTCGACCTCTTTTGCTGTTCATGCAATGCAGGTTCTTGGAGAATCCCAATGCAGCGTCATAACTTGCATCCTTCCAGACCCAGATAACATATTTGCAATGCATTGAGGCTACGCCAGTTTCTCAAAGAAGGATATCCTGTGCAAGAAATTAGGCCCTTCCTTTTTCTTCGATTGTGTTGAATTTTCGCTAGTCTGTTTGAGCAATGCCTTGGCTTTGTTTTCACGGCTAGCAGCGCTGCCGCGGAAAGGGAGGTCTTAATCAGTGTGCGAAGGTTACACGCAAAGCCAAATGCAAACGAGCTCTTTCACTCGAACGACAAATGCAAGTCTGTGGCTACGCACTGCGAATGAACAGCATGGGTATTCCTATAGATCGTTGCACAGGATACTCTTTCGGGTATAGCAATGTGCAGCCCGGAAGTGGCTGAAGAAGTGCACAAGGCCGCAAAAGATTATTATCAAATTGAAAGCCCCCCCGAGCTCGTGGGTGGCTGTATGTCTCTATACTATTTCGAATGTCGATGCAGATCATGCTGCTTGCTCTAAATCAAACGGTAAACAAAAACATCCACGGTCACGACTCTCCGCATTGGAGAGCGCCCCTTTTGCAGCTTTCTTTCGTTCGCCTGTGGTGAACTTTCAATTTGATCCGTGCATGGCGAATTTTGTCAAGAGATGCGCAGCAACAGCCAAGGCAAACAGGCGGATGAATTTCTTCAACCTCGAGGACGCTATCCCATAGAAAGGTCACCAGCACAAGAAAAACAAACTGTGGCGCTGCCGCTGCCCCTTTCATCTGCATGATCCCAAAGGACAATCTCAAGACCGTTTATAGCAAACAGTCGCATCTACCGATGAATCAACTTACTGTGATGGAGATGCCGAGACAACGTGGCAAAGAAGACACTGAATGCAGGGGCTTCTGAAGAAAATTGAGCATGCCCACTAGCCAAAAAAGCAATTTCTGTTCGCCAGATGGTGGCGGGCAAAAGCAGGAGCTTTTGAATGTGGCATTGATTGGTGATCGCTTCTGTAGCATAGCTGTTCGGCGCCAGGGAGGCGACCATCGTTTTCGACGCGACGTCGATGCTGGCCCTATGCCCTTCCATGAAACTTTGCGAGAATTTTCCGTACAAGCGTGCGGCTTGGCTCCCAACAAGAAGGACGGCGCCAGCGATGCAGTGCGGAAAGAATTAGCGGGGTACCTCGTTGCCATGGCAGAAAACTACGCAAGAACAGAAACGCTGCGACGGTTACAATCGCCCCCCTTTGCCTTTTACGTCTTGAACCATGTGCGCACTGCTCCGGCCTGCCCCATTCATACCGCAAAAAGCGCCGCGCCCTTTTTCAAATACAGCCGCGCAGAGAACTTCGAGCGCGCGACGCCGCCAACAACTCTGAGAGGCAGACGCGGCCATCCTGCAGCAGGGTCCTTGAGCATCGCAGACGGAGGTCTTTGGCTACCTCTCTGTGAAACTCCGCGGAAAGGGCCGAAAAAAACCTGCGCAGACAATCTTGGAGCTTCTCTGCGAGCTCCGGCGGACTCCCTTTCGGAACGCATCGCTTTCTGTTTAGCAGCTAGACGGGATGAGTGAGGAAACCACTCGCCCAGCACTGATATTGAGGCCGTGCCCCGGGCGCTTGTCTGCTGGCAACCGCTTTATTTCAGTTCGGGCACTAGCCGGGACCGGGAGAAAGCGCGCCAGTGCAAGGAAATTCTTCAAGCCGGTCAACCGGTAGAGCAATTTTTTATCAACGACGAGCGCACTTTCTGCGGGTTCGGGCGGGCGCGGAGGTGTGCTGGCTGGTTCCTCACACTTGGTACGGCGCTAGACGTACAGCCCCCCACAACTTTTGTTTCTTTGTCTTGGAAGGTCGCCACGAAAGGCCCGCCTTGACTTTTCCGGAAATTTTTTTTGTAGAGGAGTTCGCATTATAGTCCACCACTCGCCTCACCCTGTGCCGTTTGCGCCGGCCGGTGAGCCGACTCACCGGTTGCTCAGATGAGTCCTTTCCCTGATCTTCTTCGCCAAGCTTGTCGTAGGGAAAATTGTGTGCCGTGCTCGAAGCCTCCGATAATCGCCAGCCGAGCCCGAGTTGCCACCTTATGCGAACGCCTCCGCCTAGACGGAGGGCGCGTGCAGTATAAATCTCGCCACAGTAGCGCTGCCGATTGTGCAGTCCATTTTATTTTTTTTGCTGGGGGTTGGGCTCTTCCACCGCTTCTCTTGCGTACAGAAAAGAGGTGGCGCCCCTGTTCTCTTGCCTGCCACTTGAGAAGAGGTTCCTGCAGAGAGGAACGTCGACGCGCCAGCGCCCAAACTGCCGAACCCGTGCCCGAATTCGGGCGGGAACAATTCCCAGACCCAGTGGCGCCTTTAAGCACCAAGCTGGACCCTAACTCTCGCGCTTCGCGGCCGGGAGCCATCTAAATATGTATGAGCTGCAATCCTGGCGCATGCAGCCACCAGAAGAGAGATTAGCGCTGGGGTACGCATCAAAAACGCTATATGTGATTTCTGGAAAAAAATTGCGGGGCAAAACTTCAGCAACGTTTCTCCCTGGATACCGCACTCGCTATAAATGTGCCGCACTACAACACGAAGGCCATGAAAAAAGAACCAACAAAAGCGGGCCGACTGCGGGCGAAAATAGGTTTGAAGCACGTTCAAAACGCTACGCCGCTGGTCTCGGGGCCTGAATGGAAGTCACAACCTTATGGCATTGCAAAGAGTCACACTATTCGTTGCTGCATGGATTTGTCATTTGTGATGCATCAAATCTTCAAAACAGGCAAACGCAAAAGGAACGCGCTTATTCATCTTCTTGGTCTTGCTCTGCAATTCCGGTACATATTTCAATGTTATTAGGGATCCGCACCACAGGGCATGCAACAGCGATCCGTGTAGGGCTTGAGAATGCTATAGTTGCGAAATGCGGCGCCAGCAGGCTAAAGCAGCGAAGGACACGCAGCTGGAGAAGGCAAAAGCGGCCAAGGTGAGAGCGGAAAAACGACGCATAGCGGTGGAAAACCAACAAGCCGGCCGTGCTTCAGCGGAGGTTCTACAAGAAAATACCGCGAGCAGTGCGACCGCGCCTTCCACCAAGCCTTTGAGTGATGCCGGCGGCGGAGTTGCACACACTAAGCGAGGCAGCGCAAACGGTCTTTCCGTGTCGCCGATCGACGCTAAGCGCATTACGACGGGCGCCGGCACCTCTTCCTCCGTGAGTACCTCTCGAAGCGGTGAGAATGCAGAAAGCAAAGCACCTCCGCAGCAGCTGAAACCGCAATCCAGCTCCAGCCAACAACCGAAGCAGTTGCCATCCGTAAACAGCTCGCAGCCAGGCGGGAACTCTGCTACGGCTGAGGCGCTTGAGACGAAGACTAACGATGTCTTCAGGCGTTTGAGGCGGAAGGCTGAGGCCAGTTTGGACATTGCAGAACACGTCGCAAAGCAGCTTGAGCAGGTCGCGACAGACGCGGCGGAGTGCGCTTCCCTGGGCCACGCCACCCAGTCTTTACTGAGGGGCATTCAAAAGTACACCATGTGGCGCAACAACTATGTGAAAGAGCTGCACAACAAGCAGATGGCGAAAAACAAGAACTACGGACGACCTGGAATGGAGCAGCAAACGAAAGGCACGAAAACGGCTTCGAACAAGCGCCCCGCCGTTGACGACGACGACGACGTTGCGCGACCACCGTCAAAGAAGACAAAGGAGGAGATCGAGAGCAAGAAAATGCAAAAGGACTGCAGAAATTGCTTCGACGGAAAGATGAAGGAGGAACCTAGCTCAAGATTCGACGTGGCCCTGGTCGCAGTCAAAGCGAAGAGGGAAAAGAACAAACTTCTCAAAGTGCAGGAAGAAGACCGCAAACGGAAGGACAAAGCCGCTGGCGCACCAATAGGGCCAGGAGCAGCTGTTGGCGCTGCACCAGCTACGACGAGACACTCCGCTGCTAAACAGGATGCTTCCCAACCGACGAAGAGAAAACTAACCAACGATGCGCGCGCAGAGATGAAGCGGCTGGAGGGGGAGCAAGAGAAAAGGGTGGAACGGAAATACGACGAGCGGATGAAGAGCGGCCGCGCTTCCGAGAAAGTCGAAGTACGGGTAGACGCCGACGGCGAGGAGGACGAAGAGGACGATCTTCTGGCCGAGAATCCGCACTGCCACAGAACAAGGAGACGCTCGAACGATAAACGATGACGAAAGTGCATGCGTTATTAGAGAGCGCAAACACAACGGCAGCATCAACCAGCGCGGAACTTTGCGGAATGAAAAGCAGCCACACGAAAAGCAAGCAAAAGTGACATCTTCGCCGCGGAGTTGCTTGCTCGAGTACAAGCAAGCTATGTGTATACTGTGTCAGTGTACGAGTCCTTGCGTGCTTTTTTACTGGCGTCTTCTGGTGAGAGCGGCCTCAATTATCAACGCCACAAAACCCCTAATATACACTCACCATTGAAAAAAGAACGTCCGCGGTAGCGCTCGATGTCGCAGGCAATCCGGCTGCGGATAAAGATAGAACGTAACCACGCTACCGAATAGCTTTTTTCAAGAAAGACAGAAAGAGATGAAGACTCGGGAAGTTTTCTTCATATAAAAGTGACAAGCAAGTAGACCGTCGAGTTAGTGCTGGGTAGTTCTCGTGTCCTGTGCGTTTGTGTTCGAATGCAAATGCGCCTTGTGCAACTTGTCATGAGCGACAAAAGAGAGAAAAAGAGGCAACAGAGTTGAACTCGAAATCGAAGCAATGTTGAGGCATGAGACATTTATCACCAAAGTCGTATCGTCTCATTGCGGAGCGTGGTGCTACATACTGATGTTTTAGCTTCCTGAGTGCAAATGCTGATACCAGGGATAGTGGCGACGAGCATGAACAGTGGATTGCAAATTCGCTACGATTTTTGATCTTTTTTGGAGCTCCTCGGCTACCCGACGTCGTACTACCGAATTCGAAGCACTCATGCTGGTGCGACTCGATAGGCGAAAATAATCTAAAAAACCGCATATCGGAATCGGTAAACAAACTACTTCCTGTGTTGGCGTTTGTCCTGATCTTGATGAAAAGCCACGAGATCTATGGGCGAGATTTCGGCATAGGAACCTACACGCAATCCCAGAGAAATATTACCGTGAGGAGAGCAGAAAGTGCGCGACTTTTTAACACGTTAGCGCACCCGAAGCTCTTGCTCTTTTTTATTCTTTGGACAATTTTGGCCCGGCATCGATGCCCCCTGAAGCGAACCAAGAGAAGTTGCCATCTCACCAAAGGCTGGCGGCTACCTGCCAAAACTCCCAAAAGGCAAGTTCAAGCGCTGTCGCCTCCGAGTTCGGGCGCGCCCGCTCGGACGCCACAGCCGTCGTCTCCGGGGAGTGCGCCCGGGCCTCGAAGCTGGACATGGGCAGCCCGCTCCGGTTCCGATCACACGAATGTCGTGTCGATTGAGTCCGAATCTCAAAGCTGCCCTTGTGCGTGCGAGCACCTCGCGCGGGGGCGGGCCACGCAGTTGAATTCTTCGGCGATGATGCACGGGTCTCAAAACGGGAAATGAGCAGTTCGCCCCGGTTCGGGCGCCGCGGTGGTTGTCTCCGAGGATTGGCGCCGGGTCTTGAAACCGGGACGAGTAGCTCGTGCCGGTTGGAGCGCCACGGGGATTGTTTCCTGGGATTGACCCCGGAGGTCACAGGTAGGGCTGAGCAGCTCGTGCCGGTTCGAGCGCCGCCGGGCTTGTCTCCGAGAATGAAGCTTAGTCTCGAAGCACCCCGCGTCGCATCGCACTTCACGGTTGACTCGGACGGGGAGTGACTCCGGGTGTCACTCCTGGGCCTTCTTGGCGCGAATTGAAAGCAAACACATATTATTCCTTGATGTGGAAAAGTCCGCAGCGTGTGAAAGTTGGATAGCCCTCGGGGACGTGTAACGATAAAGCCTGTCGTTGAGGTTGCGTCGTCACTCACGTGGCCGTGGAACCGTCCTGTTGCACACATTTCCAGCTGTAGTATGCTGATCACCCTAGCATGCTGCTCCGCTTTACCAAGCTCAAAAAGCCCACTTTCCCAGCTCAAGTGCGCGGGCATTGGCCTTTGGGTGGGAGTACTTTTGATCCTTCTTTCCCTGGAGCAAAAAAACGGCAGGAGCGCCAGACGATAGGTCTTGAAAAAGCCGCATCTTCCCAGCCCCGAAACGCGGGGTCGTGGCCTTTGGTCGGGGGTACTTTTGACCTTGCTTGCCCAAGCCCAAAAACGGCAGGAGCGCCGGGCGAAGGGTCTTGAAAGAGTCCTACTCTCACACCTGAGGAGCGCGGTTCTTGGTCTTGCCATTTCGTCGGGGGTACTTTCGCCCAGGCAAAAAGGGGCAGGAGTACGGAACAAGGGATTTTGAAAAAATCCGACTGCCCCATTCAAGGCACGGCTCTTGGACTTTGGTCGAGGCTATTTTTGACCCTACTTTCCCCGGGGCAAAAACGACAAGAAGTATTCTTCGTCTGGATTCAACAAAAACTACCAAAGTAGGACTGACTTTGCGCATCTTCCAGGACTCGAGTCGTTGCTTTAGCTGCTGAGCACTTTAGCTTTAGCTACTTACCACAAAGTATGCGATTTTTTACAACGTTAGGGTATCCGGAACTCTAGTTTTTTGCTACTTAGGTAATTTCGGCCCGGTTGTGCCTCCTGCTGAAGCGTGGCCCTGGGTCCGATTCCCAGGCTCGATCCCCGGTGATGATCCTGGTCCTGGGACCCGGGTTCGATTCCCGGTCGGTCCGACCTCCTGGTTCGATTCCCGGTGTTGCTTCAAAAGCTTTCGGGTTCGACTCCCGGAATGACAAGCGTGGGGCTCGATCCCACGCGAGCACTCGCATGACAAGCGTGGGGCTCGACCCCACGCGGGCTCCCAGAATGACGGGCGTGGGGTTCGCACCCCGAACGACCTTCTCGATTCGCGCAGACGCGCGAAAATGGAAAAGGGACTGCGAGTAGCAAGGCACGATATGGCACCTTGAGCCAATGGCTACGGTGCACGCGTTCGACGATCGTCACTGGGGACCACTAGTCTCAATTAGATTTGCGGCGCCGATACGGATACAAAAGAGCTAGCAGCACCCTAAGGGCTTCCCAGGCGGTCCCCCACCCCAGTACTGGCCGGGCCCTGCAACGGTTAACTTTGCGGGTCGGACGAGGTCTGGTGTATTCGTTGCCGTATGGCCGTAAGCGGTTGCTTACCCTCATCCTGATCAGGTGCCTCCACGTGCCGGAGCTGAACGACACACAAAAGAGCTAGCAGCACCCTAAGGGTTTCCCAGGCGGGCCCCCACCCCAGTACCTACTGGCCGGGCCCTGCAACGTTTAACTTCGGAGTTCGGATGAGATCCGGCGCATTCGTTGCGGTATGGCCGCTAGCAACTACAGAGACGCAGCCTCCTCGGCTCTAGGTGACTAGTCACCTCATCCGTTTCCGGATGTGTTGTCTGCCGAAGCTCCGCTCGAACTGCTTGCCGTTCGGCTAGCAGGACTCGAGTCGTCGCTTTCGGCTTTTTGCCAATGCGGCTCGTAGCCAATCACTAGATTTGCTCTAGCTTTAGCTACTTACCACAAAGTATGCGATTTTTTACAACGTTAGAGTATCCGGAACTCTAGTTTTTTGCTACTTAGGTAATTTTGACCAGGTTGCGCCTCCGGCTGAAGCCAGGTCCTGGGTCCGATTCCCAGGCTCGATTCCCGGTCCTGGTCCTGGTCCTGGTCCTGGGACCCGGGTTCGATTCCCGGTCGGTCCGACCTCCTGGTTCGATTCCTGGCGTTGCTTCAAAAGCTCTCGGGTTCGACTCCCCGGAATGTTCGGCCTGGGTCCGATTCCCAGGCTCGATTCCCGGTCCTGGTCCTGGTCCTGGGACCCGGGTTCCA
>CAJINV010000039.1:0-24444 GCA_905178155.1 Amoebophrya sp. A120
AAGAGTCCGTGTGGCCGTGCGAGTTGCACTTTCAACTTCCGTCCACGATCGAGCAAGTTAGCTGGCGGCGCGAGCGGTGTGACGCATGTACTACCGGAGTGCTTAGCAGTCTAGGCTCCTCAGATTCGGTCATCACTACAAACCCTATTCTTACCTACAACGAGAAAGGACGAGCTTGGGAATGGATTGAAGCCGAAGTGCTAGGTCGCGTGACGGAAGTGGACACGACAACGGTGCGCATCCAGTTCTCAGGTTTTGCAGGAATGCGGTGCGTCTTTGGTCATTATCTCACGGGACGGCTCGATCACGCACTCGAGAAGATCGAGCGGCGCGGTGTCCAGGTACAAGGCTTGCCGTGGCCGCATTTGAATGGCGAGTACGTGGTAACTAACCTGTCCAACTCGCGCTCGGGCACCATCCTGTCACATGTTGACAGCCATATCAGTCACACGACATTCGCCTCTCCACCCGCGAGAACCGCCCGCTTTGAGATGTCCGACGGCGTGTGGCGCCTTGTCGAGAAAGTCCAGAACAGGGTATCCATTCTAGCAGAAGGCAAACCGGGCGTCCGAGACTCGTATCAGTACTTGCGGACGACTGGATCGTGGCAAACTGGCCAAAACTTTTTGGGCAGTACGGGGCAATTGTTTTTCTCTCCAGCTGGCGTGCAAATTTGGACCTCCGGCGTCACGAAGACCGAAAATTTCGCCCAGGTTGTGATCTTCGCAATCGGGGAGCACTTGCATTTCCCGTACAAACCGCATGAGCCAGCTACTGGGAGCGGATTTTCGCCCAGCGCCGCACCGTCGCGTGGAGCTGGGCCTTGGGCCAGTGTTGAGGCTCCTCCCCTGCAACTACCCTGGAAATGGATTGTGGACGGCGCCGACTGGCAATCACGACAAGGCGTGGTGCCGGGCACGTTTGTGTTGCAACCCCCGACCGTGGCACGCTATATCAAAGAACACTACGATCCTGATCCCGATTTTCTCAGCACAGAAACGGAAACGCAAACGGAACTGGAGACGCCAAGTACAGCACGAGACAGCCCGCAGCCTCGATACTTGGTGTGGTTACGCGACACAACGACGACTCACGTCGGACTACCACTTATCAACGAGAGCGGCTGCGCATACCGCACTGAGAGCGCTTTCTTTCCTCAGACTGGCAGCGAAGAAAGTGGCTGCCTGGAAAGTTATCACATTGAAAGGATTCCTCTAATTTCTTCTTAACTACCGACGAAAAGACCACCACCACTTTCATCTCCGGTGTAGAGTGCTCTAGGAATAAATTATTTGTTGCCTTGACGGACTTGTTGCTTCCGTCCGCACGTCAGGAAAGTAACGCCCTGAACCTTCGTAGTTTGTATTGATTCAAAGCCAAGTACTGGTATGCATGCAGTCCGAACACTATTTAATCGAATGCTGGTTTGTGATTGCAGCATGCACTCCTTTTTTTGCAGATCAATCTATGGACCTATTCTTGCCATTGCTTAGCTTCCCCGCATTTCCAGGTGTTGAAGCATTGGGAGATTGATACGCATGTTCCCCTTAGTTAGCATGACATGAATTGGGCGAGCAACAGCTTTTAAGGTGATAATAGAGACATAGAGTTCATCATAGTGACGGCCACTCCAGTGTTGTCTTTTCCGTCGTCAACGGCAGCTGCTCCCGAAAATTTTGTTCACGTAGACAAGATATGGGATTGGCAGGTTCGAATTTACAGCTACACCGGTTATTGGGAAACGGAAAGTGGCGCGTTGCGTGCGAAGGAATTCGACTTTCACACGAAAGGTGGCCTTGTCTGGTTTTACGTCGACGCCCGCGAAGACAACTTCTATTTTGGCCGCGTTGATGTCACATTGTCGGCAGTGAAATACGAAGTTGGACGAACCGAGTCTGGTACCAGTAAGCCAGGCCGCAGTACAAGGCTCGTTAGTGGACCAGCACTTCCCGACGTCGACGTCGGAGACACCGTGAGCAGCCACTCCTGCGCCAGCTGCGACAAAAGAAACGTGACGAACGAAGAAGCCAAATCAAGCGCGTCAGTTGAAAAGTGCTGCTTGCCAGCAAAAGCGAGATCTTCGGTTGCCGCGGGCGATGTGGGTCTGGGTGACGCGACAGAATACAAAATAACGTCCTCTGATGAAGATCCTGCACCTGATACAGCCCTGGATTCTCTATTCCGGCTTCGCGGCCCTGCAGTTTTGGGGATCAATGCTGGGAAAATTGCTTCTGTATTGGCTTCCAAAAGGGTCGGGGAGATTTGCGTGCACCAGGCAAGAACTGCTCGTCTTGAAAATGAGCCAATAGCTCCACTAAAGTGCGTTGCGGAGCAACTGAAAAACCTCGCGGAGGCGGACTTTCTCGACGATGTTTCCAGTCCTGCTAATTGCTGGAGACGGTGGAAAAAAATGGCTCACGAAAAGTTTCCGAGCCTGACGAAGTACTTCGAGGAGATTATGGGAGGCGGGAAATCAAACGGGGCACAGGACGAAATCGTCAGTGTTTTCTCGCTCGCACTTTGCAAGTACTCCAGAGACGATGGCTCTGACGCGGCGAAGGACGCTCTTGTGTTGCTGGTAAAAGAAGGGTTGCCCTCGTTGCATGCGGCGTCGGAAGTAGCGAACTACTTCGACACCATAGAAGCCGGGATGAATTTTTGGCGCCTGCGGGAAAATCGCTCTCGTACGTTCTTACGAAATGTCGTCAATGACATGGTGGTAGCGATAAACAACATTCAACCGCACCGCCGGTCGCTGCGGAAACTTCTCTTTACAATGGCGGCAATTGCTGAGAGGATATCCACCACATCACTAAGACCTCCACACACGTTAATGTAGTGCACTACTCTACAAGTAGTTGTAGTTGCTATTCGTCAAACAAGCACGGCGAAGAAAGCACTTTACGGGTGGTACACTTGCACGATTATCTGTAAATAAAATATCCCACTTTCCTTGCAGCTCCTGTAGGTGTAAACGAGGTACCACATATTGTATTTTGTTTCTCTCGTCTCTCTCTCTCTCTCTCTTTGCCTTCGTACTTGCCAATCTGTCACCGTCAACGGTCGTCCCTAGAAGTAGCAGCCTCTGTGTATAAGGTATCGCGACATTGCTGACGCTTGGGTGAGGTCTAATCATGCATACAGCAGCTCGCTTGTTCACGCAAATGCTACATGGTTTGAGGATGTTGACTCGATACACCGTGGCGGCTCAGAATACTCAGTGCCTCTGCACCGAGGATCCATGTTATGGACGGCAACACCGAACGAGTAACTGTAGCTGCATTGTGGATGTGTACACGTCGAAACGCTGCGCAATGTTTGAGTGTCGTGTGCGCAAAAAGTGCAATTGCCAATTGTGCATGATGTGCGCGCAAGAAGTGCATTCCCGATGGCCAAGTGTGCGCGTGGAGCAATTGTGCGCGCCAAAAGAAGTGGTGGATATGCCAAAAGACAAAAAAATCGCAGCACTCGTACAGTCTTGTCGCTTCATGCAGAACCATCGAATCCCTGCGGACAGCCATCTTGGACTATGGCATTGCAACCGATGATGAGAAGTCGAACTTTAGCCTTCGCAGTTCATCATCCCAAGCAGCGGAAGCCCCTCCTGGATATGTCGTGGAGCTGCATTACGCAGATCCGCTCTCCTTCGCCAGCACCGGATGGGACATTGGAGCCGGTGTAGTTTTGCGAAGTTCACAAATTTGCGGGGTCGCAAACTCAGCCGCGGCAAAGGATCGCAAAACGCTCACAGCAAGTTTATCGAAGCACTGCACACAAGCAGGGAAAGCGAAGCAATTGAGATCTCCTATACCACACCAGGAGCACGAGGAGAATATGTTCTACCCCGCGCATAGCACGGATGACGCCGCCCTTGGTCCTTTGCTTCACTTCGTTGTGTACAGCCTCGATTTGAAAAGTTACCTGGGAACGCGAAACACCCGTGGCGCCGAGCGCCGAGACGAACACCAGGTTGTTGTGGAGAACGCGTGGACAGGAGAGCCATTATTGGCGCAGCCTCTCAGCCTGGCCTTCAAGTGGTCGAAGGAAGTGCCCGCCCTGACAACGGTGCAGCTCGCTTGGGACGAGCTACACCAGCAGTTGCTAGAGAAAGTTCTGCGTCTTCAAATCGAAAGTGCAACAACTGATCGCGCTGTTGATTACGAAGTTGTTGTACATGGCTCCTCCATCACGAAAGGGCTTCTTCGAAACGCAAGCCCCGACGGTACTCCTGCGGACAGCGCCGGGGGAAGCGCCGATGTTCTTGATGCCCAATCAGAAGGAGGAACAGCTCGCAACCAACTGGCATTGGCACTAAACGGGCCTGCGGGTGCACTGTTTCTGCCTGAATCCCGGATTCGGTCTCTGGCCAATGACCACGATGCCTTCTGGCGCTGGGTTGTCGCACGAGACACAACTCGGTCGCGTGCTGTTTTTTTGCCTGCGACTGACAAGATCACTCTCAGATGGGATGCGAGGCCATCATCGATTACCGTTGCGTTGGCAGTACCCAACCTGCAGAAGAACGGCTCGGAAGCACTAGAAATTTCTGCACGTATGCCGCCTTTATCTCCATTTGGCGCCGCGGCCGAACTTCCAGCCACTTTTCGTGAAGAGATCGTAGACGAGATATTCCGAAAAAGCCCCATTTTGAAGCAGTGCCCCCAGTTCCGTGTAATGCTAGATCCCGTACCAGGAGAAGACACGACGAGTTCTCCGACCTCAACGTCAGCGTCTAGCGAGGGACCTGATGGGAACAGCATTCTCTTCGCACCCGGAGCAGCGACCCCGTACTTCGCGCTCGCTCCACGGGGCAATGGTGTGTCCAATGTCAGGGTGCGGTTTTTTCGTCCCGAGGTTTTTGCGGCGGAAGTGCCTTTCGGACCGACCAGGGTCTTGGAAGGCGACTTGATGCGGTCTTTCAGCACAAGTGACTTTATTGGTTTCACGAGAATCTCTTTGCCCACAGTCGCTGCTGATCGCACAAAAGCCAGATCCTCCTTGATCACTGCTGTGTGTTCCAAGCTGAGCGAATTTGCTGCGACAAACCACGGCCGACACGACGAGCGGTGTAGCGAAATGGAGGGAGGCGAAGATGGCATTCGCAAAAATCTCGCTATTTATCAAAGGCAGCAGGTGGGACAAGACGCCGATAAGCTTGTGCTGCTTCACTCCGAAGAAGGTCAGCACTCCTCTCCGTGGCTTTTTTCTGACGGGGAGGAGCTAGTCCTCCGCTTTCCCCGTCGCGAAGGAACCGCTGTCGAAGTGAGTTTCGAATTCCAGATTGGCGACGCGTCGGCAGCAACGCCTGCTGTTTCACTGGGCAAAGTGAGCGCAGTCGCGAACAATCACAGTGCAGCAAGCACAGTTTCGACGCAGTGGATTGCTGCCTTTCTGGGCGACCTCACGAAATCTGTACCTGACGACGCTGCAACCGCGCAAAGGGTCGGTGTTGTTTTGCAAGCCTTAGCTGTTCTCTACCGACCATGGGATGAGAATGCCACCCTTCGCCGAGCGGCACCACTGGAACTCGGCCTACTTCAAAGCCTTGAGAAACTTTTAATTCATTGCACATATCCTGGCTCGCCGGCTGCAGATGGCCCTCCGAGGAAAAGGCTCCGAAGAAAAACGGCTTCACGAGACTTCTTGGCGCGCAGTTCACCCGCTATGAAAACAAATACTGGTGGGTCTTCATCGGATGACGACAGTGCCGCTGCACTCATCGCGCTCGAAGAGGACGTATTCGGCCGAAGATCTGTTGCGGATGCGTGGCGCAATGTATGCCACCTTGAGCATCGTGCGGCACCGACAAAAGCTGCGCCGGAGCCCACATCCACAATCCTCCGCAGAGGCGAAGCCTTTGGCTTTGCTCTTGCAGCTGGTGACAAATTTACATTGAAACTTATGCAAGATGTGACACTTTCTCACTCAAAGTCAAGGCACCCTCTGCTTGGCAATCGCTTGGACTCTGTAGGATGATTGTCGTCACACTTCAATACGCATCTTTGCGCATGTGTGTGAGCATAGCAGTCGTGGTAGCCATCTTCTTACTCGACCTCTGCATTCGCGCTAGACCAGCGGGCAAGAGCATCAAACTAAGTAGTTCATCAACATGAACTAGTAGATGACGATGACTCTGCGCCATTATTTTCCCATGCTCTCTAATTGTGCCATCATCCTGATCGACAAAGGTGAAAAGTGAAACTCAACCTCAGGCGACTTCGCGCTATCAGAGGTGCGTGGTGGCACTCAGCCACCTCTTCCAGATTGCTATTGATAGTTTAGGTATCAAGAGCGCGGCTCTAAGTAAAGATCAGCAACCATTGTGAGTGCCGCAGCTGCTAGTACGAACTGCATGTGACTCCACCAAGCGATGGCACCCAAACAGTGCTGGGCGAGTTTCCTTTCCTCCCCTCGATAAAAATCGCAGATGGGCCTGTGGCGAAAGTATTTCAGAATCTGATCGCAGAGATGACAGCGCGCGTCTCGGGGCGCGGGCAAAAGCGGACTGCGGACAACGTAGAAGTTCATCAGGACCTCAGTGGATCGACACGATGGGTTTTCAGTTTGGAAACTTACTTGATGCAGGAGAAGAAGAAGAAGGTTGGGTAGCTGGTGCCGTCCGTCGATTCGCAGTCGCACGATTTGCTCGGCCAGTCGATCCAGCAGCAGCTGCAGATCGCTCTCGTACTCCTCACTGCACTCCCGGTAGAGTCTGTTTTGGATGAGGCCCGCAAATTGTGGACCTTCGTGTGGGACTGCTTTGGGAGCGTTGCGCGATCTGTCGCAGATTATAGAACATCCCTCATTTCAACTTCGTATTTGATCGTGTGGATCTCCGCGGTGCAGGAATTTTCGGAGTCTATTGACGAAGTTCTGGTTGAAAACCACTTCCGACTTGCCATGTTGCGGGCAGAAAAAGACAAAATTGTGAATACCACGTCGCAGGGAAGTTGCACGCGCAACGCCGACGGGGGGACAGGGACGTCTACCACAAGTGGAACCAATCCTCCTGCAAAGGTTAATCTGGTACGTGGAAGCCCGCTCGATTTCCTGCTCCTGGAGAAAACTGCAATCGGGCACATAGCGACCCTGCTCACTTTCGACGGCTTGTTCACAGATCGGCACTTTGCCTCCGTTGTAGAGGACACACGACCGTCGAGATCGGATGCCCATCTCGCCGCTGGAGAGTCGAACAGGGCACGCCCCCAAAAAGAGTCCAGCCGCCTCCTCGAGTTGCTGGTCTCTTCAAATTTTCAAGGTGACGAGGAAATGCTGCCCACTGCCTACTTGCCGGCCTTGTTTCAGGATACGCGAGCAAAGCTTGTCAAGATTCTCAAAGACCAGGTTCGAAAGCATGTCTCAAGCGGAGAAGCAGCCTACAAACGCCTGCGGGAAGGGCCACACGCAATCGCGACATTGAAGCAGGTGTGTGGCGATGCCGATAATAACTCAGCGCGTATTCGCCTCGAAGCTTTGTTTGCACTCGAGCACGAAGCTAAAGAGAACCGCATTTCGGGGACCGAGTTGAAATCGTGGCTGCAAAAATTCAAATTTGAAACTAGAACAGGAACCACTACGACTACGTGTGCGGGCACGACGGCCGGTAGTTCGACGACACCAAGTTTCGTAGAGGCAAACTTTTCCGAATTGTGGGATCGACTGTCCAGTTCGTGGAACCAAGCTGCTCTGAATTCGCGACCCGTTCTTCCTGCAACACACGACGTTGGCACCGTTCGCTCCTCTACTGATTTTGCGATTTTTCGGCAACCGATCGTAGGAACTGAAAACACCGTCGCAGCGGTCGCGGATCAATTTATGCGAAGATGGGCGTCTATTCGTAATACTGAGGAACTCCACCGCAATTCCGCAGAAAAGCGCTTTTTGGAGTTTTGCAAGACGTCACGAGTGGACATGCAGAGCCGCTTCGCGGTGAAGCAATGGCTTGCAGCAGAGTTTGTGTCCTGGGTGAAAACCGCCGATCCTCCGGTTCCAAATTCCGATATCAGAATGAAGGTATCTGCAGACAGACTGTGGAACAAGTAGTTGAAGAGCACACGACAGCAGGGCAGTGCAAGAAGCCCGCCTTTTTGAAAAAAGCATACGAATGATCCGTCATACACTGACACCTTGTAGAAAAGCACATGTCTGATATTTCGACTTCTGCGCACTTCAGGCAGTCATTCGCACGCGGCTAAAAGATGCGAACAAAGGGCTGACGCTGAGTTGCTTTTCACATGAAAACAACAACACTGCTAGCACGACCTTGCACGATGAGGATCTCCCGCTCGTTTCGTCTGCGTCATTTACTCGCATAGAAAAATCACTGAATCTAGAAGAGCTTGATGCCATGCAAGAGAATATCGAATTTTCAGCCTTCCTGGACCTGCTGACTCGCAACCTCCCAGTTTTGCAGCTTGTTGTATGGGCGCCAGGCGGCGGTGAAACGACCGCGGATCGATGGAAAATTGATAGCATCTGGAAGCAGCGAGCGCCCCAAAATACGCAGAACGCCTTGCCCCCAGGCAGCGACAGTGATGAGCCTGTGCTAGAATTTCACTTCTTCAAGGAAGACCGAGAACTTGTAGTACAACCTGCAGCAACGACGGATGGCGGAGACCCGGCTCAGCCTACGCCTAAACCGCAAACTAATAGCTCTGACGGTGAGGCTGCGCCGAAGCCACAGCCTCGAAATATCGCATGTGAGTGGCGTCTTGATGTTTCCCACTAAGCTAAGCGACTAGTACTGGCAAATAATACACAGCAAAAAGACGAAGGGAAGATGCAAAGGTGCTCCGACGGACTGAGCTTCAATGATCTTATGTTGCATCGTGTAGGTACAGCCAGTAGCGGTCCGGAACCCACAGTAATGCATGATACTGCAAAAGGAAACCCCGAGAAAGGAGTTGCGTCGGTGAGGCCTGAGCCGCTACCAGGAGATGCTGTTGATGTAGATTGCTTAACAAAAAACTCTGGTGCAGCGGCATGCCTGTTCCTTTGTTGTTGTGCTGGCTAAGTATGTATATTCGTAACAAAACTTTTAGGCTGCTGGAGAAACATCACACTTGAACTTCGATGCTGCTTCTTGCACTACATTCCCTGGTATTGCTTCCGGAAGCGGCTTCAGTAACGGAAGGCGAGTCTGTCTCGGTGTCGGAGGATCAGAAGAGCTCGCACTCAAATGAGAAGCCTGCCGTTCGTGGACAAGTTTGGTGGATGTGGAAGCTCCTAACACAGGTTCTCACAACGCTCATGGGAGGGCTTCCAGCGCCCTCGGCTGACTACCTCCAGACGAGATTTTTGGGTGCGCCCAGTACGATGCCGGAGCCCACACAGCAGCTGGGTCTAGAGTACATGTTTTCCGAGCTCAGCACAACGATTGTGCACACACACAAGCTCGACAGTACGAAGATGGAGGGCAGCGGCTTTCCTGAAGCTAATTCTGCGTGGTCCCACCTGCAGACCCACGTTAGGGATGAAATTTGCGTTGTGGCACGCGACAGGGCTGCTTGTGCCGTATCAAAACTGGAGGGGGTGCTTGCAGCAACGCTGGTTTGGGCAAACACTCCAAAAAATCTGCAGGTGCTGAAGGAAGCTTCTGTCGCAAAAGAGAAGGGTGAGGAAGCTACCAATACTGACTCTTCAAAAAGAGATCCACTCTCACAGCCTCAAAGCACTAGCCCCGCTCCGAATATGCGACCTTCACCTGCCGCTGCGCCCCATGGCCATTCGTCGAGCGGCACGCAAAATTCTGCAACTGCAATGGGTGCAAGTGCTGGCTCTCTACCTGGCGCACAAACAGAATATGTCGGCTTTCACGACGTGGCAGAACTATTCCGGCTGCTCCAAGTGTCACGCCATGCTGGCGCTTTTGAACAGGCTTTCACTTTGTTATCCGATGGCATGCCGCAGGACGGCGTTCAGGCACTTACTGCGGAGCTTCAGGTGATATGGCTTGCGGACCAGCTGCGGCACGCGAATCCTCGGCCGTCCGATATCGCTGGCATTGACAAGCATATTCGAAACCGCACGAAAACCATTCAGCAGTCTACTTCTTCCGCCGACGACTATACCTACGGCAATTTATCCAGCATAGAACTTGTCGTTTCCCTAGCAGTCTCCCCGTTCGCGGTAGAAGAAGTAGCGCAGTTTTTTGAGATCCTCGCTGCGCATACAGAAATTCTTACACCCGCTAAGGTTCTGGCAAAAATTAGAAGATGCGAAGTATCTCAAAGCCAATCACGATTATTCGCACCCGCACGCTCTCACTGCAGATTTACGTGCCTGCTTGTAATGCAGTTTGCATTGAAATGCGCAATGTAGTCCTGAATGCCCAAGAAAAAGAATTTGTATGTTCACTATGTATGCATTGATGTCTCTCGCGCGATGAGAGACCCTCCCCCTCCGTTGTTGTGACTATGAATAGCGTGCTTCCAAAATATAGCTGTACGGACACGCAAGATAAAACGCAATCTCTTCGCACCGGGACGGAGTCGGAACGGATGCCCAGCACTGATCTTCCTTGTGTGCATGCTGAGCTCGCCTTTAGGTACTGCGGTGTGCCGGGTGCGAAGCTATGTTTTTCCATTTCGATACGCATCCGCTGTGTCAAGAGGGGCGCCAATCTCGCTGAGAAACTGCAGCCAAAAGCTGATCAAGCTGGTCCTTGAACCGGCCCTAGAAGGATGGAATCTGCGCAAAGATGAAAAAGAGCGCAAGGCACTCGACAGTCTCACATACGAACTTACTGGCGCCTGGCGTTCGCAGGAGGTCATGGCCGTGATCAAGCGCTTGCGGGACTCAGTGGCGGCGTTTCCAGAGGTTCGAGGGGTGCTAGAACTCTTGAATGATTACCAAATGGCAGAGGATTGGCGGCCTCTCGGAACTGGCATGCTAGGCCAGGAGCGCGATGACAGCAAAAATGCCACCCTGGTTAGTGTTCGCAGCGTGCAAGCGACCATCACAGAGTTCTTGAAAGTGACCGAACCTGCGAAGTGGAGCACAGTCCTCCATTCGAAATTTGTGGCCATTCTTTTCCCCGGAAGCACAGAACTTTCTCCCGGAGCTGTCGCTGGGCACATCGAAAACGAGGCACGGACGCGAGCGGGCAGCACCAACTCGGAATTTTTGAAATCTGCAGGAGTGAACCTGCCGGCTAAGCACGACGAGATTGCGAGATTCCCCGTTGCCGATTCCCTTAACTGGAAAACTTGGGCAGACACCGTGCGCAGCAAGTTTGCTGCTGGAGAGGAAGTGGACATGGTCGAGGTTCTCGCTGTGCTAAAGTCTGGCTGGCACAAGACTTTCCACGAAGAACTACGCGCTACACAAATGTTTGCTGTGATCACCCACCTTGACGCGTACAAATCCGGAACAAAAGGCAGACTCGGACAGGTTCCAACGGGTGAAGGCAAGACAGCCATCGTCGGCGTCCTCGCTGCTGCTTTGTCTCTGCACGGAAAAAAAGTCGACGTTATCACATCCTCGTCGGAACTCGCCAAGCCCCAAGCAGGGAAGCTAAGCCAATTTTTTCGCCGATTCGGCGTACGATGAGCAAAAACAAGGATTGGTTTTGTCATGCGTTTCTACATCATACTTATTATAGTATTAATACCCACGAGATAATTGCAACATAGCACAATAGCCTTGATGAACATATGAGAGCGAAATTTGATCGGCACAATTCGGTAGAAATAATCTCGGCGTTTCTATCCGAAGAAAGAAAAACGTCAGTCAAAGTCAAAAAGAGAAGCAAGATGCGACACACAATTGCCATGAAAGATGACGCAATACGTGCCGTTGCCGCCAGCAACCATGACTTTGCAGCGCAATACATGCTGCTGTTACGCTCATGGAAATCATTCTGCGTCAAAGGAAGATGAAGACGCAGGCAATGTTGAACAACAACTGTAATTCTACATCATGAGTCTCATAGATACTAGTCGGACTCAGACTTTTCTCTCTTTTCTTTTCATACTCAACCTGCCTTGTTTTTTTTCGCGCAATGCCGTATTGGGTCAGATTACATTCGGACTCCGAACAAGAAGGTGCGCTCGACTGGGACGAACACTAGATTTGCAGGCAGCGACGTGGTGTATGGTTCTCCCAGTCTTTTCCAGTGGGCTGACCTGCGACACCGATTCTCTCGAGAACAAGTTGAGGCACGGGATCGCGACACGCGGCCATACGACATTGCAATTATTGATGAGAGCGACTCTCTCATGGTTGACGGGACGGCGTCACAAGCATTGCTGTCAAGCCCGTTGATGGGCGCTCACCATCTACACAACTTCATGGCTTCCGTGTGGTTAATTGTGAAAGCGCAAAAGCAACATCTCAAGCAGTTCGAGGTGGACGGAGAGCTTTTAACTTTCGAAGTGCCACCACAGCTCCACACGATAGAGACTTGGGAAACATACAAGGACGTGCTAAAGGCGCACAACGTCTCCGTTCACGAGTCCCAAGCGATCGAAAACCGACGGGATCCGGAAACGGGGGAGCGTTTATACAAGTGTTGGACGGACTTTCTCACACAGAAGGTGGAGGAGGTGCTACGCAAGAGCGTCCGCGACTTCGAGTGGCACGCTAAGAGCCACCTGCCGGGAAAGAAGCTTACAGATGAGCAGATTTCGCAGGTCAGGCAAGGTGACGATCCGAACAACAACGACGTGGCTCCATATCAGCGGCTCCATCACTTGAATCATTATCATGATGGAAGTATCTTCCCTGCCAAGAGTCGGGCTGCAGCAACGTGAAGAACCTGCATTAACAAAAGCGTTGAGGTGCATGCATTTTTCAACTCGCGACACAGCCTTTCGCACCCCTTGCCTCTCTAGCGGAACTAGAGCGCCATATTTCCCTCTGTGAACATTTGTATAAATGTTAAAGTCTACTTTGACTATAAATCTGCCGGGCATGAGTCGCTCTAGGTGAACATGCATTTTTCTCGTCGGTGGCCACTACTTTGCTCAAGAGAATATAGAAGAAGCACGGTACGTCTTCGGCAGCGCTCCTAGATTTGATCTACTTACGCTTTTTTGAAAGATCACCCTTTTGCTCATGCAAGTGGAAGTGGCATGATGAAGTTATAAGCACAACTAGACCGCTTTCGTTACGTACACCCTTGGAGGGAATAAGTTTTTGCCGCGATTGTGATCATCGAAAATTCATCGTGGAGCGAGGCATTTATGACTGGTCCAGAAATTGCGTACACGCGCAGTTTATCTATGAACCTGGTGTGCAGTACCAACTTCGGGGGAAAGGCGACGGCACGAACATGGAGCTCAGCACGGTGGACGCCGACAATACGGGCACTATCTCCGACTACCAGCAATACAGTGGTGGGCTGCACCAGATTTTGCAAATCTATGGCCCGGACATATCGTTTTTTTTCATCTCGTTCGACATTTTTGAATAGCTATTTTGCATGCAGCTTCTGAGCTGAAAAAATGCATGAATGTGCTGGACAATTCACAATCTGATGACTACACATGTAGCTACACCTGTGAACTAGTCAGCCTGAAGCTATCTAGTCTTGTGGAATCGTGGGAAGCCAGAAGACTAGATAGCTTGAGATTAACTAGCTAGCTCATGACGTTGATTTATAATATATTCGCACAAGCCAGCTCATGGCGATTATCCACGGCCGCAAATTTTTTCGAACGAGTTCGAAAAAAACCATCTGTCCGGGCCATAAAATCAAACATGGCCTCCGTATGGAGCAGCCTCAAAGTTTTAGCACCAACTTTCTGTCGAACGTCAAGTTCTTCAAGGGCTATGATCATGTGTTTGGACTGACAGGGACGCTCGGTGATCAGGCTACGCTGAAGCTCATGCACGAAGTGTACGGATTAGACTTTTTTTTCGCGCCCGGCTTTAAGCAAAAGCAGTTTTACACTCTCCGGGGTGTTGCTCTGCACGGTAAGGACGCCGGAAAGACCTGGCTTGAGACCGTGGTTCGGCGCGGCCGCGCTGAAGCATTTTTGGGACGTGCGGTTCTGGTGGTGTGCGAATCCATCAAGAAAGCGGATGCCATACACCAGGCCTTCGAAAAAGCGGCAAAAGATGCAGCCGACCATGAGTCGGAGGGTGGGCCTGAATTGCCCGACGGCTCCAGACATAACGTATCCCTGTTCAGGTACACCGCAGAAGAGGAACGCGATGCTGCCGTAGAAAGGATCGTCCAGGCGGGTGACGTCATAATTGCCACAAATATTTCCGGACGGGGCACTGACATCAAGCTTTCGGACGAGGTGGAAAAGAATGGGGGTATGCACGTCAGCGTTACGTTTATTCCAAGAAACAAAAGAGTTCAGGAACAAAATTTCGGTAGAACTGCGCGGACAGGGCTTCGGGGCACAGCCCAGTTGATTGCGGAAGCAGAGAGAGATGTCCCTCCATCTTTGGGAACGGACGACGGTCGGGACACCCTGCTGCAGTGGCTTTTGGCACGACGCGACGCGCACGAGCGTAACAGCATTCGAAACGCACCAGAAGACATCCGGAAGACACTGAATAAGGACAAGGTGTTTGACTCCGCTCTGGCAATGCTTGCAGAGCTTTCGCTCGTCAGGCCGAAACCCAAACCAAACGCCCCCAAACCCGTTTTGGGAGACGAGTCCTGGAAGTCGATAAATCGCCTTGCCTTCGAGGAGCGGTTTGCTCTATGGCTGCTCGCAAGGGGCGCCGCGCTCGAAGACGCAGATGACCCCGAGGTTTTCTTTGAGGAAGATTTTGCGAAACCCTTGCGGCAAGAGAAGGTCGGCAAAACTAGGGCCTCGTCGCCTTGTTTGCGACGACCACTATACCCGCTCGTCACGAACCCGTACCACCTTGTCAAACAGGCAAACGAGGAGATAAAGTCGGGGCTCTATGATTGCGCCTTGCTTTTGCTCTCAAAGGCGTCCGAGCTGGACGCTGAATTCAGCGAAAACTGCAGCGGTGGTATGTGTGTTGAGGCCCGATACTCTCGCGGGTTCGCCCACGTCGCAAAACATAACAAGGAGAAGCCTGAAACCGAGTCCTCGTGCGAGACCCAGTACCCAAAAGTTCTTGCTGTTCTCAAAGAAAAAATTCTTCCACCATTAGACGCTGTAGATATGTGTTGCCATGGTGCTGGCAATGAGCAGGGTGTCTGTATCAAGGACCTTTTGCATCGTCAGGTCGACCAGCATCGTGCGATCTATCACGGAATGGTGCAACAAGTACAGTCTGTCATAGGAGATCCGGAGGCCGATTTTGATAAACGAAGGGAGCGGATTTCTGAGCAAATAGACAAAGCTGAAGACACGCTTCGAAAAAGCCGGAAGGAACGCGCAGAGTACGACAAGATGAGTGACGACGACCGCGTGAAATTTGTAAAAGACAGAGGGATAGAGAATTCCAAGCCTACCGACGAGGACCTCCGTAATCATCCGCACTTAAAAACCAAGACTGGTGCTTTGCTCGCCTTCGAAGTGCACGTAGTCATCAAAGACGACGAAATTGCAAACGTTGAAGAACAACGCCGAGAGTTGCGCAGATCCCGATCCTCGCTAAGGAAAGAAAAACGACAATGCCGCAAAGAGGAATCCGCAGGAACCGCGCAATCGAAAAGAGTCTTGGGGCTGCTCCGTTGGGCTCGGGAGAACAACCAGGAACTCGGGTTCAAGCGAGTTCTCGACATTACACAAAAAGATGGCTTCAGGTATTTTGTCGGGCCAGACCAGGACCACTCTGAGTTTGAAGCAGTTTCGAACATGCATAAAAAGTGGGGGTTAATTGGAGCGCCCGAGTTCGAGGTGTGTCCTCCGTTTGACCGGGGCGCCTTCGCAGTGTTGATTATTATAGGGGTGACGCAGATGATTGGAGGTGCGGCTCTTGCTGTTTTTACCCTGGGCGCCGCAGCCAACTTCGGTGTGGGCCTTGTGGCAGAGGGCGTGAGCGATATAATCACAGCGGTCAAGGATATCTTGATCAATCGGTCTTTCGACTGGGGTCGCTGGGGCGCGGAAAAAGCGGTAAGTCTGGTGTTGAGCCTCGTTACCGCCGGAGTGGGCGTGCTCAAAGAAGCGGCCCGAGTTGCGAACGCTGTGGTCAAGGGCACTGTGGAGTTGAGCAAGCGGACCTTAACGGAGGGCGTAAAAGTCGTGGCCCGTACCGCTTTTAAAGTGATCATCAACGAAGGTGTGCAAGTTCTGGCGAAAGTCGCGGTATCGGACGGACTCATGCCGCATCTAAAAACTGCAATCAAGGTGCACTTGAAAGATAAGGTGAAAGCTTTGTTGTCAAGCTCTGCTGAATTCGAAGCGCTGAAAGAGGCGGATAGTGCGGCTGGAAACAGACAGAACGTGTCGAACGTTACAAAGGCTATTGAAAGTTTGTTACGCCCGGGACAGAATGTAAGTCAGGTCTTTCAGACTCTGGCAGGGGAAATGGTACCAAAACATGGACGCCCGCACCGCTCTATCATATTCATATACATGTGATTGTATCTTGGCAGGCGTTTCAGCTGCGACTTCCTAATTAGTTTTATTGTCGCACTTTTTCAATGTCGGCGTAATCTCATTGCCATTTGTGCATAATGCGCGCTGCAGCATGTTCCTTCATACGATGGCTGCAGATGACCGCTGCATGAGGAATACGCATGATCATCAAGATATGTGTTTCCCAGTGCTCACTACTAAGTGAGTCTGCGAACCAACTCAGCCACCACCTCTCTAGTGCATATTGGAATTTTCCAACACCAGCGAAAGGAATTATCTCCTTGCACCTGACTATCAGCACACAACAGTACGCGGAAAGATGATTCGCTAAGAATCATACGTCGTACAGTTGCAGTGTGGGAGGGAGAGTTGCAGTCTCCTTTAGTCAAAACACCACAAGAATATCATGATAGAGCGGGGGGGGGGCGTTTGAGTGTAATACGATTTTGGATGCGACCAGAGAGTCGCAGGAGCGCTCACGAAGCTCGGCTCGGGCTTAGCAAGTGCCACGAGACCGAGAGCCGGCGAGGCAATACAGGCAATAAACCTTGCGTTGACAGTAACAGAAGCCACGGCGCAGGTGACGCAAATCGCAACGAATCTAGAACCGCAACTGCTCAGTGTGATTCGGACGCTGCATGACGAGCACAAAAAGGTTCTCGAATACGTAGAGGGACACTACCAAAGGTGCAGTGTTTTTTTCATTTCATCATGAATTGATATGCTAGTCGGGAAATGCCATTATGATGCTGATGGATAATCAACTTTCACCAAAATAATTCATTTGACGACGCTTTCGCCTAAGAAAAAGATTTAGCATACAATGCGCAGCATCACTCGATGATATCAAATGCGCAAGCAAGTGCTAAGGGGTGTACACATCCCGGCAACGGGGTGGTAGCCCAACATCAAGCGATATCAGCTGAGCGTGTGAGCCCTGCGCGGGGCGCCTGGCGACTCAGCTGCTGGGGCGTCTGCGCAACACTCCGCGTACGTGTCTCTATTCCAAGGAATTTTTCCTGGATGAGTTGCGAAATGAAGCAGACACTTATTGCACCCGCCAGACAGGAGTAAAGATACGAAATCGGATTTGTTTCAGTTTGGGGATGGCGCGCTTGGCCTTGTATGTCTCGCAGTTATTGTGGTACAATCTCGCAGAGGGCCTCCGCTTCCGCATTTCCGATGATGCAGTGGCGGTGCCTGTCTGTGTTTCTCCTGACCTACTTCTTCATTGTGAGATAAATCGCAGCCGAACCTTCCGACCTTTTTCATTCCGAACCATTTCCATTCAAGGCATTCTTGTGACACCAAAAAAAAAAAGTTTGGAAAAATAGAAAATACAATATACAGTGCGAGGACCAGCGTCGAGGCAGCAAATCCGCAAGGTGATGGGGACTCAGACCCGATCATACTAGCAAATAAGATAACCCGCGAAACGCAAAGAAGGATTCAGGCTGAGATAGGAGCTCCAAACGCAAGGATGTCGGCGCAGTGGCTTAAGAAATTGGAGCCAAACCAGATAAAGACCTATGTGAGTCTTGCTCATTATCATGAAGAGAAAAAGGCGGGGAGGGCCGGCCACGCCGCTTGTTTGACCACAGCATCAACTGTATTAAGCAACCAAAACCAAAACAGTACCACTACTGGCGGAGCCGTTGAAATCCAGTCTGTGCCGCCACCACTTTCTCCTCCTGGTCGTTGGGACGCCAATTTTCACGCCGACGACGGACCGCAAGCGAGAGCCTCGATAAAACGCATGGGCCGCGGCGACGCCGAAGAGGAGCTTTCGGAGAAAGCAGCTCAGGGGGTAACAAATATCGTCGAGGGAGCAACGCTTGCAGTGTCGTCGACTGCTGCAAGCGCGTGGTGCGCGAAGCGCTTTAAAGATTTTGATGCAAAAACGATGCAGTCTCTCGATCAGGTGCATTCCGTCAACCGCATCACTGCTAATTCCGCTTCCAGCGACAACGCCGCGCAACAGCATGCGCAAGCACACGCGGCCGAGACCCAGGCAGCTGCATTGGCCGGCTTATCCAAACAAGAGCGACGCGAGGCTAAGCGCGCAATGAAAAAAGCGGATATGCAAGTGGCTGGAGACGTTGCCGCCGGGCTTACGAATGATGGCGAAGCGGGTCTTCATATCATATGTAAAAACGTCCCCACCCCATAGTCAAGATGGCAAATCTGCTACACAAATCTCCAAGTTTTGGAAGTTGTGCATGACAAGTGTGCCCCTGCAGTGTAGTGCTGTTTAGCAAGGGAAACTGCATAAGTAAGCCGTTTTGTCATCCTGTTTACAGCGTCACAAATTTTTCCAAAACACGGTCGGAAATAGCTCTCTTGGTGGAGCTGCGCATTATAAATGTTCGCGTCATTGCACATTTGCGTGACAACTGGGGTGGGGACATTTTTCCTCAGGATACTTCATCACCTTGGCGAGGCTGCGCACGTCGTCGGGCGACCAATCGTCGTGCGCGACAAGAACGGAGACTACGTCACCACACTGGGAAAGGGGCTTCCCGGGGAGCCGGTAGACCTATCGCACAGCGTGAATGCCGATGGATCGGGACACTGGTCGCTAACGCGCGAGGTCCGGAACCCAAACTATTCACCCCCTGGTCAGGCGGGAGGCGTAAATAATTGCGCTTTCAATGCTATCGCTGCTGCCGTCTACGGGGATCAAGGTCGTGGTGGAGAACTTCGAGGCAAGACTGTGGCTGCTATTGCGAAATCGCCGGGCCGCATCGCAGCTGTTGCCTCAGATATACGCCGCTACCAGCACTACATGGGAGGAAACTGGAAGAAAGAAAACGGCCACTACATGGTGCTATCCAAAAAATCTCCCATGTGGACAGACATCGTGAAAAAGGCCCGAGCAAAAAACGCTTTGTTTGAGGATATCGACGATAGCAAAGTCGAATTCATCGAGATTCATTTTTCAGCGAAGGGAACCACAGGCACGGGGGCCGATGATTTTGGATGTCACCTTACCGGCGTCCCTTTTTGGTCAAAGCAAACGGGCACGCACAAGAGGCACGTCAAGGAAAAGATGCACTGCCACTACGAAGCCAACACGAAGACGCACACAGAACATGGACGCGCTGCGGATGCCAAGAACTACGGAAATAATATAATTGTCTACGCGCCCGCTCACAGAATGAGCCCAAGCCAAGCTGCGATGAATACCGAATGGCCGAAGCACGGCTCTCTTTATAATGATAGCAGTCACCTAGCGCGCTTTCACCGAGAAATCCTACAACAGGCGAGGCTCAATTTATTGAATGGACTGCAAAATGCCTATGCGAACAGCAAAGGGCGTGGGAAGCCGCCATACCCGATGGGTCCCGATCCAGATGGAAAGGTGATTGGATTTCCGAAAACCAAAGCAATTGCGAAGCATGCGGCGAACATCTTCGGAGCTAACCCCAACGCGTTTCTCGGAGACCGGAACGCCAAAGATGCAATTTTTTTTCTAATGCAACACATGGAGGACGGCCGGTTTTTAAACCAGCCTGTCGGATTCTGGAAACAGGTCCAAGGACAACGTCGGTAAGCTGCAACTCAATCTGGGATGGGCTTTCCGGTGCTCGCCCCTCCTTCAGGGGTGTCCATGTGGCGAGAGGTGGTCGTTGATATATATGAATATCATTCCTGCGCGAGGTCCCGCTCCACGGCTATCGCTAGCTCTTAGCAATGTCGGAGTATGCAGCAACGAATATTTTGTCTTTTCGTGAGTGCAACCGCACCCTCATCAAGTCTTCTTCTCGGAATACTCGCACGATTAGCGATACGAGTCTATGATCGCTATTTTTTTTTCCCCTGATCGGCGTAATGCTTCATAAATTCAATTTGTGAATTGTTCTCCGATTGCTTGGGGTTTCGTTACTATGTACAATATTTTTTTGGGCCAAGGCTACTACTCTGGAACATGTGTTTTGCCTGCACGTTTTGCATTTTTTCGTCTCAAAACGCATTGCAAAAATCGTAGAGGCCACACTAGAAAGCATGTATCGACCACCTGTACAATGTCACTACTCAGAGTAGAGTTGTTTTAGTTTTTTCCTTGAGAAGATTTATTTTAGATACAAATGACCAACTTCAATACTTGGTTGAAGGAATTGATATACGCTGCTTCTGAAAGAGAAAGACCCAGTTTCCAATAACAATGAACACGTCGTCAGCATCTAGATAGATCCATAGCCATACGATTGGCAATTCATCGTATGAGGAAGATTTTATCTATCTTCCTGTCTGCACAAGCCAACGCATTATATAGTGGAGGACCGCCTCATGATCTAGCGTGGAGAGTTTTCAAATCACTATGAATTGAGTTCTACAATGGACAATTCAAATTCTTGTGCCTGAGTGCTAGTTTCCATCTTGCCATGCATGCTCAGCTTTTGCTTGCGCATAGCATGTGCTGCGCTTACTTACACGTATGCTACTGCTACACAAAGATCAGTTTCAGTTTCAACCTTTGGAAAATGTAGTGAGAACAGTCTATAGTTCCTTTTTTCTGCATCCCAAGTGACATACAGGATATCAAATTGTGGACAATTGCAGTGGTTTTCTTGAAATTAGAGTCCCTGTGGTCCATAGAGGCAGAAGTTGAGGTATTTCTGATCATTATGCCAACGCCTCCCGTGGAATATGATTTTTGATTCGCCGCCTAAGAAGACAAGTACTTGACGTGAACAAGTATGCGCAAAGCAACTCGCGGTGATTTTGAGGCTTCATCCGGAGATCAACCGTGAAGGATTGTGACGCGCAGGCAAACTGTCACTTATTTCGGTTTCCCTCGTTTTTTCTTCCTTCCTAGTATGTCAGTTATGAATACCTGACCTGGTGGAAGTAGCGGCGCAAGCAAAATGAAAGAGAGTGAAAGCGACTTGTTCTGATTTCCGGAGGACAGTGTAGTTCCTGGCATAGACTTCTCATCTTGAGTAGAATTCTCGCACTTCGCACGAATATCGTATTTGTAATCTCCAATTTTAAGCCATGTTCAGCAGTGCTCGCTTCGTGTTGGTCATGTGATCTAAACCCTACCTCCACGAAAGACTGAAGCTTCTATGAGATCCCGAAATGCCTGTTCTCCAAATGCAAATGATGAAGAATTTGAAGAAATCAGGCTCTCTTGGTTAGGATTTTACTCAGACCCGGCGGCCCCGGTAAAATCTTTACCGGGGACCCCCGACCCCGGTAAAATCGTGAGCATACAGAGCGAGAAGTAGGTCCCAGAATGACTAGTGATCTGGATCCTTAGAGTCTGTGATGAGTGGATGACGACCATGATGAAACTTGAATGATGAATCTTCACAGGATGCAACGCAGCCAGAGGCTTTCGCCCTGTCTGCTGAGAGATTGAAGTGTTTGTGGTGTTTGAAGAACCTTTTCAGGTAGAAGCTTGAGTCACTCAGTGTGGCAGGTGTGTTCAAAGTCCAACACTGCGCTGCGACTTAGACGCCAATCTGTGCTACTTCACACTAGTGACAGTAGATTCATTGAAGAAAACAAGATGACTGCGGTATCCGCAGAGATCGCTGCGAAGCTGCCGGATGCGACTGGCTGGATCGAATGGGATCGCTCTGTCCGTGAGGAGGTCGAGCGCCTCGGACTTAGCGTCTACTTCGACAACGTCATCGTCAATCTCGGTCAGCCCGGCCTCCCCGGAGGTGCCGGTCAGCAGGCTGAGGCGGTTGCTCAGAAATGGCGCAACCTGAAGGCCGCGATGCTGAAGTCCTTGACTGGTTCTTGTAAGACCTGGCTGCACGCTCGCCCGAATTACAACGCTCTGAATGCTGGAGAGTTGTATTTGGAGTTGCGTGACATTGGTCATTACGACCAGCAGAACAGGACCCAGCAGAAAATCCGTGTTGCTTGTCTCGAATCGATGAAATTCGATGACCGCGACCAACAGCAGGACCCGCCTTCCTTTCTCGCCAAGGTCAAGCGCGTCATGGACCAGTCCCCTGCGGTGTTTCCGCCCGACCAAGCTCGTCCCGCTGAAGATCGTCAGGCCCAGAACATCTTAGACTACCTGCCCAAGATGTTTTCCAAGGGTTTCAAGGACACGATCGCGCGCATGGTCGAGGACGGTGCCCAGTTGACGATGCAGCGAGCAGATGGGTGACAAGTTGGCGACCCGTCTGCAGGCCATGATCAAGGACGGTGAGTACAAGGTGGAGAGCTCCAGCTTCGGCAAGGCGTTCCCGACGGTTGAGTACGACGAGGACAAGACTGCCGCTTCCAAGAAGCGCCCCCAGGCTAGTGGTAATGATGAGGACGGTAAAACTTTCATGTCTGCGACTGCTCTCAAGCGGTTCAAGGCTAAACTGAAAAAGAAAGTTACCGCCGAAGTCCACGCAAGCCAGGGTGGTGATTCTTCTACCCGTAAGAAGGGGAAGGGCAAGAAGGACAAGAAGTTCAAGGATTACAAGAAGAATATCCAGTGCTACAAGTGCTATGACTGGGGTCACTACGCGCGGGAGTGTCCTACCGCTGCTGCGTCTACGGGTGGGAAACCCAAAGGCAAAGGCAAAGGAGGGGGCAACGCGTACACCGGCTTCGGTGAACCCACGGTCTACCAGGACTGGGGTGGTGCCTGGGTCTGGCATGATGCTAGCGCTGGATCGGGATCCGGAAAGCCCGGAACGAGCTGAGATGAGGATCAAGATCCGGAACGGGGAAGATGTTGTTTGAACTTTGAGGCGGATGAAGTGCATTACAAGAGTTTCGTAGATTCGGTTAACTCTGCTGCTACTATGTTGTCTGTTGTTGATTATTGTGCAGCCAGTTACCTAGGTGTAAAGCAGGTAAACCTAGTTGACAGCTGTGCAAATAGATACTTATCCAAGCACGCTGATGATTTTAAGAACATCACGGGCCGACGCTGTACCATCAACGGAACAGCTGGCGCACGGGATGGATTTATAGGAGAATTGCAACCCAACCAATTAAACCTGCGACATGGTGTTTATTTTAAAGATCTACCGAAGGACATTGATAGGATTTTGCCTTGGCTCGGTGAAGGTAACATGTCACAAGTAGGATGGGAGCTTACCTTTCACAGCACCGGCGGAACCATTGCTCACACTGGTACCGGCCGCGTGTTGGACATAAAGAATCGTCCCAGAATGTGCCTTCCCGTCCTTGGTTGCCACTTGTTTGACCTGCAGGAGGCAGATGCTGCGGACGGCTTTGTCTGTACTTCTGTCGCCGAGGTATCCACTAGTAGTTGTTACTTGACTAAGTTAGAGCTACATAGACGTCTTGGACATTTCCATGTGGACGGGCTCAACGTCAGTTGTCCCGAATGCGATAGAACTAAAGGACAGAGGAACCCACATGCGAAAGTAAGAAATGTTGAGAATTATAAACCTCAACCACTAAAACTATTAGCGTTTGACTTCGGTGTCGGTGTGAAGCCCATGTCTATCATGAAGCACACCTGTGTCCTTGTTGGTATCTGTGACGCCATCAAGAAGTGTTTTGTCAGGCCTCTTTTGTACAAGAGCGACTGCGTGGAGGAGTTGGAAGACATTATCAAAGGCATTCGCGCAGACTGGTCATTGTCCTTGGATGGCAAGGTCGTTTGGTTCCTGAGACGGGACAATGAGCCAGTTCTGGGCAGTGAGCACATGACCAAGGTCATGCAATCGCTGCAGATCTGTGACGCTCCAATTGTTCCTCACAATCCAGAGCAAAACGGAACCTGCGAACGTTTTATGCGGACGCTGTTCGGCTCCTGCCGTACACTGTTGGTTCACGTCGATCGCCGTCCGTGGTCCTATGCCATAGTCTACAGCGGTGATTGTTGGGACCGGCTGCCGCATAAATATGCAAAGATGCCAGAGCATGACGGAGAGACTCCGATAGAGATCCTTGAGAAGAGGACAGGAAGGAACAGTGCGAAGCAAGGCATTGGCCTGCTCAGGCGTTTTGGTTGTCTTGTTTACTTTCGTGAACAAATCAAGACGGACAGAGA
>CAJINV010000039.1:27158-48190 GCA_905178155.1 Amoebophrya sp. A120
GATGAAGAATTTGAAGAAATCAGGCTCTCTTGGTTAGGATTTTACTCAGACCCGGCGGCCCCGGTAAAATCTTTACCGGGGACCCCCGACCCCGGTAAAATCGTGAGCATACAGAGCGAGAAGTAGGTCCCAGAATGACTAGTGATCTGGATCCTTAGAGTCTGTGATGAGTGGATGACGACCATGATGAAACTTGAATGATGAATCTTCACAGGATGCAACGCAGCCAGAGGCTTTCGCCCTGTCTGCTGAGAGATTGAAGTGTTTGTGGTGTTTGAAGAACCTTTTCAGGTAGAAGCTTGAGTCACTCAGTGTGGCAGGTGTGTTCAAAGTCCAACACTTCGGCGTGAATCTCATGTAGTCTGCTCGTCTGTTTCTGTGAGACAGACCATGGATCATTGAATTTGAATCGCACAGAGACACAGAATAAAACGACATATAGGTGATGGGGAAGGCGTAATTGTATGATTATCGAGGAGCTGGCTTTTTCAGCTCTGTTGTTGTTGAAAACAGGATTAGCCGGAGGATGTGAGGCCGAGATGGATCCATGAAAGTTTTGCCGCTCAACAAATTTAACCAAAGTTCTTCGGTCTCTATCAGTTGATAAATATTTGAAGCCAATCTTTCATAGAAGGGAGGCGCACGTAGAACGGGAAAATGGATATCAGAGCATTAAATCAGTCGTGACATTCTTACGGCATGAGATCCGCCGGCTGTAGTCAAGAAAAGTGCCCTCTCGATACAATCCTTTTTCAATTTTTTCGCTTCTTTCAGAAGACGACAAATTAAGTACTTGCCCTGCCAGCTGCTAATTTTTCAGCGGTCGAATACGTATTCTAGAAATTGTGCCTAAGTACATTTTCTTGATTAGAAATACCAAGCTCAGTTTCAGCCCTGCTTTATGTAAAATATTTCAGTTTCAGTCCTGTACTTCTCAGCATACCTATATTCGCGCAGAAGCAGGTGGAACCCCTACGCTGCTCACCTCATGATTTCTCGCGTTTTGCGCATTCGTATTTTTTGCAAGGTCTACCAGCACGACCTATAACCAACTTCGTCAGATGAGCATTTGGTCACTGAGGGACTCTGACCCGCGGCACAGTGATAGCGCAGTTGAAGAGCGGCGGATCAGAGTTTGTAATCTTGCAGGTGACCCCGTGTGCGAACTCAGTACATCAAGTGAGCAACGACCGGAGACATGTATACCTGTGACGCAAGAGAAATCCTGCGACTTATCGTGCCACGATGCCGCCCGCGCCGCAGAAACCGAAGCAATGTCTTTCAACGAAGCTGGACGCAGCGACCAAAGCGCGATCGTGTCAGAGGTCCGACTGGGAGCGATTATGCAGATGGTCGAAGCCGCAACCTCTCACCCTGCGGAGGACCAGATGTACTTCTGGGGCAGCACTTATGATGATAGGCAGCACCCAATCGAAGCGCTCGAGCCTCGCTCGGAAGCGGAACACGCGGAAGAGCATCGTCGTGGGCGTCCTGCGGAAGAACAAGAAAAATTCTTGTACGACCCTCGGCTCGCAATTCCAGTCGACGTCGATATAGTAACTGTCGTCTTCGACGAGCGTCCGTCGAAAGCTCTGGTGTCTATTTCCAACTACTTGGAGAGGCAAGTTTGGCACTGCTTCCATCATGCTCTTGGTACCTTTGGGGAGGATTTTCTAGAAGAGTCTGCTTTTTGGTCTGATGATGAAGAAGGAGCCGTAACGAACAATCTACACGGCGCTGCAGCAGAAGAGGACGACGCTGACAGCATCCGCGAGTTAGGCAATGAAGCCACCGACTACTGCATCCGCGTAATTCAACTGAAGTATCCTGAGTATAGGTGGAACTTGTCGTTTTTGCAGAAGTTTGTCGAGCTTCGAATGCAGATTTGTCTTTTACCGGGCCAGGATCCGAGATGTTTACACGAAGATCTCGCTCGGCTATTCAACTCGGACAAAGATCTGGCCCTAGTGGCATGTCGCGCAAATGGGCTGGCGCTTAAATATTGCGACCCTGCACTTCGTGATGACATTGAGGTAGTGCGTGTTGCTGTAAAGTGTGATTGGCGAGCACTGAAATACGCAGCGCCAACAGTCCGAGCCTCGGGCGATCCAGAGATGATCGAATCTGCGGCGCACCAATGCGGTTGGGCCTTGAAATACTTTTCCGAGACAACACAAAACGACGCTCCTGTGGTGCAGCTCTGCGTGAAGAGCAGGCCCTGGGCAATTCAGTATTCCTCGACATTGCTTTGGGACGACGACAAAGTCATGGCCTGCGTCGCCAGCGTCGATGGTCTACCTGCACTCAAGTACGCTTCGAAGCGGCTGCGAGCCTGCACGAAGCTGGTGAGGATGGCAGTGCAGAGCAACGGTTTAGCAATTAGATTTGCCTCCGAGGATCTGCGAGCCGATCGAGAGATCGCGCAGCTTGCCATTCGAAACAACCCTTATGCGGTCCGCTACTTGCAGACCCGACTGCGCAGAACTGATCTCCAGCTACTTCGAGCCACCATGAAGATGCATCTCAAGAAGACCGAAGCCGAACGTCGCACACATGCAGACACAAACGGTCAGAATTTTTTCTACGGGATGAATAATTTTTATTTCAGCTATAGTACCGGCGAGCCACAAGAAGAATTTTTGCAGCGTGACGGACGGCATCTCAAGCATGTGGAGTTCCGCGGGCTCGTAGAGCATCACTGTGACTGCAGGTGCAGGGATCACGATTTGCTCTTCAACAGGGATGCGCACGAATTAGTAGGCGGCGAATTAGATGACACTGAAGCTGGCAGAGGCGATGGGACCGATTTGCCCGTGGCAGTGCAGCCTGCCGAACGAGCCGTATGTTGGTGAAGACCTTCCGCCGTTGAACACCCACGCAATTCCACTTGTACTTAATTTCCTCCAACGGCGCATCCGACCGAGCGAGCCTTACTTTATTATGTATGATTTACTTATTTATAAATATTTCTACGGGTACGGTCCGTAGCTGCAAACAGAAGAGAGACCGAGGGCATGAGGAGGACTCTAGTCCTTGAATAAATATTCAGATACGCGCATGATTAATTAAAGTGCAACATGCTTCCATAGAGCACTCATCACGGCGCGATCGTGCAGTGTCGCCAACTCTTTTCGTTTCAGTACTGGTTGTGTCAAGGCTACATGCGTTGCGCCACGGATATCATTCGAAGGGGATGGGGACTCGATGGTGGAACATTTTTCATCGTTTTAGTTGGTGGGAGATGAAGACCGACACAACTTCCCGCCGAACAATAGCGCGGGTTTTGACCGACATGATGGCCCTCGACCCCTCGGACTAGAAGTATTGCATGGTGCTAGCCACGGCTTACAAGACAACAACGAACTGGTAGCGCTTTGCGTCGAGCACACCCCGGCGGCGCTAGAGTTTGCAAGTGCGAGACTGAGACGCGACAGTGGTCTCGTTCTACTGGCAATTCGGCAATTTTGCAAGGGTGTTCAAGTGGAAAATTATGACGGTATCAGCTGGAGGATGTGGAAGCGCGAGGACGACAGCAACTTCTCTGCGTCCTGTCCCTTTCAGTACGCAGGAAAGCAGCTCCGGTCTAATATTGATTTTTTGCGAAAAGTACTTCTCGAGAGTGACATCGACATGTGCTTCGAAGAAGCGGAGCTTATCCTGTCTCACGCCGAAAAAAACGTACGCGCAGCCTTTTATGGGGGTTGCCCGGAATTAGCCACACACTTAGTGAAGCAGTACCCAAAAGCTGTCCGCTTGCTGCCGCGAGAATTTCGACAGAATCGGCAGCTTCTACTGGAGGTGCTCACTCGTGACGGAGACGCAATCAGGTATTGCAGCAGTCGCATGAAGTCCGACAAAGATATTGCAGTCGCAGCTGTTTCACACGAACTGAAAAACACGGACCTGCCCCTGATTCTCGGGCGTCTAAAAAGGACTTTGCGAGCGGACGACGCCGTGGTACGGGCTGCAGTTCAGAGGAATGGGATGTCTCTTTCTTCAGCACCGGGAAATTTGCGCGCCAATGCGGAAATAGCGGCCTTGGCGGTGTCAAATTTATCAAACAGAGAAAAGTCCTGAATTCAAAGCTGTACAAAGTGCATGGGCTTGTATAGGCTGCAGTAAAGTCTAGTGTAGGCTGCAGAATGGACTGCCATGAAGAGCGCAGGCTTCGTCCCTCAATAATTTTTATTTCGTATCTATTAATTAATTTTAAAAATTTGTAGACAAAAGGGGGGCACAACATTCATCGTTCTTGAGCAGCAGTTCTTCTGTGCGGGGAAAGAGGGCTCTCGCAAGGAAAGTTCTGTCTTTAGCCAGACCGGATCAACAATCATATGCGCATCGAGAGGTCTGACAATCAATGTAGCATAGAGCTCAAGGTCTTTCTTTTTTCATACACACATGGCAATGCGTACGGCTCCATCAATTTCCACATTCTAGGAAAGACGATGTCCCCCGACGAACAAAAAAATCTCGCACGACGCGCTATCCTGAACGGGCTCCGGCATTCCGAGTATTTCGTTGAGAAGGCCTTGCAGTTGTGCGAGTGGGACCGCGCACTTGTATTTGAGGCGCTCAAGAACTGCGGAACTTTATTCGACATTCTTCCCACAGAACTGCAGAGTGATCACGAAGTCATATGTTGGGCACTTCGGAACAGTCCATTCCCAATGGGGCTGTGGTGTTTGCAACGAGCGGAGCAGCGTAACCGAAAGGATTATGTACTTCTCGCGGTTCCCCGTTATCCATTCGCCATCGCCTTTGCATCGAAGGAAATGCAGCAGCACCCGGAGATTTTACAGCTTCATCGCGAGAAGTGGGGGCATGTGAATTGGAAGGACAAGCATTGCCGCTTCGCACTGCAAGTCCAGATGACGCGCCTCTGATTTACAGTGAGCCGCGATCGGTTAATCCAGCTCTCCGTGTGTAAGTACTTAAGCAACCGTAATCCAGGACTACACTTCGGAAAACTTTGGGAGCCTTACACTTTGACGTATTTTCCATTGTAGAGATGACAAATAACAGTACTGCAATTCAATAACGCTCATTTGAGTCGATCCTGGCTCGTTTCTAGAGAAAGTGTACGGCAAAAAGGGAACTGCCCCTCTTGCAATTGGCTTCTCGTCCAGCCACTCCATGCGAGAGAAAGTGCCAGCCAGACGTGGAAAATTCTCTAATTTGCTCTGGCAAACTGATTATTGTGACCAGCTATTTTTTATAACAGGTAATAGCAGTCCGTGGAAAATGTGAGAGGCCTATAGCCACAGCTTGACTTTGGGATCGTGCACTACGTACATCGAAGATGAAGATATCACGTTTTGAAAGATGAAGTGTGAGTCCAGGAAGTGTACCCTGAATCCGGAAATTTTCTTCCACTGGCTCTGAATATGGAAAGAAATCTGACTTAGTAGTCCAATCCCCTTCACGCGCCGGCAGGTGAATTCGTGGTTCTTGAGCTCCTTTGATGCCTTGTTGTCGTATGCTCAAGGACATCGAGCAGCAGCGTTTCACAGTGTTCAGGCGTCACAGGTGTAGGAGATGATCTCTTCTGAAGCTGATCCGGTGCTCGATACGTCCGAAGATACTTAACTTCGCTGTCATCTGCAATGGCTTCGCATCATCAAAGATCCATCGGACACGGAATAAAGGAGAGCTTCCTCCGCGAAAAATAGCACGTACTAACTTGGGTATCCACGGCGCAGTCTGGAGCTGTCCGCGCCAAGATCAGGATCATCAATTTTTGTGATGTCAATCATAGGCTGCTCCAGATAATCAAAGCGCTCTCCGAAGTTACACAACGAACGAGACAAAATTGCATCGCAGATGCAGTTTTGTTGCTGTCAGCGACAAAATACTGAGTTACGGGAGCAGGCACGTTGATCGCGTGATCAGTTGCCGCATGCACAAACGTTCGGCATTTTGTTGCAGAAGAATGGATGCTTATAGCTGTTTCTGGTAGTTCGTGATCACAAGGAAGATCTCTACAACATCTCTGCTGCTCGCAGCGATATGATTACTTTCGCGTTGTGGAGGGGGTTTGGATAAGAAAAAAACACTCTTGAAATTTTTGCAATTATTACACGGTATTTCAGGTCCCGCCGCTTTTCCACCTGCGCCTGCCTGGTTCTGTCATCTTCATGACTCACTCTCACATGTATGGAAGTGCACCACGCGATATAGTGTGGCCTCAAAAAGTCTTCTTGGGGTGCTTGTCTTTGATCTTTCTCCGATCGTCATGAGTTTAGGATGACAGATAGAATATTTTGGTTATATTTTTGTTCTTCAACCGACTGCCCGATACGTCAATCCGAAAGGCGCAGGACAGCTTGCGTGTTTAGACTCAGCATATTATTTTTCCGTTGCTCTTTCTCGTGCTATGTGGGGTGAGAAAAAAAAGTGCGCATCTTATCAAAGATATAATGCAACAGCGAGCTTAATGGAAGACCTTGCTCCGTAGAACCACAAGAAGAGCGCCTTAACCTTACCAGTTTCGCTGCTGGACATGTTGATGATACTGGCAAATACTTATAGATTTGTAGGTATCCACACACTATTGTCGGTGATATGGATTGGTGCTATGAACTGCAACAGCGAGTATTGAGTATTGCGCCTTTTGCAAAATGACCGCTGCACCATTTTCAGCTTGTGTAGACCTCCGCGTCAGGGACGAGTCCGCTACCGAAAACGAGCTGCACAACGCACCGCGCGGCGTGGGACGCCAGGAATCAGTTGAGGTTCTGCATCCCCGGCAAGATGGCGATGTCGATCGCTGCGTCACAGTTTTCAACCTTGCTGGCGATCCAGTCTGCCGAATCAAACGCCCATCCAAAGCAGTAAATGATCCGCACGGCCTGGATAGCGCAGTCAGCACGTCCGATGTTGCAAAGCATGGAGGTTTCCCTTCGAGCCTTTCGAAACAGAAAAATTCTATCAAGGAACGGAATGCATCCGAAAGAATTGCAGCGAAAGAGATCGACGCCACCTCGCTAGCTCCTGACTCGAGGCTGTTGCTGCGAAACATAATGGAGAAAGTCGAAGCAGCCACCGGCTACGCCGCCGACGACTACTCGTACTTTTGGCATTACGAAAAGAACCAGAAAAAAAGCGAAGCCGGCACATCGTCTTCTCATGTTGTCGAGCAAGCCGACGACGATCACAAGCAGTTGGCCGCTGAGGACGCTGCAGATGACTCATCAAAGCTTGACTTTTTCTATGATCCACTACTACCAATTCCAGAAGAGGTCGCAATGCTGTCTGTCATTTTTGACAAACGCGCTTCAGAAGCCCTAGAGTGGGTGTCTGAGCATGTAGAGCAGGAAGTCAAATGTTCTTTTGACGATAGCATCAACTGTGGTGGATACGTTCCTGAGCAGGCAGCTTTTTTGGTCGAGGATCGCGACCAAGGGCCGAAGCACGAACAGGAGCGCGAACAATTGCAAGCGGATTCCGAGGAGGCCAATGTCAGCGACCCGACAAGAGGTGGACGACCGTACTACCTTGTTGCGGTTGTACAGCGAAGGTATCCCGAGTACCGCAAGAACGAATCATTTTTGGCGAAATTTCTAACAACTGCCATGCCGATGTTTCTCGCCCCGTCACTGAATCCGCTGTCCCTGCCGTGGGATTTTGCGCGCCTCTTTGCCTCAAGCAAGAAGCGTGCACTTGTTGCATGCAAAGCCAATGGACTTGCGTTGAAGCATTTGTGCTCTGCACTTCGCGATGACGTGGAGGTTGTGCGCACGGCGGTTTCCTGCGACTGGCGAGCGTTGCAGTATGCCTCAGAACGGGTTCGGGAAATGGCCGATGCTCAGACTGTTTCCGACGCGGCGCGTCAGTGCGGGTGGGCCTTAAAGTACTTCGCAGCCGACTCGAAAGCAAGTCCTGAATTGGTCCGAACTTGCGTTCGGCATAAGCCTTGGGCGATTCAGTATGCCTCCGAGGGCCTTTGGGACGACAACGACACCATGGCCTGCGTGGCTAAAATAGACGGCCTTCCTGCTCTGAAGTACGCGTCACACCGATTACGAGCCAGCGAATGGCTGGTGAGGCTAGCGGTGCAGACCAACGGGCTAGCAATCAAGTTCGCCTGCAGCGAGGCTCGGGCGAATTACGAGATCGCACTTCTTGCCGTTCGTAATAATCCATACGCAGTCCGGTACTTGGCGCAGGAGCTGCGCCGAACCAATCGCGAGCTTCTCTGCACAGCCCTCGACGTCTACACAAAGAATGAGGAGAAGCGAGCCGCCCTTGATGACGTCTACGGGCAGAAATTTTTCTGCGAGAATCTGCACTACAGCGCTGTCACGTGTAACCGCGGGCCGTGGCACTGGTTTCACGAGTGGGACGGACGGCATCTAAAGCATGTGGATTTTAGTGGGCTTGTTGAGCATCATTGTGACTCCTGGTGTCGTGAACACCATCCCTCACATCGCGAGGCGGACCCACCTCATCACGAAGACCATTCTGCAAGTCAGGACGAGCCTGCACAGGTTCTTGATTTGCAAAACGGAAACGAAATGCACGCGAATCTTCCGGATGGGGACCTCGCCCGCACTCACGGTGCTGAGCCGCCTCCAGAGCTCGGACTAGAAATCTTGTCCAGTGCTAGTCGAGAGCTACGAGACGACGAAGAATTTGTGACGCTTTGTCTTGAAGCGAGTCCTGCGTGCTTCAAATTTGCGAGCTCCAGAATCCGAAGTAGCGGTCGCTTTGCTACTCACGCCGTTCGAAAATTTTGCAAGGGGGATATTCTGGTGGAACTATCTCCTGACGCTGGAGGCAGCGATTTGATTGACAGATATGACGAGCGCAGAGAGCTTACTGATGCGTGTCCAGTGCGGTTTGCCAGCGAACATCTACGAGCCGACGCATCCTTTCTGCGAGCACTGCTTTTCGATGAGAATATACCAATGTCCTCCCTAGAAGCTACAATCATCCTCTCCCACGCGGACGAGAAAGCAAAGGCAGCTTTCTACGGACATGACGTAGAGTTGTCGACGCAATTTGCACAGCGGTATCCGACTGCGCTTCGGTGGATGCCCCGAAGCTTCAGGCTGGATCGAGAAATAGCGCTGCAAGCGGTTCGCGCAAACGGGGAAGCGATCAAATACTTCGGAAGCCGCATCAAATCTGATCGCGAGATAGGTTTGATGGCCGTTTCTCATGAAATGGAAAATGTTGTCTGCCCCTGGACATTCGAATACCTGCACAAGCGTCTACGCCGCGATGAAGGTATTGTGCGCGCTGCGATCTGCAGAAATGGACGCTCCCTTCGCCACGCATCCCGATATCTGCGTGGTACTCCTGAAATCGCTTTTCTTGCTGTGTCAAAAGTACCCCGCGGAATTCAAAAAATATCGGTGCTCAGTTGTTTTTGTACGTCTCAAGATCGCGCATTGTCTGGACAGGATGCATGCATGATTGAAAAATACAAGTATTGCAGACGCTAGAGTAGATCTCTCAAAGCTGTATCGATGCAGTTGTCCTTTTTGTAAACTACAATAAACACAACGAGAAGTTCCACAGCCTTTCGAAATTATGAGAATCCGATATTTTTGCATGCTATGACGTAACGGAAATGCGTACAGCCAAGTCAATTTCAACCACTTCGAGGAAGTAGCGCCCATCGACAGCCAGAGAGATCTTGCACGACTTGCAATTCGCAATGGGTTGAGCTGTGCCACTAGTCTGTACGCGGCTCTCGAGTTGTGCAATTGGGAGCGCGCTCTTGTCTTTGTTGCACTTCAAAACTGTGGCACCCTCTTTGATGGCCAGATTGAAAGATTGCCTGCGGAACTTATGATGGATCACGAAATTATTTGTTGGGCGCTCAAAAAAAGTCCCTTTCCAACTGGCCTGTGGTCGTTGGAAGCAGAGCAGCGCGGTGTCAAAGAGTACGTTCTCCTCGCCGTTGCCCGGTATCCCTACGCCATCGCCTTTGCATCAAAGGAGATGCAGTGCCACCCGGAGGTTTTGAAGCTTCAGCGCGAGAAGTGGGGGCATGTGAATTTGATGGACAAGCATTGGCGCTTTGCACTGCCAGTCGCGATGACGCGCCTCTGATTTACAGTGAGCCGCGATCGGGTATTAATCAAGCTCTGAGTGTGTAAGTAAGCAACGGTAAACCAGGACTAGAGTTCGGAAAACTTTTGGACCTTTTGTTACTCTCTGACGTACTTTATACCATTGTAGAGATGACAAATAACAGTACTCGACTTCATAGCGCAATTGGGTTGATCCTGCTTCGTTTCCAGTGAAAATGTACAGCAAAAACGAAACTGCTGCTCTTGCAACTGGCTTCTCGTCCAGCCACTCCATGCGAGAGAAAGTGCCAGCCAGACGTGGAAAATTCTCTAATTTGCTCTGGCAAACTGATTATTGTGACCAGCTATTTTTTATAACAGGTATTAGCAGTCCGTGGAAAATGTGAGAGGCCTATAGCCACAGCTTGACTTTCGGATCGTGCACTAGGTACATCGAAGATGAAGATATCTTATCACGTTTTGAAAGATGAAGTGTGAGTCCAGGAAGTGAACCCTGAATCCGGAAATTTTCTTCCTTTGGCTCTGAATATGAAAAAAAATCTGACTTAGTAGTCCAATCCCCTTCACGCGCCGGCAGGTGAATTCGTGGTTCTTGAGCTCCTTTGACGCCTTGTTGTCGTATGCTCAAGGACATCGAACAGCAGCGCTTAACAGTGTTCAGGCGTCACAGGTGTAGGAGATGATCTCTTCTGACGCTGATCCGGTGCGAAGATACTTAACTTCGCTGTCATCTGCAATGGCTTCGTATCCTCAAAGATCCAGCATCGGACACGGAATAAAGCAGAGCTACCTTCCCGAAAAATAGAACTTACTAACTTGGGTATTCACGGCGCAAGCTGGAGCTGTCCTCGCCGAGATCAGGATCATTAATTTTTGTGATGTCAATTATAGGCTGCTCCAGATAATCAAAGCGCTCTCCGAAGTTACACAACGAACAAGACAAAATTGCATCGCAGATGCAGTTTTGTTGCTGTCAGCGACAAAATACTGAGTTACGGGAGCAGGCACTTTGATCGCGTGATCAGTTGCCGCATGCACACACGTTCGGCATTTTGTTGCAGAAGAATGGATGCTTATAGCTGTTTCTGGTAGTTCGTGATCACAAGGAAGATCTCTACAACATCTCTGCTGCTCGCAGCGATATGATTACTTTCGCGTTGTGGAGGGGGTTTGGATAGGAAAAAAACACTCTTGAAATTTTTGCAATTATTACACGGTATTTCAGGTCCCGCCGCTTTTCCACCTGCGCCTGCCTGGTTCCGTCATCTTCATGACTCACTCTCACATTTATGGAAGTGCGCCACGCAATATAGTGTGGCCTCAAAAAGTCTTCGAGGGGTGCTTGTCTTTGATCTTTCTCCGATCCTCATGAGTTTAGGATGGCAGATAAAATATTTTGGTTATATTTTTGTTCTTCAACCGACTGCCCGATACGTCAATCCGAAAGGCGCAGGACAGCTTGCGTGTTTAGACTCAGCATATTATTTTTCCGTTGCTCTTTCTCGTGCTATGTGGGGTGAGAAAAAAAAGTGCGCATGCGCATCTTATCAAAGATATAATGCAACAGCGAGCTTAATGGAAGACCTTGCTCCGTAGAACCACAAGAAGAGCGCCTTAACCTTACCAGTTTCGCTGCTGGACATGTTGATGATACTGGCAAATACTTATAGATTTGTAGGTATCCACACACTATTGTCGGTGATATGGATTGGTGCTATGAACTGCAACAGCGAGTATTGAGTATTGCGCCTTTTGCAAAATGACCGCTGCACCATTTTCAGCTTGTGTAGACCTCCGCGTCAGGGACGAGTCAGCTACCGAAAACGAGCTGCACAACGCACCGCCCGGTGTGGGACATCAGGAATCAGTTAAGGTTCTCCATCCCCGGCAACATGGCGATATCGATCGCTGCGTCACAGTTTTCAACCTTGCTGGCGACCCAGTCTGCCGAATCAAACGCCCATCCCAACCAGTAAATGATTCGCGCGGCCTGGATAGCGCAGTCAGCACGTCCGGGGTTGCAAAGCATGGAGGTTTGCCTTCGAGTCTTTTGAAACTGAAAAATTCTATCGAAGAACGGAATGCGTCCGAAAGCATCCCAGCGAAAGAGATCGTCGAGCCCAGCTCACTAGCTTCTGACTCGAGGCTTATTTTGCTGCGAAACATAATGGAGAAAGTCGAAGCAGCCACCGGCTACGCCGCCGAGGACCACAGGTACTTTTGGCATTACGAAAAGGGCCAGGAAAAAAGCGAGACCGGCGCGTCGTCTTCTCATGATGTTGTCGAGGAAGACGACGACGATCACGAGCAGCTGCCTGAGTACGCTGCAGAAGACTTATCAAAGCTTGACTTTTTCTATGATCCACTACTACCAATTCCAGAAGAGGTCGCAATGTTGTCTGTCATTTTTGACAAACGCCCTTCAGAGACCCTAGAGTGGGTGTCTGAGCATGTAGAGCAGGAAATCCCCTTTTCTTTTCGCGATAGCATCCGCTGTGATGCTGGCTACGTTCCTGAGCAGGCAGCTTTTTTGGTGGAGGATCGCGACCAAGGGGCGAAGCACGAACAGGAGCGCAAACAATTGCAATCGGATTCTGAGGAGGCCAATGTCAGCGACCCAACAAGAGATGGACGACACAACTACCTCCTTGCGGTTGTAGAGCGCAAGTATCCCGAGTACCGCAAGAACGAATCATTTTTGGCGAAATTTCTAACGACTGCCATGCCGATGTTTCTTGCCCCATGTCTGAATCCGCTGTCCCTGCCGTGGGATTTGGCGAGCCTCTTTGCCTCAAGTAAGCAGCGCGCACTTGTTGCATGCAAGGCCAATGGACTTGCGTTGAAGCATTTGTGCTCTGCACTTCGCGATGACGTGGAGGTTGTGCGCACTGCGGTTTGCTGCGACTGGCGAGCGTTGCAGTATGCCTCAGAACGGGTTCGGGAAATGGCCGATGCTCAGACTGTTTCCGACGCGGCGCGTCAGTGCGGGTGGGCCTTAAAGTACTTCGCAGCCGACTCAAAAGCAAGTCCTGAATTGGTCCGAACTTGCGTTCGGCATAAGCCTTGGGCGATTCAGTATGCCTCCGAGGGCCTTTGGGACGACAACGACACCATGGCCTGCGTGGCTAAAACAGACGGCCTTCCTGCTCTGAAGTACGCGTCACGCCGATTACGAGCCAGCGAATGGCTGGTGAGGCTAGCGGTGCAGACCAACGGGCTAGCAATCAAGTTCGCCTGCAGAGAGGTTCGGGCGAATTACGAGATCGCACTTCTTGCCGTCCGCAATAATCCATATGCAGTTCGGTACTTGGCGCATGAGCTGCGCCGAACCAATCGCGAGCTTCTCCGCACAGCACTCGACGTCTACGCAAATAATGAGGAGAAGCGCGCCGCCCTTGATGACGTCTACGGGCAGAAATTTTTCTGCGAGAATCTGCACTACAGCGTTATCACGTGTCACCGCGGGCCGTGGCAGTGGTTTCCCGAGTGGGACGGACGGCATCTAAAGCATGTGGATTTTCGCGGGCTTGTTGAGCATCATTCTGACTCCTGGTGTCGTGAACACCATCACTCACAGTGCGAGGCGGACCCACCTCATCACGAAGACCACTCTGCAGGTCAGAACGAGCTTGCGCAGGTTCTTGATTCGCAAAACGGAAACGAAATGCACGCGAACCTTCCGGAGGCGGACCTCGCCCGCACTCCCGGCGCCCAGCCGCCTCGAGAGCTCGGAATAGAAATCTTGTCCAGTGCTAGTCGAGAGCTACGAGACGACGAAGAATTTGTGACTCTTTGTCTTGAAGCGAGTCCCGCGTGCTTCGAATTTGCGAGCTCCAGAATCCGAAGTAACGGTCGCTTTGTTGCTCACGCCGTTCGAAAATTTTGCAAGGGGGATATTCTGGCAGAAGAACCTTGTGACGCTGGAGGCAGCTCCTTGGCAGACAGAGAGTACGAACGCAGAGAGATAACTGATGCGTGTCCAATGCGGTTTGCTTGCGAACGTCTGCGAGCCGACGCATCCTTCCTGCGAGCAGTGCTTTTCGATGAGAATATACCAATGTCCTCCCTAGAAGCTACAATCATCCTCTCCCACGCGGACGAGAAAACAAAGGCAGCTTTCTACGGAGAAGACGTAGAGTTGTCGACGCAATTTGTCCAGCGGTATCCGACTGCACTTCGGTGGATGCCTCGAGGCTTCAGGCTGGATCGAGAAATAGCACTTCAAGCGGTTCGCGCAAACGGGGAAGCGATCAAATACTTCGGCAGCCGCATTAAATCTGATCGCGAGGTAGGTTTCATGGCCGTTTCTCATGAAATGGAAAATATTTTCTGCCCCTGGACACTCGAATACCTGCACAAGCGTCTACGCCGCGATGAGGGTATTGTGTGCGCTGCGATTTGCAGAAATGCAAATTCCCTTCGCCACGCATGCCGATATCTCCGAGGTACTCCTGAAATCGCTTTTCTGGCTGTGTCAAAAGTATCCCGCGGACTTCAAAAATATCGGTGCTCACTTGTTTTTGTGCGCCGCAATGTCGCGCATTGTCTGGACAGGATGCATGCATGGTGGAAAAATAGAACTATTGCAGACGCTAGTGTAGATCTCTCAAAGCTGTATCGATGAAGTTGTTCTTTTTGTAAACTACAATAAACTCAACGAGAAGTTCCACAGCCTTTCAAAATTATGAGAGCCCGTTATTTTTGCATGCCATGACGTGACGGAAATGCGTACAGCCAAGTCAACTTCAACCACTTCGGGGAAGTAGCGCCCATCGACAGCCAGAGAGATCTTGCACGACTTGCAATTCGCAATGGGTTGAGCTGTGCCACTAGTCTGTACAAGGCTCTCGAGTTGTGCAATTGGGAGCGCGCTCTTGTCTTCGTTGCACTTCAAAACTGTGGCACCCTCTTTGGCGAGTTTGAAAGTTTGCCTGCGGAACTTATGATGGATCACGAAATTATTTGTTGGGCGCTCAAAAAAAGTCCCTTTCCAACCGGGTTGTGGTCGTTGGAGAGAGCAGAGCAGCGCGGTGTAAAAGAGTACGTTCTCCTCGCCGTTGCCCGGTATCCCTACGCCATCGCCTTTGCATCAAAGGAAATGCAGTGCCACCCGGAGGTTTTGAAGCTTCAGCGCGAGAAATGGGGGCATGTGAATTTGATGGACAAGCATTGGCGCTTTGCACTGCCAGTCGCGATGACGCGCTTCTGATGTACAGTGAGCCGCGATCGGTTAATCAAATCCAGCTGTCCGCGTGTCAGTAAGCAACGTTGAACCAGGAGGACACTTCGAAAAACTTTTGGAGCCTTACACTCTGACGGAAGTGCTTTTTATTGTAGAGGTGACAAACAACAGCAAGGCAACTCAATAGCGCACTTGTGTTGATCCTGGCTCGTTTCCAGTGAAAATATACAGCAAAAACGGAATTGTGGACATACAGGATATCAAATTGTGGACAATTATTGTTGTGGTTTTCTTGAAATCTGAGCATCTGTGGTCCATACAGGCAGGAGCAGTATTTCTGATCATTTCTCCCTATGCCAGCGCCTCCCGTGGAACATGATACTAATTTGATTCGGCGCCTAAGAAAACAAGATCTTGACGTGGACAAGTATGGGCAAACCAACTACGAGTGATTCTGACGCTTCATCCGGAGATCAACCATGAGGAATTTTTGACGCGCAGGCAAACTGTCACTGCTTTCGGTTGCCCTCGTCGTAGCAAGCAGCTGTTCAGTACCTAGTACGCCAGTTATATATACGTGACCTGGTGGTGGAAGTGGCGACGCAAGCAAAATGAAAAAAAAGAGTGAAAGCGAAATGTTCTGATCTCCGGAGGTTCTAGTCAGTGTAGTTCCTCGATTAGACTTGTCATCTTGAGTAGAATTATCGCGCTTCGCACGAATATTGTATGTAATTGTAACAATTTTAACCCATGTTCAGCAGTGCTCGCTTCGTCGTGAATCTTATGTAGCTTGTTCATCTCCTTGTCTGAGAAAGACCATGGATCATTGAACTTGAATCCCGCAGAAGCACAGAATGACACGACGTATAGAGGATGAGGAAGGCGCATTTCTACAATTATCGAGGAGCTGGCTTTTTCAGCTGTGTGGCTATTGAAAACAGGAATAGCCGTAGGATGTGAGACCGAGATCCATGAAAGTTTTACCTCCTTTCACTCAATGAATTTAAAACCAATTTTTTTCGGCCTTTATCTGTTGATAAATTTTTGAAGCCGATCTTTCATAGCAGGCGCACGTAGAAAGGGAAAATGGATATCAGAACATTAAATCAGTCGTGACATTCTTACGGCATGAGATCCGCCGGCTGTAGTCAAGAAAAGTGCCCTCTCGATACAATCCTTTTTCAATTTTTTCGCTTCTTTCAGAAGACGAAAAATTAAGTAACTGACCTGCCAGCTGCTAAGTTTTCAGCGGTCGAATACGTATTCTAGAATTTGTGCCTAAGTACATTTTCTTGACTAGAAATACCAAGCTCAGCTTCAGCCCTGCTTTATGTAAAATATTTCAGTTTCAGCCCTGTACTTCTCAGCATGCCTATATTCGCGCAGAAGCAGGTGGAACCCCTACGCTGCTCACCTCATGATTTCTCGCGTTTTGCGCAGTCGTATGTTTTGCAAGGTCCACCAGGACGACCTACAACCACCTTCGTCAGATGAGCATTTGGTCACTGGTGGGGGACTCTGACCCGCGGCACAGTGATAGCGCAGTTGAAGAGCGGCGGATCAGAGTTTGTAATCTTGCAGGTGACCCCCTGTGCGAACTCAGTACATCAAGTGCGCAACTACGACCGGAGACATGTATACCTGTGACGCAAGAGAAATCCTGCGACTTATCGTGCCACGATGCCGCCCGCGCCGCAGAAACCGAAGCAGTGTCTTTCAACGAAGCTGGACGCAGCGACCAAAGCGCGATCGTGTCAGAGGTCCGACTGGGAGCGATTATGCAGATGGTCGAAGCCGCAACCTCTCACCCTGCGGAGGACCAGATGTACTTCTGGGGCAGTACTTATGATAGGCAGCAACCAATCGAAGCGTTCGAGCCTCGCTCGGAAGCGGAACACGCGGAAGAGCAACGTCGTGGGCATCCTGCGGAAGAACAAGAAAAATTCTTGTACGACCCTCGGCTCGCAATTCCAGTCGACGTCGATATAGTAACTGTCGTCTTCGACGAGCGTCCGTCGAAAGCTCTGGTGTCCATCTCCAACTACTTGGAGAGGGAAGCTTGGCACTGCTTCCATCATGCTCTTGGTACCTTTGGGAGGGATTTTCTAGAAGAGTCTGCTTTTTGGTCTGATGATGAAGAAGGAGCCGTAACGAACAATCTACACGGCGCTGCAGCAGAAGAAGACGACGCTGACAGCATCCGCGAGTTAGGCAATGAAGCCACCGACTACTGCATCCGCGTAATTCAACTGAAGTATCCTGAGTATCGGTGGAACTTGTCGTTTTTGCAGAAGTTTGTCGAGCTTCGAATGCAGATTTGTCTTTTACCGGGCCAGGATCCGAGATGTTTAAACGAAGATTTCGTTCGGCTGTTCAACTCTGACAAAGATCTGGCCCTAGTAGCATGTCGCGCGAATGGGCTGGCGCTTAAATATTGCGACCCTGCACTTCGTGATGACATTGAGGTAGTGCGTGTTGCTGTAAAGTGTGATTGGCGAGCACTGAAATACGCAGCGCCAACAGTCCGAGCCTCGGGCGATCCAGAGATGATCGAATCTGCGGCGCACCAATGCGGTTGGGCCTTGAAATACTTTTCCGAGACAACACAAAACGACGCTCCTGTGGTGCAGCTCTGCGTGAAGAGCAGGCCCTGGGCAATTCAGTATTCCTCGACATTGCTTTGGGACGACGACAAAATCATGGCCTGCGTCGCCAGCGTCGATGGTCTACCTGCACTCAAGTACGCTTCGAAGCGGCTGCGAGCCTGCACGAAGCTGGTGAGGATGGCAGTGCAGAGCAACGGTTTAGCAATTAGATTTGCCTCCGAGGATCTGCGAGCCGATCGAGAGATCGCGCAGCTTGCCACTCAAAACAACCCTTATGCGGTCCGCTACTTGCAGACCCGACTGCGCAGAACCGATCTCCAGCTACTTCGAGCCACCATGAAGATGCATCTCAAGGAGACCGAAGCCGAACGTCGCGCACATGCAGACACAAACGGTCAGAATTTTTTCTACGGGATGAATAATTTTTATTTCAGCTATAGTACCGGCGAGCCACAAGAAGAATTTTTGCAACGTGACGGACGGCATCTCAAGCATGTGGAGTTCCGCGGGCTCATAGAGCATCACTGTGACTGCTGGTGCAGGGATCACGATTTGCTCTTCAACAGGGATCCGCGCGAAATAGTAGGCGGCGAATCAGATGACACTGAAGCTGGCAGAGGCGATGGAACCGCTTTGCCCGTGGCAGTGCAGCCTGTCGAACGAGCCGTATGTTGGTGAAGACCTTCCGCCGTTGAACATCCACGCAATTCCACTTGTACTTAATCTCCTCCAACGGCGCATCCGACCGAGCGAGCCTTACTTTATCATGTATGATTTACTTATTTATTCTACGGGTTCGGGTACGGTCCGTAGCTGCAAACAGAAGAGAGACCGAGGGCATGAGGAGGACTCTAGTCTTTGAATAAATATTCAGATGCGCGCATAATTAATTAAAGTGCAACATGCTTCCATAGAGCACTCATCATTGCGCGACCGTGCAGTGACGCCAACTCTTTTCGTTTCAGTATTGGTTTTGTCAAGGCTACATGCGTTGCGACACGGATATTTTTCGAAGGGGATGGGGACTGGATGGTGGAACATTTTTCATCATTTTAGGTGGTGGGAGATGAAGACCGAAACAACTTCCCGCGGAACAATAGCGCGTGTTTTGACCGACATGATGGCCCTCGACCCCTCGGACTAGAAATATTGCATGGTGCTAGCCCCGGCTTACAAGACAACAACGAACTGGTAGCGCTTTGCGTCGAGCACACCCCGGCGGCGCTAGAGTTTGCAAGTGCGAGACTGAGACGCGACAGCGGTCTCGTTCTACTGGCAATTCGGCAATTTTGCAAGGGTGTTCAAGTGGAAAATTATGACGGTATCAGCTGGAGGATGTGGAAGCGCGAGGACGACAGCAACTTCTCTGCGTCCTGTCCCTTTCAGTACGCAGGAAAGCAGCTCCGGTCTAATATTGATTTTTTGCGAAAAGTACTTCTCGAGAGTGACATCGACATGTGCTTCGAAGAAGCGGAGCTTATCCTGTCTCACGCCGAAAAAAACGTACGCGCAGCCTTTTATGGGGGTTGCCCGGAATTAGCCACACACTTAGTGAAGCAGTACCCAAAAGCTGTCCGCTTGCTGCCGCGAGAATTTCGACAGAATCGGCAGCTTCTACTGGAGGTGCTCACTCGTGACGGAGACGCAATCAGGTATTGCAGCAGTCGCATGAAGTCCGACAAAGATATTGCAGTCGCAGCTGTTTCACACGAACTGAAAAACACGGACCTGCCCCTGATTCTCGGGCGTCTAAAAAGGACTTTGCGAGCGGACGACGCCGTGGTACGGGCTGCGGTTCACAGGAATGGGATGTCTCTTTCTTCAGCACCGGGAAATTTGTGCGCCAATGCGGAAATAGCGGCCTTGGCGGTGTCAAATTTATCAAACAGAGAAAAGTCCTGAATTCAAAGCTTTACAAAGTGCATGGGCTTGTATAGGCTGCAGTAAAGTCTAGTATAGGCTGCAGAATGGACTGCCATGAAGAGCGCAGGCTTCGTCCCTCAATAATTTTTATTTCGTATCTATTAATTAATTTTGATTTGTAGACAAAACGGGGGCACAACATTCATCGTTCTTGAGCAGCAGTTCTTCTGTGCGGGGAAAGAGGGCTCTCGCAAGGAAAGTTCTGTCTTTAGCCAGACCGGATCAACAATCATATGCGCATCGAGAGGTCTGACAATCAATGTAGCATAGAGCTCAAGGTCTTTCTTTTTACATACAAACATGGCAATGCGTACGGCTCCATCAATTTCCACATTCTAGGAAAGACGATGTCCCCCGACGAACAAAAAAATCTCGCACGACGCGCTATCCTGAACGGGCTCCGGCATTCCGAGTATTTCGTTGAGAAGGCCTTGCAGTTGTGCGAGTGGGACCGCGCACTTGTATTTGAGGCGCTCAAGAACTGCGGAACTTTATTCGACATTCTTCCCACAGAACTGCAGACTGATCACGAAGTCATATGTTGGGCACTTCGGAAAAGTCCATTCCCGATGGGGCTGTGGTGTTTGCAACGAGCGGAGCAGCGTAACCGAAAAGATTATGTACTTCTCGCGGTTCCCCGTTATCCATTCGCCATCGCCTTTGCATCGAAGGAAATGCAGCAGCACCCGGAGACTTTGGAGCTTCATCGCGAGAAGTGGGGGCATGTGAATTGGAAGGACAAGCATTGCCGCTTCGCACTGCAAGTCCAGATGACGCGCCTCTGATTTACAGCGAGCCGCGCTGGGTTAATCCAGCTCTCCGTGTGTAAGTACTTAAGCAACCGTAATCCAGGACTACACTTCGGAAAACTTTGGGAGCCTTACACTTTGACGTATTTTCCATTGTAGAGATGACAAATAACAGTACTGCAATTCAATAACGCTCATTTGAGTCGATCCTGGCTCGTTTCTAGAGAAAGTGTACGGCAAAAAGGGAACTGCCCCTCTTGCAATTGGCTTCTCGTCCAGCCACTCCATGCGAGAGAAAGTGCCAGCCAGACGTGGAAAATTCTCTAATTTGCTCTGGCAAACTGATTATTGTGACCAGCTATTTTTTATAACAGGTAATAGCAGTCCGTGGAAAATGTGAGAGGCCTATAGCCACAGCTTGACTTTGGGATCGTGCACTACGTACATCGAAGATGAAGATATCACGTTTTGAAAGATGAAGTGTGAGTCCAGGAAGTGTACCCTGAATCCGGAAATTTTCTTCCACTGG
>CAJINV010000039.1:49320-75345 GCA_905178155.1 Amoebophrya sp. A120
TTTGTTCTTCAACCGACTGCCCGATACGTCAATCCGAAAGGCGCAGGACAGCTTGCGTGTTTAGACTCAGCATATTATTTTTCCGTTGCTCTTTCTCGTGCTATGTGGGGTGAGAAAAAAAAGTGCGCATCTTATCAAAGATATAATGCAACAGCGAGCTTAATGGAAGACCTTGCTCCGTAGAACCACAAGAAGAGCGCCTTAACCTTACCAGTTTCGCTGCTGGACATGTTGATGATACTGGCAAATATTTATAGATTTGTAGGTATCCACACACTATTGTCGGTGATATGGATTGGTGCTATGAATTGCAACAGCGACTATTGAGTATTGTGCCTTTTGCAAAATGACCGCTGCACCGTTTTCAGCTTGTGTAGACCTCCGCGTCAGAGACGAGTCCGCTACCGAAAACGAGCTGCACAACGCACCGCGCGGCGTGGGACGCCAGGAATCAGTTGAGGTTCTGCATCCCCGGCAAGATGGCGATGTCGATCGCTGCGTCACAGTTTTCAACCTTGCTGGCGATCCAGTCTGCCGAATCAAACGCACATCCAAAGCAGCAAATGATCCGCACGGCCTGGATAGCGCAGTCAGCACGTCCGAGGTTGCAAAGCATGGAGGTCTCCCTTCGAGTCTTTTGAAACAAAAAAATTCTATCAAGGAACGGAATGCATCCGAAAGCATCCCAGCAAAAGAGATCGACGCCACCTCACTAGCTTCTGACTCGAGGCTTTTGCTGCGAAACATAATGGAGAAAGTCGAAGCTGCCACCGGCTACGCCGCCGAGGACCACTCGTACTTTTGGCATTACGAAAAGGACCAGAAAAAAATCGAAACCGGCACATCGTCTTCTCATGATGATGTCGAGGAAGCCGACGACGATCACGAGCAGCTGGCTGAGGACGCTGCAGATGACTCATCAAAGCTTGACTTTTTCTATGATCCACTACTACCAATTCCAGAAGAGGTCGCAATGCTGTCTGTCATTTTTGACAAACGCGCTTCAAAAACCCTAGAGTGGGTGTCTGAGCATGTAGAGCAGCAAGTCAAATTTTCTCTTGGCGATAGCATCAACTGTGGTGGGTACGTTCCTGAGCAGGCAGCTTTTTTGGTCGAGGATCGCGACCAAGGGCCGAAGCACGAACAGGAGCGCGAGCAATTGCAAGCGGATTCTGAGGAGGCCAATGTCAGCGACCCGACAAGAGGTGGACGACCCTACTACCTCGTTAAGGTCGTACAGCACATGTATCCCGAGTACCGCAAAAACGAATCATTTTTGGCGAAATTTCTAACAACTGCCATGCCGATGTTTCTTGCCCCGTCACTGAATCCGCTGTCCTTGCCGTGGGATTTTGCGCGCCTCTTTGCCTCAAGCAAGCAGCGCGCACTTGTTGCATGCAAAGCCAATGGACTTGCGTTGAAGCATTTGTGCTCTGCACTTCGCGATGACGTGGAGGTTGTGCGCACGGCGGTTTCCTGCGACTGGCGAGCGTTGCAGTATGCCTCAGAACGGGTTCGGGAAATGGCCGATGCGCAGACTGTTTCCGACGCGGCGCGTCAGTGCGGGTGGGCCTTAAAGTACTTCGCAGCCGACTCAAAAGCAAGTCCTGAATTGGTCCGAACTTGCGTGCGGCATAAGCCTTGGGCGATCCAGTATGCCTCCGAGGGCCTTTGGGACGACAACGACACCATGGCCTGCGTGGCTAAAATAGACGGCCTTCCTGCTCTGAAGTACGCGTCACACCGATTACGAGCCAGCGAATGGCTGGTGAGGCTAGCGGTGCAGACCAACGGGCTAGCAATCAAGTTCGCCTGCAAAGAGGTTCGGGCGAATTACGAGATCGCACTTCTTGCCGTCCGCAATAATCCATACGCAGTTCGGTACTTGGCGCATGAGTTGCGCCGAACCAATCGCGAGCTTCTCAGCACAGCACTCGACGTCTACACAAATAATGAGGAGAAGCGCGCCGCCCTTGATGACATCTACGGGCAGAAATTTTTCTGCGAGAAACTGCACTACAGCGTTATCACGTGTCACCGCGGGCCGTGGCACTGGTTTCCCGAGTGGGACGGACGGCATCTAAAGCATGTGGATTTTCGTGGGCTTGTTGAGCATCATTGTGACTCCTGGTGTCGTGAACACCATCACTCACATCGCGAGGCGGACCCGCCTCATGACGAAGACCATTTTGCAAGTCAGGACGAGCCTGCACAGGTTCCTGATTTGCAAAACGGAAACGAAATGCACGCGAATCTTCCGGATGGGGACCTCGCCCGCACTCACGGTGCTCAGCCGCCTCCAGAGCTCGGACTAGAAATCTTGTCCAGTGCTAGTCGAGAGCTACGAGACGACGAAGAATTTGTGACTCTTTGTCTTGAAGCGAGTCCCGCGTGCTTCGAATTTGCGAGCTCCAGAATCCGAAGTAACGGTCGCTTTGCTTCTCACGCCGTTCGAAAATTTTGCAAGGGGGATATTGTGGTGGAAGAACCTGCTGACGCTGGAGGCAGCGATTTGATTGACAGATATGACGAGCGCAGAGAGCTTACGGATGCGTGTCCAATGCGGTTTGCCGGCGAACATCTACGAGCCGACGCATCCTTCCTGCGAGCAGTGCTTTTCGATGAGAATATATTAATGTCCTCCCTAGAAGCTACAATCATCCTCTCCCACGCGGACGAGAAAACAAAGGCAGCTTTCTACGGAGAAGACGTAGAGTTGTCGACGCAATTTGCTCAGCGGTATCCGACTGCGCTTCGGTGGATGCCCAGAGGCTTCAGGCGGGATCGAGAAATAGCGCTTCAAGCGGTTCGCGCAAACGGGGAAGCGATCAAACACTTCGGAAGCCGCATCAAATCTGATCGCGAGGTAGGTTTCGTGGCCGTTTCTCATGAAATGGAAAATATTTTCTGCCCCTGGACACTCGAATACCTGCACAAGCGGCTACGCCGCGATGAAGGTATTGTGCGCGCTGCGATTTGCAGAAATGTACATTCCCTTCGCCACGCATGCCGATATCTCCGAGGTACTCCTGAAATCGCTTTTCTGGCTGTGTCAAAAGTATCCCGCGGAATTCAAAAAATATCGGTGCTCACTTGTTTTTGTACGTCGCAATGTCGCGCATTGTCTGGACAGGATGCATGAATGATGGAAAAATAGAACTATTGCAGACGCTGGCTAGAGTAGATCTCTCAAAACTAAGTGCATCTATGTACTTGTTCTTTTTGTAATACTACAATAAACTCAACGAGAAGGAGAGGAAAGTCAAATTATCATGTCTCTGCGTACATACCATCATGCTGCAAAGGTCCACAGCCTTTCGAAATTATGAGAATCCGATACTTTTGCATGCTATGACGTGACGGAAATGCGTACAACCACATCAACTTCAACCACTTCGAGGAAGTAGCGCCCATCGACAGCCAGAGAGATCTTGCACGACTTGCAATTCGCAATGGGTTGAGCTGTGCCGGTCATCTGCACAAGGCTCTCGAGTTGTGCAATTGGGAGCGCGCTCTTGTCTTTGTTGCACTTCAAAACTGTGGCACCTTCTTTGGCGAGTTAGAGAATTTCCCTGCGGAACTTATGATGGATCACGAAATTATTTGTTGGGCGCTCAAAAGAAGCCCCTTTCCAACTGGGTTGTGGTCGTTGGAGAGAGCAGAGCAGCGCGGTGTCAAAGAGTACGTTCTCCTCGCCGTTGCCCGGTATCCCTACGCCATCGCCTTTGCATCAAAGGAAATGCAGTGCCACCCGGAGGTTCTGAAGCTTCAGCGCGAGAAGTGGGGGCATGTGAATTTGATGGACAAGCATTGGCGCTTTGCAGTGCCAGTCGCGATGACGCGCCTCTGATGTACAGTGAGCCGCGATCGGGTAATCAAGCTCTGAGTGTGTAAGCAAGCAACGGTAAACCAGGACTAGGGTTCGGAAAACTTTTGGACCTTTTGTTACTCTCTGACGTACTTTATACCATTGTAGAGATGACAAATAACAGTACGCCACTTCATAGCGCATTTGGGTTGATCCTGCTTCGTTTCCAGTGAAAATGTACAGCAAAAACGGAACTGCCACTCCTGCAACTGGCTTCTTGTCCAGCCGCTCCTTGCGAGAGAAAGCGCCAGCCAGACGTGGAAAATTCTCGAATTTGGTCGGGAAAACTGTTTATTCTGACCCCCAGCCATTCAGCATAGTAATAGCAGTCCGTGGAAAATGTGAGAGGCCTATAGCCACAGCTTGACTTTGGGATCGTGAACTACGCACATCGAAGATGAAAATATCATTTTTTGCGAGATGTTGAACTGCGAGTCCAGAAGGTGTACCCTCAATCCGTAAATTTTCTTCTATTGGCTCTGAATATGTACGATATGTAAATAAATCTGACTTAGTCGTCCAACCCCCTTCACGCGCCGGATGGTGAATTCGTGGTTCTTGAGCTCCTTGCGCGCCTGTTTGTCGGGTTCCCAAGGACAACGAACAAAAGGGCTCGATCCGCGCGTTCGAAGACTGAGACGTACCCCCACCCAAACGAAGTGCAGGATGACAGATCGCGAATTCAAAGCATTTCCCAATTTTGTGGCGCCAGTGTGGCAGTTTCTCATCTATTCGAGCTGCACTCCCATCCATGCCAAAAACGCCTCCTCTACTGATTGAGGATGAAACAAATTTTGAGAGGTTGTGGTGGACAAGGTAGTCGCGCAAGAACGAAAAATCTGCATAGAAGATTGAAGATCATCGGCGGTGCCGATTCCGATAACAAGATCTTTATATATTTATAGGCACGATGCAGCTTCTGCCGTGCTATGAATTCCATACATATACATGCTCTTCAAAGGGGAGATGCTATTCAGTTGCCTCAGATCAGAAGATGCAACTATCTTCATCGATCTTCGTCGTTTATTAATTTGAACTTTCTTCGTCGTTTATTAATCTATCGTGTGATATTTTTCCATAGTCCTAGTGGGCAGAGCCGCCCTCAACGAGAGAAGTTTTCGACTGTCGTTTTTTTCGGACAAATATGGTTTATCCTGTCAATTGCTTTTCGTGAATCTGAATCTCTCTTTTTGTTGTGTCCCACCGACCACAAAGGTCTGCATTCGACGTCCAGAGACGCATCACTACACTTCGAACTCATGTATTCTGTCGTATCCGGTCGTGAATGGATGTCGTAGTTCGGTACAGTTCTGTTGACCGAGCGTGTCTAGTTAGGAAACTCCTTCTACCCCGCGCACGCGCGTCTCCTCCTAATTAATGTTTCCAAAAAATGATTGCATTGAGTGATGACTAAACGGAATTATTCGGACATTCCTCGGAAGCAGCTGAAGATGTCGGACGAAAGGCACTGCCTAGATGAAAATAGTAAGTGAAGACGAAGAAGAAGCTCAAGCAACATTAGAAGCGGCCGCGATCAATGATCCTCCTTTTTTCAGATGCAAATGCGGGACAAGTACAAAAGCGACTCAATTGTGAATCGTTTAGCCCCATGGGATCTTACAGATTTGAGATCAAAGCTAAGCAGGAAACCAGACGGCAGAGGATCACCTTTGTATCGAGAACCTGGCTGCGATGTTGGTGCGACAAGAAAAATGCTTCCTCTAAATTCGATGTTGCAAACGACAGGCGGCTGTGTACACTCGACTACATTATTGGAGCTTCTTTGCGAAGAAAAACCCCGCTCCTCAGCAAACATTCCATTTCTAAGTACCCCCGGGCCTGTCGAATTAGTAAATAGTATATAATACAAGCGCCACAGCAAAACTTGGAAGCAGATGGCGACGAGGGCCAGCCAATTTGTGTAGAAGCGGGCGCCCATCTGGACGAGCTAGCCATGGGGCCGGATTTCGACTCTGTAGAGGAGAAGAAGGAGATGATGGAAGAGGAGGACGTGCTGGAGTTTGGCGACTATCAGTGGGTACGCAAGCCGAAACTTGACTTGCTCTTCGCGCATGGGGTAGGAATCCTCATCCTAGATGAGAAACTGCGGGCCGAAGTGCAGGCGGATCAGCTACATACAGCGGTGGACGCAGTGAGATCACGGCCGCGAGTCTTGTCGCTATTCCTGCGGGAGCTAGCGGTAGTCGCTTGCTATGCCCCCACCGCGGGATCGCCAAGGGAAGACATGGCGGCATTTGACGGCAATTTTACGAAGGCAATAAGAGAAACGCAAAAAATGAAGCAGCACAAGTGGAAAACCAAGATTATCGGCGCCGATTGGAATGCACAGGTGGGGACGCGACTCTTTGGCGGGTCTATCATAAAAGGGCAGCACGGCCCTGCGACATCGACGCCGCGCGGGCGACAGTTTGCGACGACGATGCTGGCTCTAAACATGGCGCAGCCAGCCAGCCACCTGGAGCTCCCGTCCTACAGCACGCATGATGGAGGGAACGAGCTAGATTATTTCTTGGTGCCAGGTCAGCAGCTTACCAAGGTCCTAGGATACCGCATTTTTGACGCTAATGGGGTGCAAGAAGATGGAACTAGACTGGCCGTGGCGAGATTCGACCATCGGGCGGTGGAGATGGATACGGCCGTAAAAACGAAGAAGCACTTGAGACATGAGGGAGAACTGCGAAGATTATCTACGTTTGGGCTGATGACGAACCCCCCGGAGGCACTGCTGACGTTTTTCAATGAGGATCTGCGTGCCAGAATTGAGGACAAGGGGGGCCGTGACGCCTTCAGCTTGGAGGATTTCCGCGACTTCTTGGTAGACAACACGCCGCACTTCATCGGGAAAACAAAGAAGGAGGCGCCGGCGAAGGACCTAGATAAATACGCAGAAAGTGCGAAAACTCGTTCAAAAATGTGGTCGCTCTTTCGTGAAATGGACTTACTCAAGATGGGCCGAAGATGTGAGATAACTCCTGCCCAGGCGGCCAAGCAGTATGCTGCTGTCTGTGGGAAGCACGCCGATACGGCCGGAGCCGGACACCCTGCCAATTGAAGCGGAGTTACCCAAGTACATCCAGCCCCTGACGCCCGAAGACCTGGAAGAATTGGACAAGCCCCCGGACGTATTTGAGGTGGAAGAAGTTGCGAAGGCGGTGGCCGCCGGGGGAAAAGCGCAAGACGCTTGTGGACTACAGGGAGGCATCCTGAAGTTTTTGGACCAGGACTCGCTCGAGATTCTCACGACCATCCTGGCCAAGGAGTTAGGCACGCGAAAAATGAGTGAACTGGGCGAAAGAATGCGGCTCTGCCGAGATACGCCGCTACTCAAGGGCAAAGGATCGCCAAAAAACCCGGATGGGTGTCGTTTTCTCGTCATTTCGCCGCCTGTAACGAAACTGGTGGTAAAGCTGTACTCGGATCGATTATGCCGACTTTTAGAGGATAAGGGATATTTCTGCGAGTCCCAGTTCGGATTTCGGGAAAGCAGGGGAACGATTGAGAGCCTCGCTATTTTCAACAAACTACGGCAGGACATGGCGCACTACGGCGAACATGGCATGGCGAGGGTATTGGTGACGCTTGTGGACTTGAAGAAGGCATTCCCAAGCTTGGACAAGCGAGCAATCAGGGGAACGGTCCAGGCACTTAATCTGCAGAACCGTAAATGTTGGGAAGCGATAGAAGCAAGCCATCGGAGCGCAATCCATGAATTTCGAGACCCGGACAACAAGAACATGCCGGGCGAGCGGTTCACATTAGAAAACGGAACGAAGGAAGGCTGTGTGTCGTCGCCCCTGGTGTTTGTGATGGTGTGCTCCGCGGTCATGAAACACTTCCGGCATAAACTCAAGGCGGAGCAGCTGCAAAAATCCAAACCGGCAGGAGTTCAACTCCGCACGAGCCCGCGGGCTTTGTGTTGGAACAGGGTCGACCGGTTGTATGCGTATGTCTTCGAGTCGGGTGCCCAGGCGGCGGAACAGCAGCAGCAGGAAGGGCCTGGCGCTATCGAAATGGAGACGGTTTTCAAAGCTTTGACGACCTTGCTTTTTGCAGACGACACGACCCTCCTGGAGCTAGAGCGGCGGCAGCTTCTGGAGAAGCTGGCGAAGGAAAACGAGGCGCGGGAAGAAAGAAACAAAAAGAAGAAGGCTGGGGAAGAACTCGAAGAGCCCCTTCCATCGAATGCGATGAAGGTTCTCTCGGAAGTCCTTTGGGAGGCGGGCACGTCAGAAAACAAAACCAAGCGCATAACCAACGACATCACGGAAATTGTAACGCGGAACCTAGGGCAGAACACGGACCCGATGGAGGACGTTCGGCAAAAAGTAAAAAAATCCTGGCGCGCGTACTCGTCACTACGACAGAAGATCAGCGGGGTCAGTGGCATACACTCGAAAAGACGCGGGGAGCTGATAATGGTGATGATCAGAAGCGTCACGACCTACGGCATGGCCTGGTAGTAGCGCGGATAATTGAAATCGTACGCCAACTTGGGCCCGTGCTGCAGAGGGCTGCTAACACCATGCAGACCGAGCACAAGAAGATTCTCAACTACGTCAAAGACCACTATGACGCTATGTATAGCAGGACTAGAATGTTTCTTGTTACTTCGTTGAGAGGCTGGGCCAGAGCACGTAGTCATGCCTCAATACGTATCATACAGATGATGCTCCGGTGCTGGGTTGTCTTCATCTCCTATTTGAGTCTTCCAGCAATTAGATGAGTCACACAATGACAGCAACAGCATCAAAATTATATTGAAGGCCAGGAATTATGTCCTGACACCAAACTTCTATGAAATTACTCACCTTTGTTCAGGATAAATTGGTTCGGTGGCAGACGACAGGATGAGGACCACGAGGAGTACGACCAGCGACTTTCGAACAAGTTGCAGGAGAACATTGAAACTCAGAAAAAGTGGCCGAAGTGGTCTGCGATCCCTCTGTGGGTCCGACAAGTGGACGGCGAAACGGTGCAGACCTACGTAAGATTGCAGTTGCAGAAGGTGCGGTCTTCAGGGGATCCGCCGAGCAACCAGCAGGCACCGAACAGCAGTTCGTCGTCTGGGGACACGAGTGGCAGTTCCCGCGGTAACGGTGCTAACTTCAACGCAACCCAGGGATACCAGGCACAGGTCCAAACATCCCCCGTAACTGTCAAAGAGACGGCTGAGGAGATTTCGCTGCGGTATCCCACAGAAAAAAGCTGGCAGGTCACATTTGTACTGAAAAAATAAATACACAAAAAATCTGCGCTGCGTATCCTAAACAGCATACTATGAGGCCGCCCATGACAGATTTTTCTGTGTTTTCATTTTTGCATTACACATATGCCCTGCCAGCTTTTTTCTGTGGGATATGCGGGCTTCGGGGGTCATGAAGGATTTGATCGAAAACGGAGCGATCATGCCCGCGGTTCAATTTGGCATCGGGCAGTTGAGCAAAAAAATGTGGCAGTCGTGGGACGACAAGGTCGATAATGAACTCCAAATCTTTCGATCAAAAACGCATCAGGCAATGGCGTTCAGCGGCAAGCCGGCGGCCCGGGCGCTTGTCGCCACGGTGCGTGATGCGGAACGCACCGCGATACTGGCAAAGTTCTCACCAAAGGAGCAGGCCAAGGTGAGGAAGATGCTGCTGCAGCAGGACCTGGACTCGGCGATGGATGCCGCGGGAGCCCTGGACCGCGGGGAGCCGGCGAGCCTCCACCACATCGGTGCGCTCACTGAAACGCTGCAGCAGCCCGTCGTGCTCCGCGACGAGAACCAGAATGTGCTCACCACCATCGGCAAGGGCCTCCCTGGTGCTCCGTGCAACGTCACGTATTATAAGGGCGAAAACGGCAAACCCGGACACTACGTGGCGACGAATGCAGCCGTGGGGGACGGGTACACCTCCCCCGGGAAGCCTACCGGGAAAAATGCTTGCTTGTTCAATGCAGTGGCCGCGCAAGTGTATGGGGATCAGGGCAGAGGCGCACAATTGCGGGCCAAGACGGCTGCTCACATTCGGAACAACCCCCAGCGGCTCATGACAATTGCCAGTTCGATTCGCCGACACAACTTTTACAAGGGCGGCGCGCCGTCACTGATTCCAGATCCAGGGGGTGCCCCTTTTTGGCACCCAAATCAAGATATGCTGAATGCAGTCGCAGACCACATTCAAGCTCAAGGCGAGCCACGTCCAGATCCGGCAGATCTGGATATGCACTGGAATCTCCAGCCGCACTGGGATCCGCACTTTACACTGCGTGTAGGCGATCAGCGATTCGTGTATGGTGTTCCTCGTTATGCCCCGCCTGGTACCCTTCCACAGGTTCGCGATGCGCCGGAGACACCAATTGCGAAAGCGGCTAATCATCTTTACAAAGCTTATGCGGTTGCAACGAAAACAAACAGTTTTGTCTCGGTGACACAAAAAGCGGCTCCGCCTCCAAAAATAAGTTTTAAAGCGGCGCAAGCTGGACTTCAGTTTCTTGCAAAGACATCGTTTCCTATGGCGAAGAATGCTATAGCTTTGACGAGTGGCCAAGCAAAAGCCAACGAGTTTGCGAAATATGGGGACCTTATGATGCCAGGTAACGTGGTCTGTGTGCGTAATACGTTTTCCAGTACTCCAAAAAACGGCGGAAACACCCATGCGGCTCGTGCGCAATTCGCCGAACAGCACAATCGTCCTGTACCTCCACCGAACTTCATCAATAATTTTTTAGATGATCCCCCTTTGGGAGCAGGACCACCGCCGAAGCCGAAGGGCCCCGCCTGGGGCGTCGCAAAGGCGAAGGGAGCACAACCGGCTACTGTGGCAAAGGCAAAGGGAGCACAACCTGCCTGGCCAGCTCAACCGTGAGGTCTAGCGAGTCGTCGCGAACATTGTATTACAGTGCCTTCTCACAGGATCTCTGTCATTGCGCTCCAACTTGAATCATTGCAGCAAAGCAAGGAGGTACTTAATGTGTGCGCGATCACACGAGCATCTTGATCTTCCGTGCCTTTTATATGAAAAATGGTGTTGAAGTCGCCACATCTTTTCGTCACAACGTCTATAGCGTAACGTCTGTCCTGTTATCAGCGTAGTCCCCACGTCCCAGCACCGCGGCCGACGCAGCAAGGGTTTATGGGGTTTGAGGGTTCTGGTTTGAGGTTCCTAATTTGATCTTATCAAATTTGATCTTATCATAGCCTATATTGCGAAAGATGGCGCTATAAAGGTTTCGTGCGATACAGACGCGCAGCAGATTCAGCAAGTAAACCAAAAAGAAATATCAGAGGACTTTATTTCTCACGCGTCGAATTACTCGTTTTTTATGTATGATTTAGCCGTTTACATTAACTCTCGCAGCTCTATGTAACTGCAACAGTGGAGATGATCAGAGGCACTAAAACTAAATACGCCATGAAAGTTGTACTGCAACATGTAAAAAGTGCAGTCAACATAAAGCTCACAGGTCATTACTTAGTTCATTTTCAGAAAAATCGATCGGCTATACTCCCGTTCGCTCTTTGAGATATGCAATACTATCAAAAAGCAAAAGATACACACTGTCAATACCTCCTTCTTCACATGATTATACATTTTTGTTGTCATCAACACCAACAGTATGAATAGGCGAATGTATTGTGATCATCGGAGGCTGATATTGTAGCACTATTTCTGGCCATTCATATTCATCGCATTGTTTCATTTACGTGGAAAATACAAGTCGTGGAAAATAAAGAAAAAACGCAATAGATGGCTGGTTCGAAGCGACGGCGTGATGTATGATTTTTTTTCCTACGAGGGTGACATTATTGGTTTCGGTACTATTCATTTATCGTCCGTCGTTTTAGACACCATTATTTGGTACTTGTAGAATTCAAAAGAATACAGCCCAGAATCAACGATACCAGTGAGCGCCCCCAACAAGCGACACTCGAATTTCGAATCCCGACCAAAGTATTGATTCCAATATTTGCCTCGGGTTGTTCCGCTTCACATGAGAACCCAGATCCCAAGGACACCCTCAAATACATGGAAACGTCGATGAAATGTGGAAGCTGAAGAAGATCCTCGCAAATCGATTTTCCTTGAAATTCTTGAAAATCCATGCAGGCGTCACAGCTGTTTATCCCTGTTCCAACGCATGCTCCTTCTCGTTCGCAGATGCGAGGTATCAAATCGAATGCTAGATCATATCCATGTGGACTATTGTGGATCAATAAGATTGGTAAATATTAGAAAATCCGACCCATCGGGTGTTTCACCCATTCACAGATGTACAAGCACCGCGCCAGTCAGTAAAATCCCTCTTAGCTTCGTATGTTGACATTGATTCCTTTAGCTGTATCATTTTAGTGTTCGTTCCTTTCTTGACGGTATTTTTCATTGACTCGACTACATCGAAATAAATTACTGAAACAAAGGGCCGACCAGGCCAAAATAATTAAACCAAAGCTGACGAGTACATGAGGTGGTTCTCCAAACGCGACAAAAGTTCCAACGAGAATAAACTTTAATTGATAACAATGGCACACTTTCTCGCTCCGAGCTCGCATGGCACAGAGTATCGCAGATGCCAAGAGGATCCAGTGGCGCAGTTGTCCACTCTGACCCTAACTGATCTGGGAGGGAACAGTTTATGTCGCATTGACCTGCCTTTAAACCAAGACTGCATTCTCTTACGGACTGTGAAGCGTCACCTCGCGGCTGCCCGCGGCCAAGACCCTTCCTTCCTGTTGGGCCAAGGAGTTGTTTTGGAGCGGAAGACTTTTCTAGCAGTCGTTAACGCGAACAAAAGTGTCATTCCAGTAGCATCATCCTCTTCTCCGCTCGAACAGCCGACGACGGAGGGCGAAGCTCGTGTTGAGCCAGGTCTCACATCGCCAAAAAGACAAGGAGCTTTTTCAGACAGAGCTGCAGATGCCGGACCGCGTGCAATCAGTCATGTTGCAGCTTCCGTTGATACATCCGCATGCACAGCAACGGAGGCCCGCTTAGAGCCGGAGGACGAGGAAAAGTGTATTGTCCGGGACGGACGGTTTCCTATCCCTCTCTGGACAACTGACGGGGCGCGTGTTCGTGAGATCCAGGCCGTCTTTGATAATCGAGTGGAAAAGGCTTTTTCATTCGCCAGAGGATGCCTTCAGATGAATTCCGCAGATGTACAGCAACAGTTTTTACAAGATTCCGAACTGCAGTCATCATGTCCGAGTGTGACTGATCTCACAGTTGTTGTCCACTCAGACGCACTGGAAGGTCCGTGGGATGACCGCGATCTGCCGTCTGATATCGACATGATGCATTTTCGCGGATGTTGCTGCAACCTCGGAGATCCGAGTATAGAGGGAGGGACTCTGTGCCTTCATAAAATATTGCAGGACTTGTATCCGCCGGGTTTCGACACCACATTTGGGACGTGTGACTTCGAATTCCGTGAAGCTTTGGTGAAAGAGGCGGTAGAACCATCCGTGCGTTGGGACCCTTACACGAATCCTCAGCTGATTCAGATGGGAAGCACGGCATCACTCTTCCGTTCGAGCAAGGATCTCTGCATGCTTGCCTGCGAAATCAACGGGCTCACACTGCGATACGCAACGCCACAGCTACGGAACGACGCAGATCTTGTCCGAGTTGCTGTTGCAGCGGATTGGCGGTCCTTGCGATTTGCTAGCGGGCACATCAGGTCCTCCCTGACCTACGAAGATATTGCGCTCTGTGCCATACGGCAAAACGGATGGGCATACAAGTATCTTCGTGGCGAACTTCGCCACCGCCATCCGCTCATCAAGTTGGCAATCGGACACAAGCCGTGGTGCCTGCGCTACGTGCCAGTGGAGCATCACGCGGCAATCGACTTAATTTCATCTGCTGCAGAGATAGACGGCGTTCCCGCTCTCAAATTCTGTGCGCATCATATTCAAACTGAAGAACTGGTGAAAGCAGCAGTCGTGTCAAACGGGCTTGCGCTGAAGTACTGCGCGCCAGAACTTATCAGCCGACTCGTAGTTGAGCTAGCGTTGCAGCAAAACCCTTATGCGCTCCGCTTCGTCAATGATATCAATCTACGCAACGAGGCCGAGCTGCTGCTGAAACTTCTCGACGGGCCGAGTCCGATGTTGCGGACCAACTGGCACCATTGTACAGACCATCCTGAGTCGGCGCTTCAGTTGGTGGACGTGCAGGGACGGAACGATGAATCAAAAGCAAAACAAGGGCACACAAAACCGACATTGTTCAGCTCTCCCCACCACGGCGACTGCCAAAACGGAGTAGTTCGCAGTACGGAAGCAGACTGTGCCCCTTTGCGCATTCAGGGATCACAGTCTACAGGAAGCAGCCTTGTTCCTCCGTGCCCGTGGACGCACCCATGTAGATGTTCCACGTGTCAACTAAGCCGTATGAAACTCGACCGCACTCCGGCCAGGTTCTCGAAATGTTATCAAGCTAGCAATGATGAGACAGTCCGTCGGTATGCTTGCCTGTTGCAGCGCTACATCCAAGTATCTGACTTCTGCGGCGATGGGGAGCACATCTGCAACGCGGTGTGCCGACAGGAAAGCCACCGCTACCCCACTACCGACATCTTCAATGAAGATAACCTCGTCCTCTTGCACAATTTCGAGAACCTGCAGGAGGAAGACTTCGACTCGGTTCCAGAGGATCTTCCGACTCTGATTCTGCAAAACCTCCCTGCAGAGCATGCTGTTCGAGATAACGCGGAAATCATCCGTCGGTGTGTCCGCCTTGACGCCCTTTCGCTTGAGCACGCCAGTCCGCGACTTCGATCCGACCGCGGTCTCGTCAAAGAAGCGGTTGCTCAAAATCACGACTCGTTTCTTTTTGCCGGAGACGAACTCCGTCGGGATCCGGAATTCGTTGTGGAACTCATGGAACAAGGATGCGCTGAAATTTTTTGGAATGCCGATAAGGAGGCCGTACAAGATCTGTTGCTCTGGGGAAACGGTGCGCCAGAGGTCTCTTTGCGGGCTTTTTGCGCGTGGCCTTGTTTATTAGAATTTGCGAAGCCGGAGTTCAAGCAAGACAGCTTTCTTGTCGAGTCGGTTTTGGCAATCGACGGCGAAGCGCTGGAGTTCGTGGACGTTTCTTGTCGGCGCACGAAGCACTTCGTCCACACGGCCATGAGAGCAGGAGGCTTCTTGGATCATGCCGACAAGGCATTCCACGACGATGCCCATTACGAAAATTCTCTTGATGTTGTCCTGTCATTGCATGCATTCTAATTCTTCTTGGGTCGTTACATCATTATATCAAGCTTTGCATCTGAGGATAATAAGTTGGTAGACAGGTACAGGAAAAATTCAGTTGAAAACTACGGACCCAGATCGTGATATGGACGCTGTTGAGAGACGTGTCTATATGCATTTGCAACGCAACTGCGCACCTACAATAGTGTACTTATTTTCCTCACAGTTAACGTGGTATAGTGCTTTTTTTCTCCAAACAGGATGCAAAGACAGAGTTTTTTTTTGGATGAGAAACTGATACGGGAGCAAATAATTTCCAATGCAGCGAAATTCAATGACTTACCGCGAGACGGCAAGTTGGTGCTTACGACTCGCCTTCAGCCCTACTGGGAACGGTTGATGAGCAGGAAACCGAGCAAATACTGCAGGGACGCAATCCTGTTGGAAGCTGCCGTGCGCCTCGGCATCGCAGCCTTGGAAAACATTCCCCTCGATCTTCCCCAAGATCTATTCCCGGGAATCGTTCATAATATATGCAAACAAATACGGTTCACAAGGGGTCTTCAACACGGCTATACCGTGGCAAAGCAACTCACCGACATTCCGCCCGCGATGCAGGACGATCCATTGGTTCAATGCGAATTTTACGTTGAAGCGGTGGCACGTCGGGGTCGAAACCTCGAACGAGAAACGATCCTGATTGGACTGGTCACGACGCAAGCATTTTGTCACTCATTTTTTGTTTACATGGAGCTCGAGGATGAAGACTCCATGTTCTATTCGTCGAAGGAAGCTGCTGAAGAGTACGCACTTTTCACACTCCAGCAGGCTCCGTGGGGTGCAGAAGTTTACTTTTTGTTTCCCCGTGCCGTTCGTGAGTGCTCCACAATTCAAGATGCTTTTTTCACTCTGTGTGGCGAGCCGCTGGAAATCGGAAACTTGGTCGGGTTCGCTTTGATGCATTGCACTGAGCTTGCAAGAAACCGGTGTACGAAATCAAACGGAGCGTGGTCTACGTACGAGCGAAGCCGTAAAAGCGCGGTTCCAGAAGTTACGTGGAACGCGGGTGGGCTTCACAGCCCACTTGAGCAATATCTCAGATTACGACTGCCCTCGTGCCACAAGAGCCCTGAGAAAAATGCGCTTCTTAGCACAGCGGAAGCGCGTAGAAACAGACTGGCTGCGCCACCATTTCCCTAGCCCCAGTCTTTTTCAAACCTATGTGGAATCAAGACAAACGAACAAGAACGCAGACCACTGTTAGGCGAAGAAGAGTAGTTCACAGCAAGGCGATTCCGGTATGCTGGATGAAAGCTCACTATTGAAAATAAGATGTGTGTAGCGTCTTCCTAAGACCTTGTCTTGCGCAATACCAGTCTGCACTCACAGCTCCTTTCGATTCCGCCAAACGGCACAATGAGTTGGCGTTTCCGCAAGTACACGTGCAAGGTACGTATGTGTAATAAGCGGACGTGGATAATTTCCCTTTTTTGACTACTCAAACCGAAACCTGACACTGACTCTTAGCGTCTCTCCTGTATGATGATCATAGTGTAAAACGCAATAAAGAAGCAAGGCGGAGCTAGCAAACTACGCAGGTGAATGTGGATAATTTCGATATGACCACAAAATAAACTTTATTCAAGCGTGAATCTCGTCTCACTCTTGCTTTACCTGCAGGGGCTTCGTCTGAACGGGCTGCTGAGCAGTGCCTGGCATTTTTCTGCCACGTTCGTCATAGGGCTACACACTGAGGAACACGATGGCGTTCTATCACTAATTGGATTCTGAGGTGTCTTGCCTACAACCCTCTTCGGTGACACGGTATGTTTGTGGCTCTGTATGTAGAGGATCTGAGAAGTACCGGTGGCGCTATGTTTCATATAAAAAGGCACAAAAGGAAAAGATGCAAACCCGAGGTCAGATAAAAAGGTCGGACAGCATCAGTAATTACGCTCACCAAAAATGACTAGAAATTATAATTAAAGTAACATTTATTTTCGGCATTTTTACCGATCATGAGCAGGGAAGGTTGATGCATTTACTATGCAAGCCCAGGAGTTGCATTTGGAGCACCATTTCATTCGTATAAATTCATTTGCTAATGAATGTATTACTGTAATCATGTTGATAATGAGCGCTACCATGGAGCGCGCCGCTGCTCCTCCGAAGATCCTTAACTGACTCCGCTGTCATCTGCAATTGCTTCGCATCATCAGAGATCCATCGGACACGGAATAAAGGAAAGCTCCCTCCGCGAAAAATAGCACCTACTAACTTGGGTAGCCACGACAGCGCAAGATGGAGCTGTCCGCGCCGAGATCAGGATCATCAATTTTTGTGATGTCAATTATAGGCTGCTTTAGATAATCAAAGCACTCGCCGATGTTGCACAACGAACAAGACACAATTGCAACACAATTGCTGTCAGCGACCAAGTACTGAGTCACGGGAGCAGGCACCTTGATCGCGTGATGAGTTGTCGCAGGCACAAACGGTCGGCATTTCGTTGCAGGCGCATCGATGCTGTAGCGATTTCTGGTAGTTCATGATCACAAGGAAGATCTCTACCTCTCCTGCCGCTTGCAGCGATGTGATTATTTTCGCGGCATTGGTGGATATCTATGAAAAAAACACACTTGAAATTTTTGCAATCATTCCATGGCATTTCAGGTCCCGCCGCTTTTCCACCTGCCTGGTTCTGTCATCTTTATGACTTACTCTCATATTTATGGAGGTACACAACGCTAGATAGTGTAGTCTCGAAAAGTCTTCTTGAGGTGTTTGTCTTCGATCCTTCTCCGATCTTCCTGAGTTTAGGATGGCAGGTAGAATTTTTTTTATTTTTGTTTAAACCATCTGCCCCAGACGTGAATTGGAAAGGGGCAGGACTGCCTAGTGTTCTTGAAACTCAGCATATTAATGAATACTTGTCTGTTGCCATTTGTCGTGGTATGTGGGGGGACAAAAAAAGTGCGCATCTTATCAAATATAACGTGGAGATATCGCTCTATAGCTTGTTTATTTCTTCAAAAGAAAAACGACAATGCCGACGCTTTGCAGTCGGAAGAAGTTTGCCGCAGTGATGGTTTGCCTGCACCAATATTGTCACGCCGGTCAGCCACAACAAAAGTGCTGGCCTCTTCCAAATAAGTCGTTGCCAGTCCAGCGAGCAGAGTGCTGCGCGGACGACTCCGACGGGGAGACGAGGGGACACAGCTGCGCCGCCGACCTGGAAGAGGGTGCCCCGCCGGAGGAATCGGACAACGGCTGGAGAATGGCGGTGAACGGCTCAGGCGGCGGCTCAGCCAGCAAGAGTGGGGCCGAGCCAATTGCTCAGGAGAGCGAGGCTCTTCAGACGTCGAACAGAGCAGTGACTCCAGAAGAGCGAAACCGTCTGGAAATCGAAAACTCGTACCGCAACGAAGAGAGCGTGGGCCGGTGTCTCCAGCAAGCGGGGGCCGAGCGTGGTTTGGCTGCAAAGAAAAGATCCGATGAAAAAACACAGCAAGTGAGAGTGAGGCATGAAACGCTGTATAATTCAGAAAAGAATGAAAGCACCGATATAGAGGCAGAACTAAAACAGCAAAGCGAAAGAGAAGAGGACGCGGAACTGAGGCACAGCGGATACTGTCCCCTTAACCTTGACCGTAAGCTGCCGCTTCTGTCTAGTCACGCCATGGCGAAGAGGATGCTGAAGCTGAATGGACATGAGGCAAAAGTCTGGGGCTCGAGTCGCAAAACAACTGACGCTGAGCGAGGCATCCCTTATGCTGATGAAAGCGAGCAAGTCTCCTACCGTGCAATGTTGCGATCCCGTAACAAGTTTTACCGATTGGTTGAGCTTGTCTGCAAGGCCTGCGAATTCACCTTCCGCTTTACCTTCGAAACGGATTTCGCGCCGGATGAGGTTTTCAAAAAAAAGCTGTTTGGACAATCACTGCAACGAGCGGAAATACGGCTCTGCGCCGCCCATGAGAAACCGATTCCTGTGAGAGAAAGTTTTTTCATTCCATAGACCTTCCAGGTCCGTTGGAAGTGTTAGTCCAGCTTTTGGAGATCAGCAAGGTAGCAGCGCAGATAACTGGAATTGTCCACCAACTTGGGCCAGCACTGCAGAGGGCTGCCAACACCATGCAAACCGAGCACAGGAAGATTTTCAACTACATCAAAAACCACTACGACGCTGTGTATACGACTATGCTTCTTGTTGCTTCGTTGAGACGCTGGTCCATAGGTAGTCATGCCCCAATACGTATCATCCAGATGAGTCAGAAAATTTTTGCAACATCAAACTTAATATATTGAAGGCCAGGCATGTAGTATTTGTAATGACCGCAAACTTCTTTCAATGGCTCCTCACTTCTCAGGATTACCTGGTTCGGGGGGAAGCGTCAGGATGAGAACCAGGAAGAGTACGAGCAGCGACTTTCGAACAAGTTGCAGGAGAACATTGAAACTCAGAAAAAGTGGCCGAAGTGGTCTGCGACCCCTCTGTGGGTCCGAGAAGTGGACGGCGAAACGGTTGATACCTACATAAGGCTGCAGTTGGAAAAGGAACGGTCTGCAGCGGTGCCGCCGAGCAAGCAGCAGGCACATAGCAGCAGTTCGTCCTCTGGGGACGCAAATGGCAGTTCCCGCGGTAGAGGTGCTAACTTCAACGCGACCCAAGGACAGCAGGCGCAAGTCCAAACTTCCGAGGTTACTGTCGAAAAAACGGCCGAGGAGATTTCGCAGCGAGCTTCGGGAGTAATGACGGATATGATCCAGAACGGAGCGATCATGCCCGCGGTTCAATTTGGCATCGGGAGATTGAGCAACAAAATGTGGCAGTCGTGGGACGACAAGGTCGATAATGAACTCCGGATCTTTCAAGCGAAGACGCAGCAGGCGATGGCGTTCAGCGGCAAGCCAGCGGCCCGGGCGCTCGCCGCCACGGTGCGCAATGCGGAGCACGCCGCGATACTGGCGAAATTTTCACCGGAGGAGCAGGCCAAGATGCGGAAAATGCTGCTGCAGCAGGACCTGGACTCGGCGATGGATGCCGCGGGAGCCCTGGACCGCGGGGAGCCGGCGAGCCTCCACCACATCGGTGCGCTCACTGAAACGCTGCAACAGCCCGTCGTGCTCCGCGACGAGAACCAGAATGTGCTCACCACCATCGGCAAGGGCCTTCCCGGTGCCCCGTGCAACGTCACTTTTTACAAAGGCAAGGACGGTGAACCCGGGCACTACGTGGCAACGAATGCAGCCGTAGGGGACGGGTACACTTCCCCCGGAAAGCCCGCCGGCAAGAATGCTTGCTTGTTCAACGCAGTAGCGGCGCAAGTGTACGGGGATCAGGGCAAGGGCGCACAACTGCGGGCCAAAACGGCTGCCCACATTCGGAATAACCCGCAGCAGCTGATGACAATTGCCAGCTCGATTCGCCGACACAACTTTTATAAGGGCGGTGCGCCGTCGTGTACTCGAAGCAATGATTGTTGGGTAGCAAACAATGACATGATTACCGCAATCCAAAACGCGCACCCGCAAGCTCAGTTCGTGGCACTGCACCTAAATTGTCAACAAGACAAGACACCACACTTCACTATAAAGTACGGGCATGATGGACCGTTCGGGTGGAAGCAGGTATATGGCATGCCTCAGCCCGGAGACCCTCCGGGGCCTAAAGGTCAACCTACGGTGCATCCCAGGGGAAAGCATATGAACAAACCTCCTCCCTACGTTCAGAACGCAAACCAAGCCGCACTGCTTTCGTTCGCACAGCGCGTTTTTCCGATCGCGAAAGCCGCTCTTCGGGCAAACGGAGGGGCCGCGGCAGTAGCGGCGCAAAATATGAATGGCCCTGGAGACCTTTTGGTGCCTGCCAATAATGCTGTGATGCGGGCCACTTTTGCTCTACACGGAGCCCCAGGAGTCGGCGATGGGAACATAGCTGCTACAACTGCGTTCAATAATGCCGCAAATGCAGACCAGGTCAACAACGCGCCAGCTTTCAATCCGGATGTTTTCCTCAACGCACCACCGCCTGCCGCTGCAGCACAGGCACACCCAATAGCCAAGGTACCTGGTGGAGGTCCGAAGGCTCCCGCTTTGCAAGGCGTTTGGGCGAAAGCGCCACCTAAAGCCGCTGCGAAGCATCCACCACATGCTGGGCCAATTCCATGACAGCTTCAACAAGCTGGACACCAACTACGCAGACGCTTACGCACAAAGAAGAAGAGTAAATTGCGGATACCTCTACAGCTTGATAGCTTTCGCTTTTTGGTTTGTCTCACCAACTGAGCCGCGGAGAAGTTCAAGTAGTTCACCGGTTTTCATCTCTTCCAACTATAATCGCAGTTTTCTTCTTTGGATACCTGCGAGCTGCATCCTTCCTCGCCCGGTGTAGGCGAATTCTTCTGTAGGTTTTCGCTTCGGCAGAGTAAGAAATAGACAAAAATGTCCGATAATAATCATACTTATATGTCTCTTCAGAAATCAAGATACTTCAACGCTAAACATAAAGAAGCATAAGAGCGGTTCGCTGCCATAAAAAGGAAGTAAGCCCTCCACTGACTTCGATATCATGTGTGGACTACGACACATTGGACCATTTTCTCTGCTTTTTTGTATGATTCTATATGATTTCTTTAACCTAGCAGTGGAAGAAGATGACGCAAGAACGGCAGTATTTGCAAGTCAGTACTTTTTGTATGATATGATTTTTTTTCGGACCTGCCCCTTCTTCCGACTGCCGTAGACACAAGACCACCATGTGTACACCATGTTTCCTTAGAAATTGTACGAGAATGCCTATGATGTTTTAGGCTTCAAGAAATAGTTTTCGTTTCGTATTATACATAATGTATTACTAATGCTACGCGGAAAATATAAAGATCTTTTTGGGAACAGAACAAAATATCTTTCTGACACCAGCACAGAGTACGTAGGATGACACCCATCAGATTTTGCATTATGCACGGCAGCTAGAGTGGTATGGATGGCATTCTTTTTCGTCGACAATTATTTCACAAAAAAGATAATTTTTACAAAAATGGTGTTGTTTTCGTGGTTTTCCGGTCGGTGAACCGGTACCCCTGTCCTCCATACAAGTCTATGACACGAATAACAAACGACCACTGTGTTCGGTGAGACGGCAGGGGCTGAACTGCTTCGCTTTCTTTCTCGGTCCCCGAGTGATTTCGGTGTGAGTTTGTTTATGCTACGAGTGGAAATGAGATGCTTCCCAAATAATGCTGTTTCTGTTGTAATGCAAAGTTGCTTTGCATGATCCTCAAATTTGAATTTTACAAGAAGAACAAAAAAACAAAAATTCCGACCAAATGATTGAACGACCAGTCCGATCGCGCTCGCGCATTCCTGAAAAGTCATCTCTGCGCACCAACCTATCTTGTTCGAAGCAAAGGATGATAAATGGCGCGATCAAACAAAAAATGAAAATCACTCAAATTTTTTTGCTCATGTCAGGCCTTTTAGATCGGCGAAAAATATCATTAGATAGAAATCCCTTCACGCGGACTCGCTGCATACCCATGAAAAAATCACTTTCCACAAGACACCGACGAACATGATCGGCATGGCGAAATGAAAGCTCTCGCAGAAACCACAGTATGAGCAATGAGAGTGTAGTAGTTCTTAGATTGAATATCAATTTCGCACAACGAAGTCCTACCCGGGAGCTAGTGAAGCACAACGTTGAGCTTTGTTTTCCCTCATGGAAGAACGACAGGTACAGACTGCATTCATATTGCGTGAGAAGAAATTGGAGCATCTACTTTTTGACTTCCTTTATCCCAACTACGTTCCTCGACAACGAGATAATCCGTATTTCGCACTGTGTACACTCCTCCCACATAGAAAGCTGCAATTGGTATTTATTTCATTGCTCCTCGGAATAAAGAATGGCCCAAATCGTCAATTTTTCGGTGGAGCCGCCTGCGTCCTCATCATGCCAACAAAACTCAGGTAGTTCGCATGATGTGTGTCCAGGTGAAAACAATAACAAACCGCAATCCCATAAGGTATTGACAATTGTTGATCTTGGCGGAAATAGATTGAGCCACATATCCTTGGCACCACAGCAGAATGAATTGCTTTTCCGGGACGTGAAAACCCATCTCCTCACTTCGCTCAGTCAAATAAAGAGCTTACTTGGCATAGGAGCCGTGTTCAGCAAGCCGCTCGTCGAGAGAGTATGCACTTCACGTTGCGGAATGACCAAGACGGAAAAAATCCAAGCTCCAGCAAACGAGGATATAGGTCTACATCTCCTTGGCGCAGAGGGGCCAGGTGAGCTTGACGAAAAGATCGCCGGGTCCAGAGTCCAACAAATGCCGGATGACTCGGCAGCGGAATGTGCGGCAAGTGCATGCGGGTGTCCGTCTTCGGGCTTCGGTTCTTCCAGCAAAAACGTGATGGCAATCGGGGCGCGCGCAGAGAGCGAATGCATTGTCTGGGATGGACGCTTTCCTATTCCAGTACGAGGAGATGATGTGCATGGGGTTGCGGAACTCCAAGTTGTATTTGATGCCCGGGCGCAAGACGCACTTACACATGCGACGGAGGTCCTGCAGCTACAGAGCACGAATCTACAAGAGCAAGAAGAATTTTTGCACAGGGACGCGGACGAATCGTTTTCGTGGAACGTTCCTGCCGGTGCCATGGCTGCACACGGCGATGTCGAAGACGACACTTGGGACGACTATGATCTTCCATCTGATGCCGACGCTCAACATTTTGGCGGATGCTGTTGCAGACATGGGGGAACACGTTATGCAATGAGCGAGGGAACCTGCCTGATGAAAAAGATACAAGAAATTTATCCGCAGGGTGCCAGCAACGACTTCGGCGAGTGTGACTTTGAATTTCGCGAAGCTTTGGTCAAACTTGCTGTCGGTTGTTCTGTCCGTTGGGAAACGGGGAATCCGCAAGTGATCGAGATGGGTGGCAGCAGCCGGCTTTTTCGGGCAAGTCGCGAGCTTAGCATGTTGGCATGCGGAATCAATGGGTTGGCGCTGCGATACGCGACATTCGAGCTACGCAAGGACCCTGAAGTCGTGAAGATTGCCGTTGCCACGGACTGGCGCTCGTTGCGATTTGGCAGTGTCGCAATTCGGTCTCAGCTTGAACACACAGACATAGCACTTTGCGCAGTAAAACAAAACGGCTGGGCATACAAATACCTGCGGGGTGACCTCCGGCAGAGTCGTGAACTCGTTCAACTATCCGTTCAACACAAACCGTGGTGCCTACGTTACGTCCCGCTAGAATACCGAGCTGACCCGAAAATCATCACGGACGCGGCGGCGATTGATGGCGTTGCCGCGTTGAAGTTTTGCGACCCCGCGATCCAAACAAAAGCGCTACTGACCGTCGCGGTACAGTCAAACGGACTGGCGCTGAAATATTGCGAAGCTGAGATTTTGGACAAGTCAATTGTGAAAGTGGCGCTAAAACAAAATCCATACGCGCTCAGATTTGTGACTGGCGATGCGATGCGCAACGACCTCGACCTGTTGCGTTCACTTTTTCGTGGCCCAAGTCCAATGCTGCGGACCGATTGGCATCTTCTTCCAGAACAGTGTCCGCCAGAACGCTTTGGAAGCGAGATTTGCGAACGCCAACCTGGCAACGGCTACGGCATGAGCACGGATTACAGTGCTGTCCATGTTGGCTGCTCTCTGAAAGAGCACAAGGATCTTCTTTTTACGGACGGCGCGAGTGACTCTATGGTGCGCGACACGAGGAACAACCAGATTCATACGAAATCTCCTTGCGGTATCGCGACGCAGGTGCGACATTGCTCTTGCTCGAGTTGCCTCTTGTCGCAACTCCGTTTTAACGACACCAGCCGCTCTAGCAGTTGCTACAAGCACAATCAAACAAGGCGTCGCCATACGTGCCTGATGCAGCGCTATATTCACGTTCCCGATTTCTGTGGAGATGGGGAACATGTATGCAATGCGCTTTGCCACGAGCTAGGGCACATCTATGTCGAATCTGAGCCGGAGCCCAACCAGTTTCTCGCGCAACATTTTGAGGACCAGCAGGAAGAGTCCTTTGGCTCGGTTCCGGAGGACCTCGGAGACCTGGTTCTTCGAGACTTCTGCAACAAGGATGTCTGCGACGACGACGCTATTGTTCTTTCTTGCGTTCGTTTGGATGGGCTGTGCCTCGAGCACGCGAGTTCCCGCATCAGAGGCGATCGAGGGCTTGTCAAGGAGGCAGTCGCGCAGAATCACGACGCCCTGCTCTTCGCTGCGCAACATCTCCGTGAGGACCCGAGTTTCGTTGTGGAATTAATGGAAGAAGCCTGCGCAAATGTGTTCTGGAATGCCGACAAATTAGCAGTGCAGGACGTTCTGCTGTCGGAAAAAGGAGAGAGAAGCCTGTCCCTCCGAGCTCTGAAGGCGTATCCCGGTCTACTGGAGTTCGCCAGTGAGGACTTCAAGCGCGATCGGTCGAACGTTGCAGCGTTGCTAGCGATCGACGGCGCAGTCCTTCAGTTCGTGGACTCGTCAATGAAGCGCGACAAAGACCTTGTACGTGTTGCGCTGAACGCTGGTGGATTCCTTTGGCACGCCGACAAATATCTCGAAAAAGACCCCGATTATGCATGGCAGTATCTATTTTTCCCCTCTTTTCTTCGACGAATTGCACTTGGTTTGTTGAAGCACAACATCGCTTCGCGAAATTGAATCAAGAGAATGCTTGGCCTCCGTGCTGCGCTAAAAGAAATGACAGGTGAAACGCTGGTCTTCATTTGCAATGCAGATCGCTGGTCTTTGTGTGCGATTCGTTCCTAAAAAAAGGCTATTCCAGGCATGATTCGCAGCCTGTGAGGTGCGAACGCTTCGACCGCCCACGTTAGAAGCGCGAGCGCTTCGCTATGCCCGCAAGCAAAACAAGCAAGCACAATTTTGAATGGTGGGGTTAGATAGGTTTCTTT